>CM072820.1:61581018-62181018 GCA_036937905.1 Salvia rosmarinus
TGATTCTGCATCTGGGATGGGGCTGGACGGTCCCTCAGGTCGCTTTGCAGCAGGAAATCCTTGACATAGTTCTGATCGGAGCTTGGTGGCATAATTTTTCTTGATTGCTTAGGTGATGATGCAGCTTTACTAATCCTTGGAGGGAAGTTGATGTCCAGAAGCTGGATTTGGGTAGTAGTAGTTGCAGTAGTATCCTTTTTCTTAACTGGGACCGAGGTCAGCATTGGGGACTCGTAAATCTCGGGGGTCGGGATTCCGGGAACGTGCGTCGCGCCTTGCTGATCGCCGCTCGAGGTCCCATCTTCGACTTCCACAGTGTGGACAGCTGCTGAACTTGGTCTGGGTTGCTCGATTGGTTTGGATAAAGTTGGTGTCCCCTCGTTCTCACCTTCAGTCGACTTAAAAACACGCCGCATGGTGAAAGATGCACACGAGTGCTCGCTTTTCTGACCGGAGGACATCAGCCTTATCAGAGGAAGTTTCGGTTTGTTGAGCTCGTCGAGGTTCCCCTCCCAGTGCTGATTTAGCCAATGACAGATGACAGGTATAGGGATGCCAAATTGCATTGGGGAGTCTTTCTTCCACGATGACGTCGATGATGATGAAGTTGAAGAGGACTTGGTATTTGGGGATGTTGCGAGCTTCATAGGATCACAAACCATGAAAGAGAGATTGCCATGAAAATCGAAACCAGCAGAACCTGGGCTCCAAGTTACTCCATCAGTCGATAACTTTATCAGATTGTCGGTAGCTATTACTACCTTTCCTTCACCAACGGCCAACTCCTGCTTATCTGTGTACCCTAAAAGATAAACTATACTTCCCAGCTCCAGATTTGGTTTTGAACAAGTCTTTAGGTAGTGAGGTTGCTGCACGGGAGCATTCGAGTCCCCATCAAAAGCATCGAGGCCCACCATTGTCAGGTCAAGAACAGAACTTGTAATAAAGAACCTGGATCAAATACATCATCTTAGACAGGATCATCAATTATTGGTGAAATCCCAGCCTTTTTATTCTTTTTATTTTAAGACATCAACTCTTATCAAGGTCAAGAAATCAAGGTTAAGGCACAGATAAGTCATGCTATGATGGGAGTTACTACTTTGTATACAACTATACATATAGTGAGAGGTTAGTGGTTATAATAGAAACATTAAAAAGTTAATGTCAAGCCTATTAATTTACTTGTCAAATTTAGAAAACCCATCTTTATAAGATAATTCTCAAAGATTGAAGTGCAAACATAAATATAAGACTAATCAACCAAGCCTTGATGAATGGTAACTATAAAGCATGAGGAGGTCGAACACTACTTAATTCTAATAATCAACAACTATTAAATTTAGAAGTGGCATTTCCAATTTAGTCATATTACTATAAATCAGTGAAATGAATGTCTCCTCACAAAAAAAAAAATTAAAAATCAAGCAGCAATGATAATCCGTGTGTTTGGTGGAACTTATTCATTACAAAACAGTTGCAAACAAACTATTTCCCCTCATAATTGTTATTAATATTGTGGTTACTATTTCCATCATTACAAAATCATAAACCATTGCAAGATGGATCAGCCATTTGTCTAGATTTAACATTAACCACACTGTCTTTATGATCCATAATGTAGATTAATTTAAATTAGCACAAGTTAGAAACAAAACCAGATAAAAATTATCTTCTTTAGTTAACAACAATGGCGTTTCCGTCACCAACTGAGATAAAAAAAAACCAATCCAAATCAACTCGCACATCATCATCCAACCACATATCCACTTTTTTTGCACAAATCAAACAAAAAGAAGCATCTCCCATTACCACACAATCAATATATACCTGAAAATTGACAGCAGATATTTTACCAGTGTAACATCACGCTAAGAACTCGGCACAATTAAGCATTTCAGACAAAATTCTACAGTTTAGAACTGACCGGTGAGGGAAAAGAGTAGCGGAGAGGCCATTGTGGAGTCGGATCTCGGCAGCTTCAGCGGCAGCTACGGAGGGGAGATTGGCGTGGGTGGTGAGCAGCAGGTTGCGATGGATCAGGAAGCCGGTGCCACCGCCGTTGATTCTCGCCATGGCCGGAGCCTTGCCGGAGAAAATAGCCCCCTTCATTCTCTCCGACTTGCCGCTACCGTTGCAGAAACACCACGACTCCCCCAAAACCCTCATTTTCCTTCTCCCCAGTAAGTCCTCTCCAAGAGCGAAATTAATTCTCTCGAAAAACAAAAAATCCTGGATCCAGAATGTGGAGCCGGAAAATGAAGCACATTTCTCAGTCTTCCGTCATCTCTCTCTCTCTCTCTCTCTCTCCAGCTGGCTGTGATTTAGCAAGGTGGAGTGCCTAGGTACTGGAAAAATGGACGTAAAATAATATTAAAAAAAATACTATAATGGAAGAAGATGGTGAAGTGGGGCAGACAGATAGTGAAGGGAAGGGGGATTTTATTAGCGGAGAAAATGGAGGGGGTTTGGTCTATAACTAGAATCCCAACTCCATTAGAGCACAGCGCAAAGGAAGCTCGGAATAATGGATATGGAGTGTGGGTGCAGGTTAAAAAAGAAATGACGACTGTTGAATTTAACTACGCTTGAAAATTGAAATGGGTTTTTCCCTATTTATAGTCTTGGGATTTTCACTGAGATTTTTAAGTTTTATTTTCTTTTTAATTTTGTTTGTGGTCGTGTCCGCATTCAACTACTTAAATTGTTATCCTTCTCAAAAAAACTATTTAAGATGTTGTCTTTATAAAATGCATTAATTTGGATTTAACATTCATGTATGTGAGATTATTTTTTTTTCATTAATTACGAGTAATGAATTTAGATGGAAAAAAAAGTTTTGCCCTAGGCTCATTTGGGAAAAAGAAAAAAAAAACATAAATTCTGGGGTAATTTGTAATTTCAACTATTTTCTTTGATTTGGGAAAAACTATATTTTTGCTATCTCATAACATAATATTCTTCTACTTTTATTTCATACTTGGTTACAAGCAAGCAGTCATAGTATTGTTTATCAAAACTATCTTGTTCTTGTTATTCTATTTATACTTAACAAAACGATGTTTACTTTTGTTGCTCGACTCTTTTAATCATCATTTCAAATCTCAATGTAAACATGTCGATTTATATATTAGTTTACAAAACCTACTAGTTGGTACATAGAACTAC
This sequence comes from Salvia rosmarinus, assembly GCA_036937905.1. Taxonomy (NCBI): domain Eukaryota; kingdom Viridiplantae; phylum Streptophyta; class Magnoliopsida; order Lamiales; family Lamiaceae; genus Salvia; species Salvia rosmarinus. Next base: position 61,584,187 of record CM072820.1, read on the forward strand.
AAATGGAGTGTTTACTTTTCATGATTAGCATTTTGAATAATTGATTATTTGATGGATTAAATGTGTGATAAAATAATTTTTATCTATCAATCATTTATTTACCACAAAGGATTAGTGAATCATTAAAATTATGATAAATAATTCTCCTTTTATTTGGAGGATAATTTCAATCCCACCTATATTGGTTGAAATAAAATTAATGAAGAACAATTCAAATGATTAAAATAATCTCGGACTTTGGGATATATCCTTAAATATTAATCCTTAAAAGTAAACACTTGATTGTGTTGGATTAATTTTATCTATCTAACATAATCATGCAAAGTAAACACCCCAAAAATATAATTTTTATCAAACCTGAGAGTTATCATAAAATTGATGGAATCAACTAAACTGGGATAAATTTTAGCTGACTAAATTAAGGGCATAAATTTTAGCTGACTAAATTAAGGGCAATATTTCAAACATGTATACCGTTACAAGAAAAAATATTATACAAATCCGTATCTAAAAGTTTACATTTAGAATATCAATAAGAAAATAAATAAGATTAAATTTTATTTTTTATTTTTAATTCAATATTTAAATAAGACCAATTGATCAGAACCAAAAACTATATTGGAATATCACTATATCCTTAGTACCTTTTTTTTAAAGAATAATTTGCACCTTTTTTTAAGACAGTGGATACGAATTAATGTAACATTGACATCTTAATTAGTTTAGTGGTCGTGAGTTTCTTTCTTGAAAAAACCCTACCTACTACTTTTAAACGTTTTATTAGTTCACTCAATCAAATACTTATTGTAAAGGGCTTCTAAATGTAGCCAGACATCATTTATGTAATTTTTATGTCACACCTACTTGTTCCTTCCATTCCATGCCTAGAACTTAAATTTATTAATTTGGACTTGCAACAAATTCATTTATTACTATTAAACTAAAGGGGGTATAACTTTTATTTCTCTCTTAAATTCCAGTGAAAGACGTAATATATATATATATATATATATATATATATATATATATATATATATATATATATATATAGAGAGAGAGAGAGTTCAAATAATAACCAATTTTACGTGAAACCAAGAACTACGAACAAAATGAATATCTTGAAAGTAATGAATATTCATGAAAGTTAATGAATCCAAAATTGAATTTTCACCGGGTTCGAATCCCATTAGAAATTTATTTTTTTTATTCATTAACTTTATGATTCATTTACTTTCATATTCGGGCTCATCGCACAATAAAAATGGTTTTACGTTAACCTCCCATATATATATATATATATATATATTCATGAAAATTGTTGTTACCTTTGGAATGTATTGGATAAATTTCATATTCTTGTGCAATAATCTGCAAATCATATAGCTAAATTAAATAAAACTTATAAAATTAAATATAACAAACTCATATTCAAAAAAACGTGAGTGTAATTCAAACAGGTGGCTTTTTGTGTAATACTATATTATTACTGTCCATTATTGATGTGGGTTGTAATTGGCTTCCAGCTTTTGCGGCGGTGGACTGGAATACAATTCAGCTAGCAATATGTATTTGATTTGGACCCACATGCACTTAATGATTTGTCACGATATTTTAATTGGCAATAGATACAAAATAGTTGGTACTTATATTTAATTTTGAAATTAACTGGAAGGAAAGGAAATTGACTCTTAACCTTATGATGGTGAAGAATGCATTGACTATATATGACTTTGTAATTGGCACGACAATTCGAGTCAAACCTAATCTTGTAAATTAAAGAAAAAATTTGTACGAATAAAATGTCACTTAGAAACATATCAATAAACTAATTATTGATAATTAAATAATTATTTAGTTACGAAACGAGTCGCTGAGATACGTACCAAAAAGGCAAAGTGATGAATCGAATCGAAAACATATATTAATAATAAAATATATTTTTTATTGATGCAGAGATGCGATTTTATATCATTAAATTATAAGTTAAGCAATAAACATTAGTTTTGATGCTTTTCTTTTAATTTGTGTATTGATATGTAATTGGAACATTCACATTTCTCCCACTTTTACACCATTGACAATTTCCCTTCTACAAAAATCTTCTTTGTACTTCCCTTCAAGAACAAGTTTCCATTCTAAAATCTGTGAATTTTCATGACCAAAAAATTATGGTCATATTTAGTCGCAGAATACATGGAGAAAAAGAAATAATCAATTTTAACCTTTAGTTATCTAACCTATACTTATTTTTTACTTTTGTAGTTCCCAATGATAAAGTGTTTAAATATATAACTAGAATTGTCATTGTGTGATCAACGACAATGCTATAGTTTAATAGTAAAGAAAGTGTCCCATATGGACGGTTCAATTTAGGGTGAGCCTCGCATGGCAAAATATCACAGTTCGAACCCCACCAAACGCCTCTATGGGTTTGAGTCATCACACCTTGGTTTTCAAGTGTGGTTTATCGTCTGTGTGGTTCTGCGTTATTGCACATGAACGTGGGGTTTACCCACACAAAGGTGGCTAGCGGGTTCATGGCTCCCCATGATACAAAAAAAAAGTAAAAGAAAGTAAATTATAAACCACAAATATCTAAATGTAAAACCATAAAATATGATGAATTTTGAACTACTTCCACTAAACTCAAAAGAGTTTTCTTTTTATTTTTAAGATCGGATGTTGTTCCATCCCAAATCATTGCAAATAAAACCTCCAAAATAAATAACCCATGGATTCTCGAAGCCCTCCGCCATTTGTTAATTGGATAGTAACGAGTTTACACGTCAACTTCTTCATATATCTTCACAAAACATTGAAGTAGAATTGCAGCACTAACGTGAACCTTTAACAGGGATTTCGACATTTCGTAAATAAAAGACGCAGCCGAGAAATGAGGAGCGGACTTCGACGCCGATGATTTCGCTGAAGCTTATTTTAAAGAACTTATAAATTCAACAATTTATAAAATATTTCAAGAACTTCTAATTTCCAATGTTTCAAGAGCTTATAAATATCTTAAAACTCTTCTTCTGCCTTCACATTGTCTCCAACATGCGAGGGAGCTTTAGAATCCATAGTTGCTATACGACTTAATATCTGATAATTTGCACCGATCCAGATACGCTCTTAGCTCATTAGCAACAGTTTTAGTTCCGATTCCATACCTGCTTATATCTAGATCAGTTCAAACCCGGCCCGATTGTTCTGGATCCAACCCAATCCAACCCTTTTTCTTGATTTACTATTACTTATCTAATGTGTCTATTTGCATAAAAAAAAATAGGTATTATATTATTAATTCATTACTAATTTTATTAAATTACAATAAATATCATATAAATTAACATTTGAGTAATTACCCACCAAACCCATAGTTTGATGGTCCGAGTCCGATCCAAATTGGATATCTAATGAGTCAGTTCCAAAATCATTTCACATAACACTTAATCACCCTTAACTATGCTTACTATAACATAATCGTTATTTATTATGAACTATTGAATTTAATTTACCTAAGTCATATTTCGAAACTTTGACTTAGGTCCAAATAATTTTTATAAATTCCAATAAATTCACACAACCATATATTATGAATCTACATCATCAATATGATATGATATCCCTTAAATATGGTCTATATCACAACCTACTATCATATCTTATAATTTTCGAAAATCTTGAACTTAGGTACTAAAGTTCTCCAAAAATTCTATATAAATTCATATAAGCTTATTTAATACCCTAGATTATTATTCCATGCTCAAATCAACAATTAAAAAATCAAAATCATCAACATATCACCCTCCTAAGTTTTCGGTCCAAGCTTTAAATTTAATAGCATGCTTAATTTTATGATATAATCATACTACATGCTTAATAACATCATATAAACATAATATCTAAACATATTAGCATAGGTTATGTAATTTTCGAAAATTACTTATTTATTATATCCGATCTGGATAAAATCCTCCATTAACAAACCTAGATGCACTATATGTTAAAACCTATGTTCCTGTTGTGATATTTTATCTGCAAATAAACTTCTGGAATGCACATACGATAATTCATTTTCTGGCCATAAAGAGCTCACATTTTCCTGCAATGTACAACTAAGGAGGCATAATCTGTCGGGAAAACGAACTATGAACTATCCGATCACGTTATTCATTTCAATATTCACTTGATATACTAGTTTTTTTATTCATTTCCAATACTCAACATGTAGCGAGTGTGGGTGTGTAACTAATAAAAAGTATGTAATTAATTAAACTTCTAAATCAGTTTACTGATTAAATTAATTGAATAATATCAACCAATCGATGTATAATTATCTTTTAACAAATATTATATTTTTTTGAACATCAAATTACAAAACATCATATTAAAAAGATGCCTGTGAAGAAAATCATTACAATCATAATTCATAAACAACACAGTTACAACATAGAACATATAATTGACTAAGGAACGCTAATAATATTCCCAATTATATATCAAAATATGTAATGTAGTTTTCTTTATATTTACATTATTTCTCCTTGATATAAAATAAATATGTAAAACTAAATAAGAAAAGCACAAAAAAGAGATTATAAAACACAACAAAATAAAAATTAAGTTACAATTGTGTGCAAATACAAAATCATATTAACTGCAAAACAGAATAACGGATGAGAAGCATTTCATACTCTAAACAGAGTTTTTAGAGTTTTAGTTGGGACCCTAGAGAAAACAAAATAACGAATATGACATGATTTTTTTCGTGTTGACACGATAATGACACGACACGAAATGATAAATTAAAACTAAAATTAAAAAATAAATTAATAAAAAAATATATAGTATTATTAAATTAACATTAAATATATATAAATATCGAATGATCAACCCAGTAACGACTTGATGCATAAAAATTATTGGAAGTATATAAAATAATATTACGGTATATGTAAATATATAAGCAATGTGATCCCTTAATTCATTTTTATCTTTGCTCGAATAAACAACTAAAATAGTTATTAGAACAACGAATTAAAAAACCTGAGTGGCAAGAAGAACTTTTCCAATAGAAAGTTGACGAAAATCTAAGTCTGCTTATTTTCATAAAACCAGCACCCAAACTCATCTTAATTATAATCTCACAAAACAATGAAAATCAATCAAGTAAATATCCCTAAAATCCACTACAACATAGTTCTAAATGGTACCGAAACAGGGGCTGAGGTGCACGCGCAGGTGGCTATGCCGCTGTGGTGCGCGTACAGCCGCGCAAGTGGTGGCTGCACTGTGGGGCTGGGCTGCTAGAGCATCGTTGGAGAAGAGACGAGGAGAGAGAGACGAGTGGCTGAGAAGTAAGGTGGGTCATGGGCAGTGGCGGAGCGAGAAAATTTTTCTCGTACCAATTATTTATAATTTTAGAATATAATAAAATATTATTTTAAAATAATTAAATAATAATAATAATTTAAATAATAGCACAATATTATTTGATATTAAATTTCTTTATCATTATGTTCTAATATCTTGCAAAATAAAATAATACGATTAACTTATAAATAACTAAACAACCAATTAATAATATCTTACAAAATAAGCTACAAAAATTAAAATAATAAGAAAATTATAAATATTAATATTGTAAATGTTATTATCTTACAAAACTCAAATCTTGATTTTCTTGTACCCATTACAAATATACAATGAAATATAGAATTAACTCACAAGTAAAGCTTATTAAAATAAATTTAAATAAATATTACCTATAATTATTATAATAAATTCATCATAATATTTTTAGAAATTGAATTGATTTTATTAATTTATATATATATAACTTTATTATTTATATATATATATATATTTTATTTTATCAACATAAAACAAATTATAGAAAAAGAAAAGAAAAGAAAGTGAAATGAAATAAAGAAAAGAAAACAAAGCACACACACAGAAAAAACGAAAATAAATGAGAAGATGCACTACACAAGACTCGAACCGGGCACTGAATGAGAACCAACGATTCAACCAACTGCACTACTATGATTTGTTTAACATTGTATGGATATATAGTAGTAATATAAAGAGTTGGGGGGCCCATGGACCCCCAGGCCCCAATGTAGCTCCGCCACTGGTCATGGGTGTCGAGTCTGCCGACTCCGAACGGGAAGAGAGGGACGGAGAGCCGAGGAAATGAAAATTGGAAAAGTAAACAACCTTAATTGAATGTTTGTAATAATAATAAAAAAATACTTACAACTAGAGAAACCGACATCGAACCGAACCTACAATCGTCGGTTATCGGGTCAATTTCGATTATAATCGATAATCTCCTGTAGTGATCACTGACGAGCTAGTGCCTCCGACTAGTTTATTTTTGATTAGTTTATAAATGACTGACTACGCTTGAAAAATCATATTTTTATTTTTTCTATTGTGTAGAGGAAAATGTGAGATACATCACAACGAGATCAACTTTCACTTCTAACAATTTTCACTAGTTGATAGAGAACATTAAATTTATACTAATGTATCAGTTAATTTTACAGGAATTTGCAAGAAATATAAAGATAGGTATGACATTAAAATATTTTAGTCAACATGCGTATTATTTCATATGTTTTTATAAAGGTGAATATTTTCTATTTATGATTTATCTAGTGGCTAATTTTAATTTTCGTCAAACGATTTTAGTAAAAATGGTCCCAGAAAAATAAAGTACGGGAAATATGCACTCTCCCAATTTCCCTCCTCAGCCCTACGCGGTTTGCCTAATAATTATAGTATAAAAACAAAAATTTAAACAAAAACCCCTCTCTCTCTTTAGAAGTTTGCGCAAGTTGCAGGCAAAATTATCACTCTTGCTTCTTCTTGTACGTGGTCGCTTGAAAAAGTGAGAATTTGAGGTTTTTTCTCTTCCCTTTTGTGTGATGATTTTTTTCCCTCATCTGTGTTTGGTTTTTGCGATCCCTTCAAACTGCACAGTTCAGAAATCAATCATGGAATTGGTGTTCATTTGGTGGTGCTAGCTTATATATTATGATTACAAATACTATAAATAGTATTTAATTTTTTTCTTTTTTCTTTTGGGGTTCTGGGTGATAACTCTTTTAGTGGAGCTGAAGTTATTAACGGGAAAGGGTAGTTACAGCCAAGAAAACAGATTTGGTATGTTTGCTAAATGTATTGCTAGTTTTTTAGGGTTTGTTTTGAGTCATTAGCTGGTTGAGTAGAGTTGAATCAACGATGCGTCTGTTTCTTCTATTTTTATTGTAACTAGGTGTTAGCTCTGGAGAGAAAGGTGGTTTATTTTTATATTTGTTTGGAGTTTGGAATACTATTGGAATTGAAGTTGCGATGTGAAAAGCGTAGTTTTAAGGAAAGAAAAAGATGGCGGTCTGATTTATTGAACTATAGTTTCTCTTTTATGTGTCATTGTAATATTTTGAATGACTGATTTATTTATCTATGTTGTTTTTTAAATTATGACAGAGGCGTATTGTTTTGATCATGTTTTGCAATGTCCTTAAGATTGTATGTATGCCTTATTGATTGCTCATGTTTTATGAGTGGGAACAATTCGACTTTTCTTTTTGTCCTAATCTATTTTTCTTTTCTTTTTTGTCCTTTTTTGCGGTGGTATAATAATGCTTAACTTGGTGACATTACTTTTGGGCCTCACTGATGGTTTGAGCTTAATTTTTCGTGGCTGCTGTTTGGTTCGCTACTTACGTTTTGGTTGCAGTTCTTGGAGTCTTCCAAGCCTTTGATTTTCTCTGAACCTCCATTTCCAGCTAACTGTAAAGACTCTGCAAGATACGTAGAAGAAAAACAAATTGGAAACTATTATGGGTTATGCACAACTAGTCATTGGCCCCGCTGGCAGTGGAAAGGTTGTTAACTAATATTATATCTTATATTGTATGTTCACCTATATTTTAGTATTTGGCATATATATTTGTGCAAATGTTGGTGACAATTTAAATTTATTTCTTTGTGCATTTTCTTGAGTAATGCTCTCTGCTGAAATGCACTCTCATCTGGTTGTTGCAGTCTACCTACTGTTCTAGCTTGTACCAACATTGTGAAACTATTGGCAGATCAATTAATATTGTAAACTTAGATCCTGCTGCCGAGAATTTCAACTATCCTGTAGCAATGGGTGAGTCCCTGCAACTTTTTGGGTGATTTATTGCTGTTACTGAGACGTATTCCAATTTTGCTCGACCTTAATCTGGAAGCTTGTTTACAGATATTAGGGAACTCATTTCGCTGGAGGATGTCATGGAGGAGCTCGGATTAGGGCCAAACGGTGGTCTTATTTACTGCATGGAGTATCCTTCACAGAATCACAATATATGATACCATACATTCTTTATATTGTTAATTTATGATTTAGTGCTGTTTCATTTTAGTTGTCTTTTACCAGAATGCAAAGTTTGATAATCAGTTTGATGGCATGTCAGTCTATCGTTATACTGTTTTAAACTTTGTACAGCCTTAACAACCACGGGCACCTGGAAGAAAATCTGGATGAGTGGCTGACAGAAGAATTGGATAACTATTTGGATGATGATTATTTAGTTTTTGATTGCCCAGGTAGCACGACTGTTTCCTGACATATTTCTCTCTATGTTCAAGAACTTAAGTTAGGCTGACGTTAATTGTGATGGAGTGTCCTATGTGATATAAAAGGACATTATAGCTTGTTACTCAAAATGTTTTACAAAACATTGCAGAACAAGTGGATGCGTGTTGCATGATTGTAAATATCTTTTTCAAGACAATCTTTATTTTCGTTTTATTCTTTATGTTAAAATGGCTTCATCTTGGGTGCTAATAACTTTTTCTTGATGGCTTGGCAGTATTGACCTTTTATGTAGGGAAGTATGTCAAAAGATATTAATTGGATAAAATTATCATAATTTTTGGTGATTTATCGTTCAATGTTATTGTCAGTTTCTTTCTTTAGTTCAACTCATTTGGAATTTGGATGTGATTCGTTGATATTGTGTTCATTCTCCTTCTTTTCATGTTAAATGTGTTGCTGATCACTATGATTGCTGAGATTCTGACCCCTCAATTTCTTTTGTCATGTAGGCCAAATAGAACTCTTCTCACATGTACCTGTGCTTAAGAACTTTGTGGAGCACTTAAAGCGTAAAAACTTCAATGTCTGCGTTGTGTACTTACTTGATTCACAGGTACTTACACTTGTATTCTAGCAAATTTATTTTGCATGTCTTTCCATTTCATCTGTATTTTCACTGAGATTCTCTCTTGTATTAGTTTATAACAGATGTCACCAAGTTCATAAGTGGTTGTATGGCTTCACTTTCTGCCATGGTTCAACTGGAGCTACCTCACGTTAATATTCTCTCCAAAATGGACCTTGTCAGAAACAAGAGGGACATTGAGAAGTCAGTGCTGTTCTAGTGAAATAAATATTTTTGTCTTCCTGTCTTGGGGGCCTTGTTTTGTCATTTATATTGGCTTTATTTTTTATTTTTTTGAGCTGATATCATTTGTTTCACTCTCTTAGTTACTTGAATCCAGAACCTCAGACTCTGTTGGCTGAGTTGAATCAGCGCATGGCTCCACAGTTTGGAAAACTTAATAAGAGTTTGATTGAACTGGTATGTTTAGATATTATGATTTTGTTTGAAATTTTTTGAGTGCCAAGCTTGCTTCTCAGAATGGAAGTTTTACTATACAGTCTATACTGTATGGAACCTATATGCGGGAGGAGAATGCTTCTAGTTTCTACTTAACTTATGTTCTTGATGAGATGTATTGGTTTGTCTTAGCATCAAAAGAGAAGGAAGAGGAAAGAATCTGAATAATCTAAACTGCAACAGTAACTGCTGGTATCTTATTATCTTGTGAATTGTGGGTCTTAATTTATCTGCTCTTGAACAGCATTTCTAACTTACCCTAAGTATCGGTTGTATAGTCTTATCTGTCATTTTATTTGCCATTGTTTTAGCCATGTGCATGGAGGCTTTATAACTGGTTCGAAATTCTGTGGCCTCAGGTGGACCAGTACAGCATGGTGAGCTTCTCTCCACTTGATCTGAGAAAAGAGAGCAGGTATAACATCTACCCATGTATCTCGGGGTGCGATTTCAGAAATATATTGTTATACTTAATAAGACGTTGCAACACATTTTCTACTTTTTTTTGAGGTTTCGGTTTGATCACTTGCCTGCCTCCAGATTTCCACAATCCATGTTGTCTAGTCCGCTCATCGTGTCTTGAGTAGAATTCTCAAGATTGTAATATCATTCTATAGTTTAGCTTGTGAAATGAAATAGTTTATAAAAGCAAATTTCTATCGTTGTGGAACTAATAATACTTTTGGTTGATGCAGCATTCAGTACATTCTGTCGCAAATCGACATGGCTATTCAATATGGAGAAGATGCAGATGTGAAGATTAAGGATTTTGACCCGGAAGATGACGTCTGAACAAGATTTTTGAACTCAGCAAAAGCAATGCAATTGCCAGGTTTACATTCGTTTTGCCAATTGTGGACTCTAATGCTTGTAATCTTTGATAACACTTGAATACAAGAAACAAACTGCATTGTTTACTTGGATCCAGTCACCGCGACGATGGTGATGCATATGTGGGGTATTTGGTTTTATTTTCTTTTTTAAGTAAATTGTGTGTTTTGGACATATGAGAGAATGGAAGTGGATATGGAACTCATGTTGTGAGATTTCCATGCCAATCTCACCGAGTAACATTTACCATAGTTGCTATGAGTTCAAGTTAGACAATTTCATTAGAAGATAAAGTAGAGATTAAACTACAAGGCTTGTTTATGTGCCGCAACTTATCGCAACTCTTGAAGTAAAACAGACTGATGATATTGAATAAATTAAACCCAAATCTTAAATACATTTTAATAAAGATTGAAGTAGACTTGAGATTTTTTGCAAATGTCTTAAGTTTATGGGGCGATTTTTCTATTGAACAATGTTTGGACACAATTGAGTCCAAATTCCAAATTTGATGGTACAATTACACAGGGTCTCTACATCATCTCGGCCTCATGGCCATACATCCACACTAGGGGTTTTAAAAGCCATCTGTCATTTGCAAAAATTGAATCGAAATTAAATCTCGAATTCAAATAATACGAGGCTACAAGCTACATAACACTAGTCACTAACTTCCGTGTCTAATTAGTCTTTCATATACACACTTGTCAAATTAAAAATCTCGTAGGAAATGCCGTTAATCACTATGGAATCAATATCGATCATAATGTTACGAATAATTAGATTTTGAGAAGTTTTATTCGATAATATATGAATCCATGTTTGCAAGAGGATGTTACAAAAGAGTCATAATTGATTTTGGAGTTTAGATGGGGGAGCATGTAACAAATCGTTTATTAACGACTAATTTGCTTTAACAAGGTGAGTTTAGGTTCATTACATATTCAAAAGGGTAAGCAGTAGCCTAATGTAATGCTCAAAAATCTAATAAATTTTAAACATGTAATACATTAGCCGACCATAGTGCATAGACTACAAATACCATATTCAACAAATAAATCATTATCAATATTGAATAGAAAATTAATTAACGGCGAGGGCTAATCATTTAGTCCAGCCTCATATATGCAAGAATAATTACCAGGATTCTAGTAAAGAATTTGATTATAAAATTGAAGGAGGTATTTCAAGGCAAACTTAAAAAACTAGTGTAAGAAAAAGTATAATAACTCAGATTAAGATTAAGTTCAAACTCATCACATATAGTGAATTTCATCTGGAGAAAAAGACTAACAGATAATTGAAAGTCTAGACAAGAGTGCATCAATTCTGAAAATGAAAATCTTGTCGAGAGACGAAACAATAAATTGTCATACCCCTACGAAAATTGAAGCATCCATCGGATTACTGCAACAAAGCAAAAATTTGACCGGATACTACACACTACTAAGGCTGTTAATGACAGTTCACTCATCATCTTCCTCATCATCATCATCATCATCATCATCATCATCATTACCAGCAGCAGCATTCAGAGCATTTAACCTCTCTATCAACTTGTTCTTCCTCTCCTCATAGGTTAACTTCTTAAGGTTGTACCTGCATAACAAGTCACAAAAACAATTAGAGTTGGCACAATAAATTATATTAACATGATCCAAAAATATTCCCGCATATCAGTTAAATAAGCAGAAAATAAAGTTGAAAGTATCTAGTGGCCGAAGCTAAGTTGAGCTATCTCATGGTTTGGAGAGAGTATAATAACATCTCCTACTTGATAAAACGTCTTACCTCTTGTGCTCGGTTGGTTGCTTCTTTTCAGATTTCTTAGGTGTTGGGTCAGCACGAATTGCTGCATGCACCTTCTTGTACAACTCTGCGATGTTATCTGCCTCAATACCCCTCTTAATGTACTCACTGAAGTGAGACTGGTACTTCTCAGGCTCATCTTCGATCAAAGTCTGCACAAACATACAATATTTAAATTGATTTGATCAAGGACAAGGAAAATGAAACCTTTCAGTACATTAAATAAAGGTGTGGATGTAGAAAAATTCAAATGGCAAACTATAATACACTAACTTAATGACATCATCAAAAAGAAAAAGAACATACTTGCATGTAGGAAGCAACATGCCCCCCATAGATGTACTTGCGGTGCACTTCAGCATCTAGCTGCTTGCTGTCCTTGCTAAATCCAGCAAATCTCTTATCACTGTGAGGGACATCAAGTCCACCATCCAGAGCTCCCTACAACACAACCAATTAAACTGTTGAATGCTTGAAGCTCAAGAACCAGATAGCAAACATACAACACAATCTTCATATGATATTATCTTGAGTCAGAATCATACAATCTCATTCTTAATAAAACTAACATTACCAAAGCAATCTCTTGCAGGAGAAGAGACTGCACAATTGTACCAAAAACACAATCGTGAGAAGCAAATACATCCAACTTAATACCTTGAGGGCACCAAAAACACGATTTCCAGTGGTAGTTTTGATAAGGCCAACATCCAAAAGGGCACGGAAAGGCCTTCTGCTTTCAGCAGGCTCGACAGAATAGTCCTCTCCTGTTGCCTGAAAGGACAAAATTGCAATAGAACACAAATAATACAATGTCAAAAAGCAACTTTCTGCACCAATAAACACATGCAAACAGAGGGACAAGAGAAAAATGTTACCTCCACATTTCCTTCATACTCCTCATCCAATTCAAGTGTCTTCAGGACCCGGCGACTCAAAAGAAGTCCAGTGCAGTAAGCTATCACATATCAACTTATAAGAGAATTTGTATTACTAAGCGATAAAAAAAATGTTCTATATTTATACTAACCAGCAGCATAGTTGGTCAGTCCAACTTCTAGGCCATAATGAGGAAGCTCATGTGCATATGCAGCAGCAAGGACATGATCACCAGCAATGCTTGAAGATAAAATCTGGCAAATTATATCCTTGTTGGTCTAATATGGATGTTAAGGCCAACACTACATCCCACATGGTGGTGACAAGCACAATCACAATATAATATCATCAAAATATTACCAATAGCTACTAACAATATGTTTCAGTTAATCAATTCAATCAATAGTGCGGGCTACAAGAGCACAAGCCCCAATATATCCATAAGCCACGAGAAAAAGAGTACCATAAATAATTGTCAGAAAATGAAGTTAATTAGGAGAGCAACAATCAGCAGTTCAATGAACACGAGACTAAAGATTATAAAAAACGTATTAGATGCCAATCTCTAGAGGAGAAAAAATTAAACAGTATAGACATATCAGGATACAAATCGCACAACAAAGCGAAACTTTGGAGTGTTGTACTTGTTCTTGTCCTGATTGATCATGCGAATCCTTGCCCGATAGTCAGTCTTCCCCTCTAAATTGAGAATCATGAGAAAACTAATAAAAAGAATAAAGAATCCTATAATCAGTTGAAAGAAACAAATCATTGATTCCTTACCTCTTCTTCTCTTGTACTTAACTTGGAAACGCTTGAAGTAAGCTTTCGACTTTTGGGCTTTTACGAAAACCTAAAAATGGCAAATACCACATTAGCAAATACAATTACATAAATAAAACATTGAGTGGCATCCATTTCCAGGAAACCAGAACATATCCCAACAACATCAATAAACGTAAACGCATAATTACATTTCATCCACTGCTAGCAAATTCGAAAAATAAGAAGAAATATGGGATACCTCACAATTCTTCAGAAAGCATGGTGAAAATGTCGTGCTAGATTTAAATTCAATCAAATACAACACAGCTTTACAAGTGAAACATTTTTATCATCACAAAGTCAAAAGATTTAACAAGCGGTAGCAAATAAAAAGAAAATAAAAACTCCAAATTCCAATGGCATGTTCCAGACAACCCGACCTAAAACGAGTAAATCATTGACAGTAATTGAGGAAATAGTACGAGTCTCCCAATCCATGAGTCGACTCATATCAAAGCAGAGATAGTTCCAATCCAGAACAAGAGCTAATCAAATCAAATCCAAAATAATTGCAAGCAACTAATTGTAAGCAAAACCGAAACGTCTCGTAACAAATCTTGACCTAAAATAAACAGGCCGCCTCCATAATAATTAACTTGTTCCATGCAAAAAAACAAAATGGGCTAAAGTGTTTACTCCATACTGATAAAGATAACTATCTAAATGAAAAGCAATTAGACGGAAATGCATGTGCTTGAATTGAGTTGATCGTAATCTTACCATTTTCACCAAATTCCGGTGCTGGCGTCCGACGGGGTGGGGAGGAGGGGGAAGAGGAGGCAGAATTAGACAGACGCGGAAAAAGAAGCTAAAATAGGGCAAAACCCTAGAGTGAAGATGGGCTGCTATGCGATAATCCTTCAATTTGGGGTTTTACGAAAAGTCTGATTAGTATTGGGCTCTGAATTCTGTTTGTACACATTGATTATTGGGCTTCATATGGACTAGGCCTTGGTCCTCTCCACTGTAATTTCGTTTGGATATTGTATGATATGATTTCAATTAACTTTGCCAAATCTCTTGAAAATAAATAAATATCATAATTAATACCGTATATGTCCCACTCTAAACTGCTCATTATTTTTTGACACTTAGATTAAGGAATGTTTTATTTTGTATGTAAAGTAGTGTGACTCATGGAACTCGAGATATTTTTTTGTGTAAAAATTATTCTTTTTAGGGTATGAGTTACTTAGAATGAGACAATCCAAAATGAAATACAAATCTTTAGAACAAGACAAAGGGAGTAATATTTTTTGTCAATATTAAATCAAAATTTTGAAGATCTCTTATCTTTTCCTAATTTTATTTCTGATTCTGCTTGTATTGTTCCTACCTCTTAGCACTAAAGCACTTAGAAATGTGGTTGTGGCGTGCGTAAAAATTATGATATTATTAAATCGGTCTAAAATTGATTTTTGTCACAATTTAAAAATATTTTACTTTATTTGAATCAAATGTTATAAATTTTTTGAATAAGGTTCTGTAGATTTGTAATTGTCTCAATCACCGGTAGCGGGTTATAAATATTATTTTATATAAAATAATTTAGTTTTGAATGGCACTAGTTAAAAGTATATATAATTTATTATTAAAAAAACCTTCGCAAACATTTATTGAATGTTCACGATTTATAAATTGGTAAGATTTAAAATCTTGGGAGAATCTATTCATTGTATGATGTATAGATACATCTACGAAACTTCATAAGCTTATAAAATAGATACATGCGGATACTCCATAAAGCACAACATGTTGGTAAGACGTTTTCTCTTTTGAATTTGATTCCACGTAAAATCTTGCCTCTTTCAAGTTTTATTCATTTTATTATTCTTTTCTTCCCTACTCCCAATTTCTCGATAAAATTTTGTTCGAGTTTGTTTAGTGAAGCTTCCTTAGTTAAACAAATCAAGCTTGAGCTCCCAACTCTTTTCCTTTTCTCGTTTGTTATTTTTCGTTTTCTCAATTTCTCTTTTATTTTTCCACTTTTCTACTTTAGCGATTTAGCTTTAAAAATATAAAATTATTAATTATATACAATTATTTTCTTTCTATAATTAGTAATTATTGTGTTAAATCTTTATTTAAATACTTTTATTTTTTTATAAAAATCAATAAATATATTGTGTTATTGTGGATAAAATAATTTATTGTAATATAAAATAATTAATATTCTAAACATATATCTAAATTTGGAAAGTTTTTGGGTTCGACTAAAGCTCGAATAAGCTCGTGAAATTATAAATATTCGATAAATAAAATTCCTCCTCCGTCGATACTAAACAAACCAAGCATAAAGCAATATGTTGGTAAGACGATTACACCTACTTTTAACTAACAGATTGGAAGTTTGAGTTGCTTGTAAAATACATACATGCGGATATTCCATAAAGCACAAAACGTTAGTAATTCACTTTCACTTTTAACCAGTAAATTAAAAGTTTGAGTTCAAGTCATTTAAAAGACTAGTATGTAGATTTGTTTATCTTTGTTTAATAATAAAATAAATATCATGCAGATACTTAATCAATATAATTTATTGAGTATGAATATAATTTACTATTGAATTCATGGCAGTTCATCAACCAAAATTACCCAAGTAATAATTCAATCTAGCTTAATCCACTTAAACTACATTACATTGCCACTTTAATATTGCCTTCACCTTGTGTATTTGATGGATGGTGGTCAATTATTGATAGGGATAGATTAATTAGTTAATTTAATTTATTGCATTATTATTATTATTATTATTATTATTATTATTATTATAGGTACATATTTTTCATTAAGATCTTACTAGTATTGGGGTTTTTATTTATGGTTCATTAACAGTCTATATATACGGTTCATTGAACATATTTTTAAAAGTGAAACATTAATAAAGTCTGAGCTTTATTTTGTTCCTTCTCGGTATTCTCTTTAGAAATCAACGATTTGTGTTCGTTGTGTTTTTTCCAGTATTCTTTTCGAGATAACGAAAAATTTCACTTTCTCTTGCATTATTTTTCAGACAATTTGTGAATTTTAATCAATGAACTAGATATACACTTCCATGCATTAGTTGGTGTCAGAGCCAGACAAAGCTGCTCGTCTAACATGCTGCCTCACCATAATTCTCAAGCAAATGAGATGGCTTGTACGTGACATCAGCTTGAAGCCCTTGTGGCAAAGATGGATTAATTAGTTGATTTGATTTGTTATCTATTTATTATTGTTCTTTAAGTCTTTATTTTCTGCAATAGTTTTATAATAGGAATAGGTCTTTTATGTATATGGTTTTATCAACAATCTATATATATGGCTTCTTGGATATTTTATTTTGGGGTGAAATATTAAAAAAGTATAAAAGAAAATAATCAATAGATTCGTGTGTCAAAGCATTCATTCTCAAAACATGTGTTTTTTTGTGTTAAATAGTGAGAAAATTATACAACGAACATCGATTATTTATAATATAAAGTGACATTGTCCCAAGCGACAATTTCGATAGTTAATGTGGGTTCGCATGGGTAGGTCATCAGTGTTGAATCCCACCAAACGCCTTATATGGGTTTGGCGCATCACACGCTGTTTTCATGTGGTTTCACATGTCCATGTGGTTGCGAGGTTATTGCATAACGTGAGGTTTCACGGTCTTGCTGCAAGGTAGCGGTTGCGGGTTCGTGATAAAAAAAAAAAAGTGACACATACCATTAATTTGCCGATTCAACACATGTAGAGTGTGTTTTGTTCATAAGATTAAAATTGATCATTTCCTCAAGTCCAATTGCTTCTTTTTGTTTAAAATCATATTCACATCGTAAGCACAATAAATTATTGCAAACCGAACATGCCGTCGGCACAATATTTATTCCAAAACAAAAATTTTAAATAATGTACAGTATAAATCTAATTAACCACGTTTTTCAGTACTTCGTTTAACACAGACATCACTAACATACAAATACATCATAAATTCACGTGGTTAATCATTTTGTAAATAAAGTAAAATACAATAACTACATAATTTTCAAATTCTATTATTCAATTGTAAAATCTCAACCAGTAATTCGAAACTAATTCTATACAGACATCGTCAACTAACCATAAACCAGCAGATCTTCACATACCAAACTTTAAGTTGAATCCTCACTCTTATAATTGCTTCAAAGTTCCAATTTTAAATTCAATAAAATTACTTTTTAATTTTCAATTATCTAATCTTCATGTTCTTTAAAAATTCAGGACAATCAGACCCACGTCCAAGCAATTCAATTTCAACGTAGCACTTTCATAAATATAGTTTTTACACGCAAAATAGTTTTTTTTAGGTATACAATATAGTCAAATATGTATAACGAAATCCTTTTGCCTACCACATTATTTGTAAATTTTGTATTGATAATGAGAAAATTTTAAATGAAAATGCCAAATAAATCATGCATTATGACCAATTTTATAATTTAAACACAAATTTTTTAAGGTGAGGTTAGTTACCGAATCAAAAATTTGGAATTTTAATTCATGTTTGAATTCTACGAGGGGTAGAAATTGTATTTTTTTGATTCAATAATTTTTTCAAGAGATTCATCAACTTTCATAACAAATTAATCATTTTTTTATTCTCATATTCTTAAATAAAAATGGTTATCACAAAAATATGAGAACCAACAAAATAATGAATTATTTAAATATGTTCCATTGCATGTACCAATTATTTAAACATTTTCACAAAGGGTAATCAATTTCACAGTTTTCCATTTTTAAATTTGTTCAATTGCATTTAACAACTTTTTTTCAAAATAAAAAAATAAGATATAGGGAGACTAATAATGACAAAAGTTACAAACAAAGTCCGCAATAATATATTTTTTCGTCCCAAAAATGTATTCAGAATTTTTTTTGGGTACATTCCCCAAATTTGTTCTTTTTAATATATTTATTTATGAAAATTATTGCATAAAATATTTTTTTTCTTCATTATTTTCAACAATATTTTTTACATTTTTTTACCGTTATTATCCTCAATAACACTACTTATTTGTAAATTTTACCCTTCATGGCTCATCACTAATTAATTTAATACCACACTAATATAATACCTTACTCAACTCACAAATACTCAATAACTTTTATCAAAACTGACATTATATATTTCCATAAACACATTTCAGGGGTGGTAAATATCATTTAGCACCTCAACGTTTACGACTTTTTACATTTGTATCATAACGTAAATATATTGACAAATCAGACTCTAACGTTTTGAATGAGTTCACAATCATGTTCTGATGATCGGATTCGGGCTAATTTTGCTTAGTTGACACGTCGGAAAACAACATCATTTACACATAAAAGTAAAAATAAAAAATAAAATCTAAAAATAAAACGGTGTCATTTAAGGTTTATTACTGCCAACTCATCTTTTTTTTTTTTTTTTTTTTCATTTTGAACTTCTCTCTCCTCACTTTCTCTCTTCTTTTCTTGAATCCCAAATTAAGATAGAAACAAACAGATTTTCTTCCTCCCCTATCTCTCATGGCTGCACCGACAACAACCCACCCTGCTTCATTCTCACTTTGATTGTGAGATGGGTGAGATGTGAGGAGGACAAAGAGAGTAGCAAGGAAAAGGAGCGTGGACATGGCGAAAACGAAGATCCGGTAGTTGAAAAAGCTACGGAGGATGGATCTGTCGCCCGATCCGACCCGAATGCCCACCGATCCAGGAAAATTCCTCAATCACCGCACGAAACCGTAATCCTCTCCCCGGTCGTTGATTATCGAAACATTAGACAAGTTTCTACTGATGGATTAAGTGTGAGCACGGATATAGATACACACGAATTTGTGTTGTGTGTAACGACGTGGCTTTCCGACATGCCAACTAGACAAATTGATCCGAATCCGTCATCATGACATAATTATGAACTCATTCACAACGTTAAAATATGATTTTTATCAATATATTTATATTAGGATATAAACATAAAAAATTTCAAATGTTGGGATGCTAAATGGTAATTACCATTTCAGGGACTCAATATTCATATTTCAGCAACAAGACAAAAGAGTAAAAATATCAGCTTAAGCCTTAAACCCCATTCCGTGCATATTTTGTCTTCCTCAACTGAACACCACTCTGATGATTTACTGATTGCCATAAATCAATCTTAAATTCCTTTGTCTAACCCTAGAATTCAGCTTGATTCTTCCCTAAACTGGGCACTGAATCTCCTCATCAGCTCATTGAATTCCCAAATATTCCGCAATTGAGTTGGAAATTCAGCTGTTATAGAATTATTACAAGTGTAAATTTCGCCTGTGTCGTCGATGGCTGCGAGTGCTAACCCTTCAGGTGTTCATAAAAATGGCAATAGTAATAACAATAACGGCAACAGCAACGGCAGCGTACCGGAGAATACCAGCGGCAGCGGCGTCTCGTTGGCGGGGACCGCTCAGACCGCCCTCCGCCATAACCCGGGACTGTCGCTTGATTGGACGCCCGAGGAACAATCGACGCTAGAAGATTTGCTAACCAAGTCAGCCTAATTTTATTGTTCTCTTCTTTAACTAAGTTGTTACGGATTTCTGTAGTTTGCTGTTGTCCTTTTTGTGTCTTTTGATTATGTTTGATTGAACTGTGGTGCTAGGAAGGGATGCCTGCGCAAATGATAAGATAGGGAAGTGGAGTTTGGGCATTTATACGGAATTTTCACAATGATTATAGTTTCTTAAGAACTTTCAAGCTAGGCCTCCAGTAGTTCGGTTTTTATATCATATTAGGTCAATTTGTGACAGCTACCTTCGATTATATTAGAATTTTGTTGATATTGTATAATTATAGGGCTGAAAAGTTATTTCAGTCAATTAATCACAAATTGATTTTTAACATCTGTTGTCTAGTATTGAAGATTTGTGATGGAATATGAAGCTACTTGAATTCATTTCCTTTATACCGGACTAAAGTTAATTTGGTCTTTAACTTACTAATATTCGGACAAAAATAACAAACATAAGCTCTAGCTATAAAAAAATAAAACAATGTTTAAAAAAGACCCTGTTCTGATTACCTTGATGTCTTGGTTGTTTGTATCCCAAACTGCCATACTATACTGCTAGCAAATTCTGGAGTCATTTTTTTCTTGCAAAAATTGAGAAAGTGATATTCGGTTTAACTTATGGACAAAGGCTTCAAATTATTCTCCCTGAACTTTGTATGTTCTTCAGAATAAGTTGTGTAGTTAAAATATTCACCTCACAATTAAACTCTGAAACCCAAAATAAACTAATTTGGTAAAATTGATGAAGTGATATAGGCGCAGTTCAGAGGTTTTGAACTCCTCATTTTGATGATTCTTATTTATAGTAGGTTTGAGTTGGAATGCTCCTACTTCACACCCCATTCACCTTTTCTAGTTCCGATTTTAATAAAATATTAGTTTCTTATTCTTACTCGTGTGTTAATGAAATATTTTTCATTTTCTGAATTGATTTTTTATTGGCCTATTTGTATTAGTTGATTTAATTGGTTTTCTGGTGAAGTTCTTGGGTTCTAGCTTTATATTGCATCTTGTACATAATGAGTTATACCTTTTGCAGATATGCCTCTGAAACCAACATTATTCTATATGCCAAAATTGCTCAGGCATTAAAAGATAAGACAGTCCGTGATGTTGCATTGCGTTGCAGATGGATGAATGTGAGCTTGTATATTTGCGTGTAGCAGGCTTGTACATTTCTGAATTTCATTTTGAAGCATCAAAATTAAATAAATTTTGGTTGTTAAGTTTGACTCAATTCTTTTATAATGACTTTTTTTGTTCACTAATAGGAACACTGATCAAAAGCTGTAATACCAGGATAGTAGTCACATTCATTGTCATTTTAATTAAAGTTTTATCTGCTTAATGTGATCACTGAGGTTTATCTAAAGACTATAAGCTTTAATTTGGGCTCCCCTTGATCTTTGAGATGGTGAAAGAATAATGTTCAAACCGAACATTTTAAAAGTTGACTATTAAGTCCTTGAATAATAAGACTCATAATATTTTGGATTTAGTGCATATCGACTTAAATGTTTAGGTTTGCAGCTGTAAAAGTGGACCAAGCCTTAATTAAAGGGCCTCAGATTTCTAAGATGTACAGAGTGCATTTGAACTATAAAACTGAGATTAGAAGGAATATTCTAAAACTTCAAAATTTCCATCCATTGTAAATTTGGTAGTTTTGGATATCGAAACCTAATTCCCTATAGTACATGCTACTTCCAATGGGGTTTGCCAGTTGTAGCATTCATCACCCATTTCACAGACACCCTCTTGGGCGTGTATTTGTGTATATGGATGGTGGATTCTACATAACCAACAAGATCCTGTATTTTGATTAGCCAGAAGCATTCACCAGAGTCCAATTTTTATCGACTTGAATAGCTCACTTTTTCCAGAAAAAGGAAAATGGCAAGAGAAGAAAAGATGATTACAATTCGAGAAAAGGTAAAGACAAAAAGGTATGTACATAGTTTGTGTTACGATGTTTCTCAGATATGTTTTAATATCAAACATGAATACTGTCTTATCATAGAATATTCTTTCCACTGTCTTATCTGTCCTGCAATATGGTGCTTATTTGGCCATTTCTTAAGTACAATTGATCAGCTTTTGGGACATCCAAATTAATGATTTATTATCTTCCTCAAGAGTTACTTGTCAACGAACCGTTTGAAGGATTGTTTTATTTCAAAGAGTTTGGTCAAATAAGAATTATAATGGACAAGAGATATGTAGTTCCTGAGTTTGAGCTACTGTGATTCACCATATACAGAATGTTGTGTGTGTATATAGCTATGGGTAGCACATGGACTCAAAACAGTTTTAGGTTTGATAAAAATGATCTTATGTTGGTCAATGGTTCAAGATGAGATTATTTTCTATCATTTTAAGCACTACTGTTTTGATGCTTTCTTAGTTTTGTAGTCAAATTCAACATTAGCTTGGGGATTTTGAATCTCAATTTTTTACATAGTACTGCTGTTTAATTCTTAAAATTAATAATGTGGCGTTTCTAGCTTGAAATTTATTTCTTGTTCTAGAGATAGGCTTTTGGAAGGTATGCAACCATGAACTATATATGTTGCAACAAGTCCAGTGTCAGAGTTAAACATGGCCAACCAAGTTTCTTGTTGGAATTTGTTGAATTCATCTAATATCAGACACTTATAGATATATGATTCTGAATTTACCTTGACATTTCAGGAAAAAGCAATAGATTCATTGCCAAAATCTTCTCAAGTAGCAAACCGCTCAAATGGCCCTCCATATGTTCAGCCAATGATGATGGAAAGTGATGATGGGATTTCATATAGAGGTTAGTCCTTGCTCTAATGTCGAATGTATTCACTGGAAAGATCAGACAATTTTGCTGGGGTGTTGCTTGGATAATTACCTTTCTTTTCAATTGAAGTTATTTCATGTTTTTACAAATATGCATTTCTGAAATATTTACTACCCTCCTCTTGATATACCTTGAATATATGTTAGATTTATCACAAGTTCACAACCCTCCCCTGCTGTACCATCGTTCCTTGGAATGTGAATGTTGCCAAGACAACATCTCTGACTAATGTTATTAATAAACTAAAAGAAGCAGTTAAATGTCCCAATGAAGCACTTGAATACCTCTGTATGCTTATGTATTCGTTTTGCATATTTTATTAAATTTAATCAAAGCCATGAACATGCAAGGCATTTTTGCTGATAATTTGAAATGTCCTTTGACAAAGTACTGTATTAAAATTTCAAATTCTGATGGTGATATTGGCATCTGTTATTGCATCGACTAATGGGAAGGGAACATATCCTTGTTAAAAATAACTAATAGGGTAAATTGGCGCAACTCTCAATTGTAGGTGGTCATTATACTGACCAGTGGGGTGGGGGTCGATAACTAAAGAGGACTTGTATATTGTCACGAACCTGCAAGCATTCTAATCATGACTGTTTTATATAAACAGCTTGCAACACCGTTTTGTAATGCATAGTTAGTCAAGTTGGACTATATGCTAATAAATGTAATACAATTTCAAAGCTTTCTTTATGATGCATCATTGTAGTGGGTCTCTTCTCATGGGTCTACTATTCCTTGCTATAAGTTCAAAGCTGTATCTGATGGCCATTTACTTTCATATATCCATTGCCACTGAATGCTTTGCTAGATTTATATCTCAGTATTGTTAATTTGGTTAATTCCAGCTATTGGTGGAGTCACTGGACAGCTTCTTGAGCAAAGTGCTAATGCCTTGGATCAAATTTCTGCCAACTTTTCTGCTTTTAAGGTAAAGTGCATTTAAATTATATGGATTCCCAATTTCTAGGAGGACTTTTTTTTTGTAATCCTTTTGAGTTCAAGTTATCTACATCTTTGATGGACTCTACAGTAAGAATCAGTTTATTCTTTGTTTACGGCTACGTGCTGGCTGCTGAAACTTGGTTTGTTTTTTGAGAATTATACAATTCTGTAAGTCCAAACAGTTTGGCAGGCATATCTCGTCATTCTTTAATCATGGAATAGGTTGACCAATGTAGCAAATCATAAGCTGTGGACCTAGACAAGTCCCATGATGATTTTGCTTCCCATAAACATTATAAGGTTTCTGATTTTGGTTTGATTTGCCATGGGAAGTTGTCATAATCTAATAGTTCTTCCAGATCAATATCAAGCAAATGATCAGGAAATGGATTGCTCTGATGTTTTTGGATGACAACTGAAGCATTATGCTGTTAAAATAGTGTGTTCATTAGTTGTTTAATGCTTTATGCTATACCGATAGATAAAAAATGCATCTAATTGGTGTTTGAAGCCAATTCAATTTAGATACATCTTCTGTTTTTTAACTTACCATCACTGAGTTTGTATCACCTCTGTTCCGTGGATTGTCCTTCCTCTCTTTTGCCCACTAGCTTTGACATGACATTATAGTTTTATTACTTCTCAATCGCAGTGAGAAATTTCATTTTGGAAAATGAGTAAATAAATTATATTTTAATATTTGAACTTTAGCTTTTGAAAATTTTGAGCACACTGTGGACTGCTGGACTTGTGATTCATTACAGAGGATCTAAATTGATCTTATTGAGATGTATGAATCACTTCTTTTTAATTTTCTTATGCTGCTCACGTTTGTTGATGATATGTCTTAAATCAGCTTTTTAACGTATGATGGATATCATATTTATTTATCTATTTTTTTTGAATTTTTCCTACAGGTCCATGAGAACATGGAACTCTTCTGTCAAGCTTGGACAAATATCCTTTCGATCTTAAATGAGTATGTCCTATATACTTTATACATTTCTTTCAAAGCACAACCGGAAACATTTTCTGAGCTCTAGCACCCAGGGAGAATAAACTTATTTCTGGCAGTTGACGAGGCTGTTCTTTTTCATGTGCTTTTTATTATCTTAGCTGTTTAAACCGTGCCTGCAATGATGGTAGAAACAAATTTGGCTTGCTAATGCTTGTCTTCCCTAATTGTGGAGTCCTTTTGCTGAATTTTGCTTAGCTGAGTTTCACAAATTTAGTTTTTTTTTCCTCCTTCCCCAACCAAGAAGAACACCCAGCTTAGGGGATAGGAGAAATTTTCCCAAATTTGATCTAAATTTTTTGTGAGTAAATAAGTTAGGCTTTCCTAGATATTTACATTATTTTATTGACCATCTTTTGCAGTTTCTACCACTAAATTGTACTTTGAGATCATGTCAACTGTGCAAATAGCAATGACGAACAACCATCAATGAAAAATAAAATAAAAAAAGACCATCAACGTGGACATTTGTCCTTTTTTTTCAGGATATACATTCTCTTTTGTTAACAATTTTGAAAAAATAAGGGCTGAATCTGACCTATGTTTGCAGCTTTAATGACTTACCAGAAATAATGAAGCAGATGCCACCACTTCCTGTCAAGCTGAATGAAGACCTAGCCAACTCCATTCTTCCTCGAATACCCTTGGTAAATAACTCCTGAGACACTTAATTTTTGCTTGCTGCTGATTCTGACTCTCTTACGCCCTGTGAAATATTTATAGCAAAAAAATAATAATCTGTTTAGTCAACTCTGCTCTAGATGGAAGTCCCACATGTTCATTCTTTAGAGCCTAGCTATTGTCACTGTAACTTGTCATTTGTAGTCGAATCTTTCTTTTTTCGTCTTGATTTTGTTCTGTCTCTCTGAAGTTACGCTTCCTGTGAAGTATTTATAGCAAAACAAAACGGTTAGTCAACTCTGCTCTAGATGAAATTCCCAGACATTCATTCTTTAGAGCCTAGTTATGTCACAGTGACTTGTCATATGCAGTCGAATTTTCCTCTCCGCCTTTCATTTTGTCGTAGGATATAGTTGGTTTAGTTTAGTGTAGAACTCATTTTTAGCTGTGTACATACCTGTAAGTGGAGTTTTAATAAAACATGTGCTGTTCATTTGAAGGGCATTCAATTTGGTGTGGACTAAGTGGAACATTACTAATCTTCTGTATGATTTTTTTTAAATTTATTTTTTAAAGTGTGGAGTAGGGCGTGTCTTTATGTACAAGAAAATAATATTTTTGCGATAGATTTCATCTATTCAAATTACAACGGAAGGTTGGTGGTGTATGCAAGACTTATTTCTCAAGCTGACAAACACTTGCATCTTATGTTTAAAGTGTGTGTTGGCCTAGTAGTAAAGTGGTTAATTTGGTCTCGGGTTCGAATCCACCGTGGCACGGTCTTTAAATTTCTATATTAAATTGACAAAAAAAACTCATATTTTATATATGTATTTTTATTTTTCATTTAATAACTCGTCATTGTTCGTTCAAATGTGTACTTTGTATTTTGTAGAATTGTTTTCCTTAATCTTTCCCCTCCATGCAAAAAAATGGTGGTGAACAAAATATTCAAAATTTTAATAATCGAATGAAATTGAAAAATTATATTTGGTTTTGATTTTTTGCATTTTTTGGTTGGATTAGATTTTTATTTTCAAAACTCGGATTTCGGAACATATTGGTTTTTTCAAAACAGAAAAAATTCTAAAATCGAATTATATAAAATAATGATATTTTATATAAATATTTCTAATATTTTATAAATAATTAAAAATTGGTTTTAGATTTTCAATAGGAGTTTTTGGATTTTTTGGTCTGGTTATACAAATTTTGGAATTCTATGTTTTTTGGACTTTTTTTTCTTTTAAAATTCAAATTTTCTAATCGCTTTAGATTAGTCAAAATTATGAATTAGATTAGTCAAAATTATGAATCAAAATCTGAATGCTCACCCTTATAAAAGAAATAACGAGATAAGTCAATAAATTCTCCAAATATATGTAGAAGTGTAGGGGATAGTGACCATGGCTTGATGGCCCAAAGGCCCATAGGCCCACAGCCCACTAAGCCACTAGCCTACACCTATAAATAGAGGTGTTGGGGCCATAAGGAAGAGGGAATTGAAGAGGTGAAGAGGTGAAGTGAAGAAATCGAAGAATCCTCTGCAAAACATTCTCCGACATTCGAAGATCTTCAAGCATTGAGCGCTCTCACAAGATCATCCTCAAAAGCTCAAGACACTCGAAGATCTTCGACATTCAGGCGTTCTTCGTGCAAATCACCACGTTCTTCGCCAAGATCAACCTCCATATTAAATCAAAGATAACGCTCAATTCGGAAACAAGGTGAAAGCCTCCAAGCGTTGGCGCTCAAACTTGAAGACCTTCAAACGTTCTTCAACATTTCAACTCAAATTCGACGGTCGATCCGAAAGCAAGGCCAGGTCCTTCGGATCAACATCATCAAGTTCAACCCTCAAGTTCGAGGAGATCGAGGAACTACATCCCTCCAATAACTCAAGAATACTCGAAGAACATCAAGATCGCTCAAGAAATCATATTGAAGAGAAGAATCGGAGGATAGATGAGATCGAACTCATCTCAAATTCATCAAATTCAAATTAATTTTTGTGTACAATTTTGTATTTATAAAAATTTAAATACAAAAATTTGTGTTACAAATTTTGGCACGCGTGGTGGGACATCTCTACCTCTCATCTCTACTCTTCACCAAAAAAATCTTGAACGATGTTCACCCAAAAACATGCAACCAAGGTCACTTCAAAAGCTTCTTCAGAAAGCATTGGCGTTATCACACGAAGCAAAGCCAAACAACTTCAAGAAGCTTCGAAGTCGACCATTGGCGGAAGAAATGAGCAACACATCGCCACTCCGAGTGAAGAAAGTGTTGGCTCGAAGAACTTCACCTCCCATTGCAAGATCCATCACAAGTTACCCATTTGAGGCGCCCGTGATGATGACAAACACCTCCACCATGGAAGAACAACTTTCAAATCTTACAAAGTGGTTGAATCTCTAAACAAACACATCCAAGAGCAAGATGCTCGGTTGCAAAACTTCGGAGGAAAAGGTGGAATCGAGCGCATCCATGGCGAGGAAGATGAACACAACGATGATGAAAAGAAGAAGACGGCGCGAAACTCATGATGAGAGAAAATCGTCTGAAAACATATTCAAATCTCTTCTCGATGGTTTCATCAAAGCGCATCACTCAAGGAGTTCATTGAAATAACAATGAAGAACAGAATCGACGGAAATTTAAATCATCCTCGATTTACTCCAAGCACTTATACTCAAAGAATTGACAACTTGAGAATGCCACATGGTTATCAACCACCCAAATTCCAACAATTTGACGGAAAAGGTAATCCAAGACAACATGTAGCTCACTTTGTCGAAACGTGCAACAATGCCGAACATTTGGAGATCGTTTGGTCAAGCGGTTTGTTCGCTCGCTCAAAGGAAATGCCTTCGATCGGTATACGGACTTGAATCAAACTCACTCGACAGCTTGGGAATACCGAGCATGAGTTCCTCAACCGCTTTCAAAGACCAAGAACAGTGAGCATGGTGGAACTCACGAGTTCTCGTCAATTCAAAGAAGAACCGGTGATCGACTATATCAATAGGTGGAGAAACTTGTGTCTAAATTGCGAGGATCGATTGTGCAATCATCCGCCATCGAGATGTGCATTCAAGGATGCATTGGGGCTTGCAATATATCCCGCGAGGAATCCGACCTAGAACGTTCAAGAGTTGGCAACAAGAGCTCATGATATGGAGCTAAGTATGGCAAAGAGTGGAATTGATGGACCTCCGATCCAAGAACCTCGCATGTTCAAAGAAAAACAAGAATTTAGAAGGGGGACAAAACCATTTGAGAAAACACCAAAGAAAGAATCAATGGCGGTAAAGGCAACATCCGTCAAGTTTATAAAGAAGGATGCTGATAAAGAGAACAATCAAAGTACGTCTCAGGAAATGGGGTAGAGAAGGTCGACCTTCAAAGAGATGCAACAAAAGTAATACCCTTTTCTGGATTCTGATGTCTCTGGAATCTTCGACGACCTGCTCAGAGAAAGACTCATCGAATTGCCTGAGATGAAGCGGCCCAACGAGGCAGGGCGAACTGATGATCCAAAGTACTGCAAGTACCATAGATTGGTTGGACACCCCATACATGACTGCTTCATATTCAAGGATAGAATCATGCGCTGCTCGAGAAGGAAAAATATCTCTTGAGGAAGGCAGTCTTGGCGTAAATGTTCTCACCGCCGATATCGGTGACATAATAGAAGGTGTAGCGACTCTATCGACATGGATGATCATGCGAGGACACAAGTTGAGTCGAATGTTATTGAAGATGAAGACGTGCGGGCAATTACATTTTCCAACGAAGACCTGCAACTTGGATCTGCGTGTCATAATAGACCATTGTTCGTAAGTTGCTTCACTCATGAACAAAAAATCAATAGGGTTCTCATCGATGGAGGATCAGCAGTCAACATCTTGTCTTTAAGAACGTTGAAGCAACTAGGAATCCAGGAAGATGAGCTAGCTAGCAGCCGGTTGATGATTCAAGGATTCAACCATGAAGGACAAAGAGCCCTTGGCACTGTAAGGCTGAATTTATTGATGGGTGACATGAGATCATCTGTACTGCTTCATGTAATCGACGCCAAGACATCTTACAATATGCTTCTTGGTCGTCCATGGCTACATGAAAATGGCGTCATCCCTTCTACATTGCATCAATGCTTCAAGTATCAGCAAGATGGTGTTGTGAGGACAGTAATTGGCGATCAGAAACCATTCACGAAGTCGAGTCATACTTTCTCGACGCCAAGTATTACATGGTAAAACAAGCCCTACAAAAATGAAGGTGAAAGCGATACAAAGAACCCGAGTCCACTAAAAGGAAAGAAAAGCATATTCCCAAGATAGAAGGATTCACCATGCCTTTAACAAAATCGACGCCAAGAGGCCGCCTCAACCACTGGAGGATTTGTTCGACCAAAGCGAAGCGGCCCACGAACATGGAGAATTCTCGAGTAATGAAATTACTAAACACTTTGGGCCCAAGGCATACAAGCTCCTCATCGTCATCGGATACAATCCTCATGAAAACACCATGTCAAAGCTTCCTTTGAAAAAGAATGACCACACGGCCCAAAACCTTAAAGCAGATCGGGATTCACCACTCAAACCCCATTCGCATCGCCATCAAGAGGCTACCACCAATTATGCATGTGAAGAGGAATCAAGAATCCTCCATCGAGAGAAGACTCAAAGGGTATCCGTCTTTAAAAGAATAAGTAAGAAGGAAGTCCAACAGTATCCGCTTTGGAAGACTTGCAAACGCCACGGGTCGAGGCAAATGTAAGAAAAATCGGTAATACACCAGCGATGACTCAAAACCGAGAAGTTTGATTCCTTCGCATGAAAAGGTGCACCACATTGCTTGTGACTGTGGGAAAGAATTGAAGGCTAAGAAAAGGATTGTCGTCTTTACACATGTAGAAGATGAAGAAGATAGAAAGTGTAGGTTCATCTCACTACGCTACTAATAATGAAAACATAAATGAGCAAGTCGCCACATCAAATCACATCACTTTATGTGAGAAGTGGCCATCAAGAAGAAGGCCGAAATAGCTCCCCAACAATTTGAGGAAGAGTCAACCCATCATTGATGAATGAAAGAAATCAACTTGGGCTCATGATGATCCGCGACCGACTTATATCGGTGCATTGTCGATCGTTAATGAAGAACGCTTATACATCGAACTACTCAAAGAGTTCAAAGATATATTCGCGTGGTCGCACAAGGAAATGCCGTGATTGAGCCCACAAATAGTCGTGCATCGCCTAGTCACAAAGAAGTAGACGACACATCAAGCGTGCTCAACGTCGATTTCGACCAGAGTTGGTCCCTTTGATCGAAGCTGAAGTGAACAAGCTCATTAACGTTGGATTCATTCGAGAAGTCACATACCCAACATGGATTTCAAGCATTGTCCCAGTGAGAAAGAAAAATGGACAAATTCGTGTATGTGTTGACTTCAGAGACTTGAATGAAGCATGCCCCAAAGATGACTTCCCACTTCCTATCGCTGAACTAATGATTGACGCTACAACAGGGCATGAAGCATTATCCTTCATGGATGGATCATCAGGCTATAACCAAATCCGCATGTCACCGAATGATGAAGAACTAACGGCATTCCGTACGCCTAAGGGTATATATTGCTACAAGGTGATGCCATTCGGTTGAAAATGCCGGCCCACTTCTTACGAGAGAGCAATGCGTAAGATATTCGATGACATGCTTCACGTAAACATTGAGTGTTATGTGGACGACCGGTGGTGAAAACCAAAAGGCGCCTGCAAGATTTAAGGATGATCTTTGAACGGTTGAGAGGCACCAATTGAAAATGAATCCACTAAAATGTGCATTCGGGTCAAGTCCGGAAAATTTCTTGGGTTCATCGTCCGCCATCGTGGAATAGAAATCGAAAGCGAGCAAAGATGGACGCCATATTGAAGATGCCCGAGCACCGGAACATCCACGACTCAAGAGTTTGCAAGGAAAGTTAGCCTACTGCGAAGGTTCATTTCAAACCTAGGCGGAAGATGTCAACCGCTCAAACAGGATCATGAAGAAGGTGTACCATTTGAATGGGACGAATCGTGCAACAATGCTTTCAAAAGATCAAGTCTTATTTAATGAGATCTCCGTCTTAGCAAGACCCGTGGCAGCCAGTCCTTCGATCTTGTATATTGCGGCTCAAGAACGCTCCATGGGGCATTACTTGCTGAGAGAATGAAAATGGGAAGAGAATGCGTTATATTATTTAAGCGTAACAATGACGCCAAATGAATCAAGTATTCCCCAATTGAAATTGTGCTTGGCTTTGATATTTTCCATCCAAAAGTTGAAGCACTACTTTCAAGCTCATACAAGACGATCGATCTCAAAAGCAAACCCTTTGAAATTCGTGATGTCGAGGCTGTCTGCCGATAGACTCGCGTTGGTATCTCCAATTACAACAGCTCGAGATTACTTATGTTCCCGAAAGCCGTCAAAGGCGGTGTGATCGGTCGATTTTCCGCGCACCATCCGATCCCCGCCGAGTGGGAACGAGTGATGATCTTCCGGACGAAGACGCACTTCAAATAGAGATATCGTCCTCGGGTAATGTTCTTTGACGGGGCATCTCATAGAGAGGAGCAGCACCGGCGTTGTGTTCGTATCGCCTGTGAAAGGAAGTCTTGCCATACTCTTTTACCTTAACCGAGAATTGCTCAAACAATGTAGCGAATATCGCGCTTATCCTCGGTTTAGAGATGGCGATGGATACAAAAGGCTACACCTAAAGTTTACGGAGATTCCAAGTGGTGGTAAACCAAATACTGGATCATACGAGGTCAAGAAATCAATTGCTTCCATACGTCAGTATGCCCAAAGGATCATCGGATGGGTGGACGCCGAGCTTGAACATGTCCCAAGAAGAAAACAAGCGCGATGCATGCTGGCGAAACTTGCATCAATACATGCCACTTATACTCGGCATCGATCGCGTTGCCGGCTTCTCCTGGCAACCGTAATGCGGCCGGTGCCGAGCAAGGTTCGGTGCTTATCACCCGATCGACACGCGCGTGCGCTCCGGCATGACTCGTGGCGTCGTCGTCCGAATCTGCTGCCGCCGCATGTAGCTCTGGATTACCCGTGCGCTTATCGAGGGTTGAGCCGCGGCACCGTCGTCGAGGATGAGCGCGAGCTTATCGTTCGAGGTTGAGCAGCGACGCCTATCGTCGAGGTTGAGCAGCGGCCTTATCGTCCGGGATGAGCGCGGCCTTATCGTCGAGGTTGAGCAGCGACCTGTATCGTCGAGGATGAGCGGCCTTATCGTCGAGGTTGAGCGCGGCCGTGCGCGCAGCGTCCGAGGATGAGCCTGCACTTATCGTCGAGGTTGAGCAGCGCCTTATCGTAAGAGGATGAGCGACCTTATCGTCGAGGATGAGCGCAGCCTTATCGTCGAGGTTGAGCGCAGCCTTATGCTCGAGGTTGAGCAGCGGACCTTGCTCGTCGGGGATGGGATGACGCCTTATCGTCGAGGTTGAGCAGCGACCGTGCGCGCCGTGAGGATGAGCGCAACCTTATCGATCGAGGTTGAGCAGCGGCGCTCGTCGAGGATGAGCATATATAAATCGAGGATGAGCAGCGACCTTATCGTCGAGGTTGAGCACGACCTTATCGTCGAGGTTGAGCGACCTTATCGCCGAGGATGAGCGCGACCTTATCGTCGGGGTTGAGCCGGCCATGTATCGATGGGGATGAGCGTAGCCCGTCGTCGAGGTTGAACATAACCGTTACTCTAGCAGCCCAGGTCGATTGTGTGTTAGTCTTCCTTGGTGTGCTATATGTCGATCAAAGTCGCGATACGGCCTCCAGGATGCCGTTGCGCGTCGTGTGATATCATCGTCATCTCTTTCGTTTCATGCACCTCTTGCGATTGACTACTGGCTTGCGTCGATGTCATGCTCGCCCGTCTTGTTCGACGACAGGCTTGCGTCGAGAGTCACGGTTCCTCGTTCGTAGTCTTGCGCCGTCCCTTGACACCATGGCCTCGTGGGCTGCTCACCATCATTGTCGCCGCAAAGCTTCTCGGCGCCGGTAATTGGTCGCGTCTCGGTGATCTTGTATCAACTCCGCGGCCGGTGGTGGGACTGCGGTAAGCCGTAGGAGGGTTGTGTGCGGTCTGCTATAGAAAGCAGATCCACGTCAGGTGCATCGCTTGGCGAGGATGTGCCTGACTCGATCGACCGGGCGTAGCGCCGGCTCCAGGTCGTCATCACTGAACTACTTCCGATAAGAGTGCTGCCGACAAAGCGAAAAAAATATATATAGAGCAACAAAGCGAGAACAGGAGACAACGACAATTCCAGCAAATACGTGTGTAGATTACGTCTTAACAAAATACATGCTCATGTTACATCGATTGAGAAATGTATGGAAATGGAATAACAAATCGTGTGGATTAGGTCGTAATAAAAAACATATGCATGAATGTTTCATCGGTCGAGATAAGTTGCATAATCGAGACGAGAGGCTGAGATGTAAATCTTGCGATGCGAAGAAATACTGACTATGAGTTCAAGCGAGAATATTTAAAGAGTGGATTACTTGGTGAAGTCACCAATATCCTCGAGCAAAACTTCGGAAGGAGCGAGAAGATCCCATTAGTGGCACGGTGCAGTCAATGGCACCTCCGTCTGTAGAAATTGTCGAGCGGAAACATGAAGGATACTGCGGATTAAAGATGAGCGAAGCTACCTCGATCAAAAAAAAAAAAAGGAAAAGAAAAATGATGAGCAGGCGAGGCCGATCACGCAGAAGCTCCAGAAGAGGCAATCGTCAAGCGCTGTAGCGGAAGAAGCTTAACACTGCGTCATTGCGGTTTGGCCTTTGTCGATCTGGCCGTAGCGAAGGAGCTATCCTCGCTTCGTCTCTGCTTGTCGCGATAGACCACTACATTTCTGACTCACCATACGGATTGAGTTGCAGCGGTAAAGTGTTCTTGCTGACCTCACGGCGAGTCAGCGCAATGGCGTCGCTCTGTCGCAAATTCTTCCGATTGAGTTTAAGTTCTCCGCAACCTTGCCTGCACCCATTCGGTGTCAATAGCAACAATGGCCGCCGGCGTCGCACCAGCGTCATGGTGTGTCGGCAATCAGCTAGAAATCCGCTTCAGCTCCAATCACGCTCTGCGTTGCAGCGGTTGAGGCGCAGCCCGGCCGTGGACTTGGTCCTCGCCCGCGATCTTGATGCCCGCGAAACAGCATACATAGCTAGAAATGCTCTCGCGGTTGTATTCCCTGCCTTCTACCCTGCGAATAGTGCTCTCGCTTTGTACCCAGGTGGATGAGAAGGTTTGAGACCTCTTGGTTTGAATCTTTTCTCTCGGTTGAGCGAAGTAAAAAGAAAGAATGAGTTCTGTGACCGGAAAATAAAAATGTTCAAAAGGATTTAATGGAGTTGACGGTTGGCTCGTCAATATGGAGTAGCAAGTAATGACAAGAGCCGGTTTGTGGCGATGAGGCGAGAATAGGAAATGAAATTTTACTTGGATACTGAGTTGAAAAAGGCATTGAAGATAGAAAGTAGGAAAATATGGCGCAAACTTCGTAAGAAAAGCAGGTTGTGTGGAGTTCTATTTATAGATTAAAGCATTAGCATAAACCCCAACCTAGGCTGCGTGTGATTACGCTAAATGCAAATGCATTTGAGAGTACCAACAAGTGAAATGAATGCAAAAGCAGACATCACAGTAATTTTTAGCGTCGGCCGTACAGCTATAACAAACATGCTATCAAACAAGTTTCATTGAATGTGGCGAGGGCGTACATGTGCGAGTTATTGCTGACTCGAAATTTCTCTTACCTTGAACAACTGCGGTGTAAACAAATTCTTGCGGATCTTTGTCCTCGTTTAGCTAAAGCTGCGGATATGTACTAAGAAGTTCGGAGATTGTAAAATTTTTATAAAGCTTAAATAGCCAAAGCCCGTATGTTTAAGGAAAGATACATGCGAATAAAGGGAATTGAGATTGGGGCTGATATTGAGAGAATCGAATGATTTGATTGACAATAAGCCCAAGCTTTAAATTTGCTAATGAGCTGCCGAAAATTTCTAAAGATGGGCCACGTTTTGCAAAAATGGTCAAATATGAAATGAAATGGAAGTAAATTAAAATGGCCCATGGATCATTTCTTACATTGGCTTCCAAATTGAAATAAATATATGGACTTAATTTTGGGAGTAAAATCACCAAATCCAATTCAAGATAATTAGAGCTCAGATTCGAGTTGAAGTCGAGTTCGAGAACTCCTAAATCTGGTATAAGCATTTATAAATTCAAAGTCAAAATTGAATCGAGAACTCCTAAATACAGTATAAAGCTGTTTATAAATTGAAAGTCGAGTTCAAGAACTCCTAAATACGAGTATAAACTGTTTATAAATTGAAGTCGAGTTCGAGAACTCCTAAATCACAGTATAAACTATTTACAAAATTGAAACTCCTAATCACAGTATAAGCATTTGTAAATTCAAATTCAAGTCGATTTGATGATGCAACTGACGTGTCTTTCGAATTAATTATAACTATACGTAGTTTGTACTTATATAATAATGAGATTGATTTGTATTGCAAGCCAATTAATAACTATATGTAGATTCTGGACGAAATACGTTCTAGCTTCCCCAGTTTTCCTTGGGTGTAAATGTGGATAACACCAACTATATCAATCGGTTATATCTAATAAAATCTTCAATTAGTGTATGTAAATGTTAGTCTGATGGTAGAATAATTTATATATGAATGTATACGATTTGATTTTACTGTCACATAGTTTTTAAATTTTTTTATTTGTTATAAATCTCCTATGCAAAAATTTGGTACGTAATATAGTTTTTGAAGAGGCATATACTCCTTTAAATAGTAATGAACGAACTATTTTGTTCGCAGTTTCATTATCTAGAAAAAAAATGATATTTTTAGATCTCCTATTCATAAATTCTGTATGTGAGATGGCATACTCCTTTAAATAGTGATCAAAATGAACTATTTTGTTGGCAACTTCACTATCTATAAACAGTTTGATGCCGCATTGATATTAATTATATATATATATATAGTGAGGATGGTTAACGTGAGAACTATTTTTATCGTGAGAACCAAAAAATGATGAATTCAAAGGGAAAATTGACTGAATCCAAAAAAATAAAATTTTTGTCTCTCATGGGATTCAAACTCTGGTGAAAAAATCTGAATTTTTGAATTCAGTAACTTTATCAACGGATTAATCAATTTTCATAATAAATTCATTTGATTCTTAGTTTTTAAGATAAAAATGATTCTCATTTGAACATATATATATATATATATATATATATATATATAGAGGGTATAATCAATTGCTGGAGTCAATTTTTGCAGTTGGTCGTCTTTATGGGTCCTTTTTACGTCATTAGAAACTTCGATTATAATATATTTGTGGAAAACTTTGCCTGTCTAGAATAGCTATTTGTGTTAAAAAAAAGTAGAAAACCAATTAAATATCGAGTATAGTAATCATGAAGTGCTTGAAAACATAATACCTTCCTAGTAACTTTGAAGTTAATTTTTTTTAAAGAAAGTAGAAAAACGATTAAATATTGAGTATAGGAATAATGAAGTGTTTGAAAATACCTTCCTATTAATTTTGAAGTCAGAATATTTATAAACGAAAAATTTAATTTTTTTTTGGTCAATTAATACAGAAATTTTAAAGGCTGCGTCACGGTAAACTCGAACCCAAGACCTTTGGCCTCGGGCATTAACCACTCTACCACTAGGCTAACACACACACACAACGAAAAACTTAATTTGCCGCTTGATGATGTCTATTATGAAAGCTGCCCGGGATAATTATCTGATTGGATATTTCATGCTCATCGTTATACTGAGAGATGTTGTTATTTTCGATATGTAAATAATTTTTCTTATAAAATAAA
This sequence comes from Salvia rosmarinus, assembly GCA_036937905.1. NCBI lineage: Eukaryota > Viridiplantae > Streptophyta > Magnoliopsida > Lamiales > Lamiaceae > Salvia > Salvia rosmarinus. Next base: position 61,622,129 of record CM072820.1, read on the forward strand.
AATTCGATATGAGGATAGTTCAATATTATATAACGAGTTGAAATATCTAATAAAATACTGGATTATGTAGCGTGTGTAATATTTCAAAAGTGTAGTTTCTTCCAAGTTATATAAATATCATATGAAAAGAAAGCAAATGTTTAATTTAAATAAAAAAGCAAAATCAATCCTGACCAATTGCAATATTTCAAGTTTTCATCGACCTTTTTTTGCATGTATGCTAGTGAAAAATATGACAAAAGTGAGAAAATTCAAGAGGAAAAAACAAAAGAAAAAAGAAAAAAGAGAAGAAACGAAAAGAAAGAAATAAGTGAAGAATTAGAACGTAGAGATATCTGTATGCAGATGCAGTTGCAATGTTACAATTTACAAACTCTGAGAAAATAACCAAACTTCTCAAGAGGTGGGAGGCCAATCAAATTTTCGTTACGAAGCTGAAACAAGTTTAATCAACGCCATATGCGCAGAGAGAGAGAGGGAGAGATATCAATTGATTTTACAGAGGGGGATAGAACTGAAATTAGAATCCGTAGAGTTTAACCCCTCTTCACATGAATATGGTTATTCGCCTATACGTACAGAGGTTTTGTATTCATGACTTTACTTATTAATCTCCACACAGCATAGCCCTCAATCCTGACCACACATGTGATCGTGCACTCCTAATCAGACCCGCTTTGATTTGGTCAATTTATCTGATCGGCCAAGATTAGGGCGGTTTTCTTTTGTGTTGGATCTGCAATTTGATTGCTTTCACCCATGGACGATCTGGATATCCTGGCCCGGGACTTCGGGTTCGGGCCCGGAGGGAAATCCAAACCGATGAGATCCGCGCAGTTCAGCGAGGTGTTTGGCGAGCCAGCAAAGTTCACACCCAGCACAAATTATAGCACTAGCAATCATCGCTCTTCAACGGGGGACCTCGATTATGATTCCATGTTCAACCCGCATGCGAAGAGTGATAAACCGGTATATGATGACGATTTTGTTGAAGGGCCGCCGGGTTTGAAGAGCAACTCCCCTACGTCGGCGGTTAGGTTTGACAATGGCGTCTTTGCTGGAATATCATCTCACCCCTCGAGTAAGGGTGGAAATCAAAACCATGATTTTGATGATTTGTTGGGGAATCTGGGGGGGAGCAAGAGCAACTCGAGTTCAAAGGGGTATGATGATTTGCTTGCTGGGTTTGCCAGTGGCGCTTCTGCTGCTAGCAACAGGTGATTTTTTGCTTTGATTTTAGTTAGAGAGTTGCATTTACTGGTTACTTTTGTTTTAGTGAAAGTGGACACTCGTATTGAATTAAACATTTGTTCACTTGAACCATGTTATTGATATTAGCTAGGATGTAGGTAGGCGAATGTAGTTAAAATTGTAAGTGATTGTGATAAGGTACTGCAATTTGTCCAATCGTTTATTGTTATATTATGTCCTTGTATGATTCTGATGTAATTGTAAAATATCGAAATAACTGTAGCAATTTGAGACCACAGTTTTGCAATTTGAAGATCCAGAATTTAGCACTGTTATTCTATAGATTTATTTGGATGTTGGCTTTATGCTCAAAGTTTGTAATTTGATAAGAACAAGTCTGGATGCAGAAATGGTTTTTCCTAATCTTACATCATTTTGATAATTTGTGTATCTTATTGTTATGAATCCAATGGATGGAAAACACAAAATCTGAAGAGAAGGAAAAACAATCCTAATATTTTCTTAAATCCTAATATACTTCATTAGGAACCTGAACTTTTGCTCTTTAATTTCTGAGAACAGACCTATAACAGATTCAAATTGGAGCTCTATACCAGTTGGTGGCTCAAAGCATGCGAGTGTTCTGGATGAGACTTTTGTAGTTTTGGAATCAGTTTCGACCCACGAATCTTCATCATCCAGGGTATTTCCAGATCCACTGGAGGAGATCAGTAAGCATGGCAAAAGGGCTGAAGCTTCATCAGGTGGTGGCAGAGGATTTGATGACTCAGATCCTCTTAATAGCTTTGGAAAACCTTCCCAGTCTTTTTCCCGTAGGAAGGATACAGGAGCTAAAGGAGGGAGTCCTTCGAGATCTGCATCACCACAATTTGTTCCGACGAGAGCAAAGGTGGGGAGTTCTTCCAGATACTCAGAAAGCAATATGGAGAAGAAAATTCCTCTAGATAAATTTCAGGAACCTCCCTTATATAACATGCCAAATATTTCTATAGATTTTCAGAAATCTTTTGATCAAGCTGCTCCTCAATACTTTGAAGCAGGCTCAGAAGTTGATATGTCACCAGCATCATCAGGTTTAGGACAGCAAACTGATGATATATGGTTGGTTGTATCAGAGATTCCTCTTTTCACGCGACCAACAGCTGCTCCACCTCCCTCACGACCTCCACCACCCATTCCTCAGTATAAGTTAAGGGCAGAAACTGTTTTCTCTTATTCAAGTTCAAAAAAGAAAGATGATAAATTCCCTCCACCTTCAAATCATAGTCAACATTCCCAAAGTCCTAAGCTGTCATGTCCTGTGACCAAGGGCCAGCAACTTTCGCAATTCGATGAACTTGAGGACTTTGTCAAGGGTGGGTCCCAAAATGGCCTTGATGAAAGTGTAAATCATTCTACTGAAGATACCAATGCATTCTCTGCTGTTGCTGACGCATCAGCTGCAGCTATGAAGGAGGCCATGGAGAAAGCTGAGGCTAAATTCAGGCATGCTAAGGAGGTGGGCGAAAGAGAATATGCAAAGGCTGCCAGATATAAGGAACCTGTGCAGCTGGAGAAAGATGAGCAAGATGGTGAGGAGAGAGATAGGAGAGAAATCAATGAGATATTGGAGCGTGAAAGGAAACAAAAGGAAGAGGAAGAGAGAGAGCAGAGAAGACTTCAGAGGGAGAGGGAGAGATCAAGGGAGATTGAAAGAGAGAAGGGTAGACAGGCTGTAGAAAGGGCTAATCGTGAAGCACGTGGAAGGGCAGCAGTTCATGCACGTGAAAAACAAGCCGCTGAAGCTCACTTGAGAGCTGAAAGGGCTGCTGTTGAGAAGATAAGCGCTGAAGCTCGAGGACGTGCTGAAAAAGTAGCAGTGCAAAGGGTACAAGCTGAGGCCCGTGAAAGAGCTGCTGCAGAAGCCAGAGGGAGAGCAGAAAAGGCTGCTGCAGAAGCTAGGGAAAGAGCCGCTGCTGCAGAAGCTAGGGTAAGAGCCACTGCTGCAGAAACAAAGGATAAAGAACTTAGGGAAAAAGCCTTTGCGGTAAGGGCTGAAGTGGAAGCAAGGCGTCTGGCTGAAAGAGCTGCTGTTGAACTGGCTGCTGCAGAAGCACGAGAAAGGGCAGCTGCAGCAGCAGCAACTGCTACAAAGATGAATCAACAGAGGAATGATGATGATCTGGATTCCTTTTTTAGCATGGGACGAGCAAGCAGTGCACCTAAGGCACGAGAAAATTCTACTGTAAGTGGTAGAATCATGAGCCATAATTCATTTGATGAGATTTTTTCCTTTAATGTTCTGACTATTTCTTTGATGTCTTTTTAGAATCCCTTTTCTGATCAGCAGTTTCAGAACAAGGGAGGATCTGAATTTGGAAAGAGAACATCATCTTCTAGTGGAACCTCGTCCAACATAAAGAAAGTTTCTTCCACTTCTAAAATTGTTGATGATTTATCTTCTGTTTTTGGAGGTATATGACTGTTTTATATCACTCTTCAAGCTGATGTTATTTGGCATCTCTATCTTGCTGATTGATTTTCTTGTCTTGAAATAAAAACAGCTCCACCAGCTGGAGAATTCCAGGAAGTTGGAGGGGAAACTGAAGAAAGAAGACAAGCCAGGCTGGAGCGCCACCAACGCACTCAAGAGCGTGCTGTATGTAGTTCTGTCATATTATGAACCACAGTTTCTGATCTCTTGATTGGTTTTAGATCTACTGACTTTTTGGGTTTTCGTCTTCTGGATGTGCTATTTTTGTTAATAAATTTGGTGTCATATACACAGGCTAAAGCAGTAGCTGAGAAGAATCAACGGGACCTTCAAGCTCAGATGGAGCAAGAAGAAAGACATGTAAGTCCCCCAATAAAGTAGATATTCTTGTAACTGTGTATTTGTCTAGATATGGTGTTTCAGCTTTAACTGAAAACTCTCGTTATTTTTGTGCATTTATAGTATGAATGATTGTTTACCATTTTATGATGACATCTTTGTATTATGTAACTTATGTTGCGTGTCTGTTCTGTTGATAGGTGCAGATTACTGTTTCAGATTTTTGTATGATCTGTTATTAGCTGATAGCTGATACTAAATGATGGGTATCATAGTAGAAAAGAAGGAATAATCACATGGAGTCCCTCTACTCTGATCAGATAACATGAATCTGGCAAAAAATTGTACAAAAAGATTGAGGGACTCCCCTTGGGCCAGTGATAATCACCTTTTGTCTTTGTTCAGCTAGGATGAACATTATATCGGTTAAAAGAAGGCACTGAATTGCCAACAGTACCATACCTCTTCTGCCACCAATCCACCATCACGGATGATGGTTTGGCACATAATCTGGAATTTTATTCCACATCTATGAGAACCCTTTTGCTGATTTTGAAGTGGCTATCCCTTAATTGGAATAAAATTGTGGTTTTATATATTAACTAGTTTTGGTCTGAGTCTGTCTACTGATCTGATTGACTTCTACTTTTGGTCCAAGTCTGTCTACTAATCTGATTAAATTCAATTGCTTTACTAGATATCCTTGAGTATATGTTGGGTGGCATGACGTGATGTTTATCTGGTGTCTGGTTGCAGAGGATTGCTGGGACATTATATATTGAAATCAAGCGCTGGGCTGCTGGAAAAGAAGGAAATCTGCGTGCCTTGTTAGCAAGTTTGCAATATGTGCGTTCGTATTAGTTTCTGCCTAGTGCAGCATGCTACCAACTTCTGGTTATGCTAATTATAGATTTCCGAGTATTCCCTTTTCACTTCCAGTACCTGAATTGGTGTTCAAAAAAATTCGTTTCCAAATCTTTCTGTTTCTTATGAAGTTGCTAAATGGTGTTCCCTGAACGGTAGGTGCTTTGGCCTGAATGCGGCTGGCAGCCTGTTTCGTTGACAGACTTAATTATCGGTGCCTCTGTCAAGAAAGCCTATAGAAAAGCTACCCTTTGCATTCATCCTGACAAGGTGCAGCAAAAGGGTGCCACTCTCCAACAGAAATACATAGCTGAAAAGTCTTTGACCTGCTTAAGGTATCATCAAGCATCTTGCTTTATTGTTCTTCTTCATTTGAGTTCAAGGGGCTGTGGGGATTGAACTGAGACCTCGGGAAGGTCCACCGCTAGGGTACCCCAAAAAGAACTTGCTTTATTGGTCTTTTCACTATACATTGATCTTTCTTGAGCCTTGAACAAAGCATTGAGCGAGGGAGTATCTGGCTTAACTACATTTTTGTAGAGATAAATATCCTTTGTAATGTGAAATTATTAATTATATGGTAGTTCTCTCTTAATATTGATTTTGCTACGTCCCAATAGGAGGCTTGGAATAAATTCAACTCGGAGGAGCTTTTCTGAGTGCTGACTCAAATTCTTAATCTTTGAAGAAGCACACCATCTGAAGAGTTTAGCGTCACTGGTCTCGAAGCATACAACTAATGATGCTCACATGCTTTGGTGCATATTTTTGGTACTCCAAAGTGTGGATTATGATACGAGACCTCTGTGATGCTGTTATTCGTGAACCGTTTGTATATGTAAGTGTAAATTTGATGGAAATGCTAGATATACAAGTGAAGCAAACCTGAAAGATAGAAAAAATTGTTTAAACATCTTGGCAGTTAATCACCCCTGAGTACACAAAGGGATAATTTTTTTCTGTTTACCTTTTGAGTGCACACAAGGTAATTATTGCTGGCCTTCCCCAGTTCATAAGTGAAGAATTCAGCTGCCGTTGTATAATCTACGACCGTATAAATCCATATTAGCCTTGTTATTTCTTCCATGTGTATGTCCAGCTCTATGTTTTACCATTATTTGAATTTTCTTACTTACAGAGAAAACAAGTTTTCTGTTTCTTTTCCCCCAATATAACGGTCAATCACCATACACCAGAGTAGTGTATCATCATAAACATTTCATCAAATTCATAAAGATTTACTAAACCAACATTCGACCATCTAGAAAGATAACAATTTTATTATCTTACTATAAGATGCATTTGACCTGACTTTAAACATCTGAAGAACTTTGAAAACTTAATCGTGGGTTCTTCTAAACAATATACTTCCCATTTGAATTTCAATTGTAAGAGTTAATCTATCCTGTTTAGCATCACTAATTATACATTCACTAAATTCTTGTCATTGTTATTACTCATCAAGATATACTTCCCATTTAAATTTCAATTGCCAAAAGAGTTACTCTATCCTGTTTATCATCACTAATTATACCTTCACTATAACTTCACTACCAAACAGATCACATATCCTAAGCCTGTGATTCAGAGCTTTTCTGCTAACTGCCCACCTCTTACTAAACTAAAGGGTAAGCAAAAAACAAAACAAAAAAAACGTTGGACCCTTAATTTGTATATACTGTCACCTGAAACGCCATTTTTCAATCTGCAGTAGACATTTCTCAAGCAACTTGTATCCTTACAGAAGAAATAAAACAAAATTGTTACTGTAGTAACGATCATACTTTCAAGACACCAATTATATAATATGGCATGCAACCGTAACGGTGGTTTACTTTACCTGGGAGTTGGCTACATATCATCTGCCTGGCCTAATTGCAAGGTGACTGGCTATAGTACAATCTCGAATGTGTAGCAGCCTTGGCACCTTATGTATATTGCAGTCAGTTGAAATTTAGTTTTGATGCAGAACTCAGGTCTCAGTCTGCAACCTTTTTAACAAGGTGCTCTGTGTGAGCTTCACCCAGCCTCAGCCTTAAGAAGTTCAGATCAACCTACAATAAGAGATATACTCAATTTAGTGTAATGGTAACATTAGGATGGGCTCGCTCAGTCAGAAGTATAAATTCAGTAATAGGAATTGGCTACTACATTGTTCTCTGCAAACATGAACTACAATTTAGCAATCACACAGACAAGAAAAACTAACTGTATTACTACCATATTTACAGTTTTTGATGGATTAAGAACCCTGGAAACATAATGTGGTATTTGATAAAGTCACGGAAGTAAAAAAAAAAAATTATACTCTCTCTGTCCACAATAAGTGTATCACTTGTGTACTGCACGAGTTTTAGTAAAGTTGTTGGTAGGTATTGTTTGAGTGGAGAAATGATCCCACCATATGTTAGGTTGTGAGTGGTAGGAATGATTTTTTTGTAAATAATGAGTGGTTGTGAGATTGAATAATAAGAGTAGTGTCCTAAAAAGGAAAATGATACACTTTTCGTGGACGTAGAATAAGGAAATTGTGATACATTCATCGTGGACAAAGAAGTATTCAGTATTTCAGAAGGATAAGGAATAAATCTCCAGCTCCAATCAATAAAAAAGAAACAAAAAAAAGGAATTAATAGCAAAATGCTTATTCTCTGATGATGGAGAACCCATATTTTGATATTAATTTTTTCTTCGCTCTTTTCAGTGCTCTAAAAATAACATAGCTGCCACAGTGCCACAGCAGCCTTATCTACAACTATTAAACCTATCAAATAACATAAAAGCCCTGTGACTGAAACAGTAAGGCCCCAAAATGGCCCTCTAGAAAAACTCAAAGAACTGGCCCGCACATCCTTCTATTAGTACTTATTTAGGTGTTCCTTTCATCTATTTAAGAGATCTAGGTGAACTTTTGACTCCATTCATCCTTGTGTAATGCCTTGTTCTGTTGCCAGAATAGTTCCAGACTTGTGGCTAGTTAATATCTGTTATGTAGTGAAATTTCTGGTGAGTTGGGGCCTCTGAGTTGCATACAGAGAATGTGTTAGGCATAGTGCCTATAATTACTAATATCATTATACTCTTGCAATGACTCCTTTTATAAGCTCATTTCTCCCTATCCAATCATTATTAAGAGACAGAGAGAGAGGTACCTCATCGTCTCTTTTTAGTTCGAATTTGCACCGACAGCAATATATATGATGGCCATTTTCCTGCAACTTCCCCTGTTTGCCTATGTAACCTATATGGCAAAATAAGATCATCAAGAAGTTCCATTTTTCACTCGGGTAGAGACAGTAGAACAAAATACTTTGTAAACCTGCCAATTTGCAACTGCTACTCTTCAACAGTAAAGTAGTGCCATTGCAGTTACACAGATCAATCTACCAACCACAATAGCATAACTAACATGTAATTACCCAATTGCAAACCAACTAATCATACTCACAAACTACTAACACTTGACTGGTCACCAGGTAACAAATTTTAAGGCAAAATGGGCCTGGTATGATGCAAAGTAGCGGCATCGATCTCATAAGGTACATTCCCTCTCAAATCACCCAAGAATATAAAGAAAGTAGAGGATCAGACCATCTAACCAGTTGAGAAGCCAGATTCATAGAGTATCTGTTTAGGGGCTGATTGGAACTCAAGATGTTCAAGAGGTATTAAGGCCAAATACCTAATGTAACTTGAAAATTGCTATCAAGGTTAGCCCAAGATGTCAAGTTACAGAGTGCTATTTTTGTTTTCAAAGGAGAATTATCTCCATATGTCATGACATATGCAATAAGAAGCTCCATTTATGCTACTACCAAATGTTACCCCACCATGGAAAGTTGCAACTTCAAAGAGCACAAATCAGTTTAGCTTGGTGTCGGAAGATCTGCTAAAACATACATTGTTTTAACAATAGTTTCTATAAACCTGACTTGAAAGATCATGTATTAAGAGCTAAATTGGCTATTTCATATATAAGGCACAACCCCCATTTGCTTTTTAATATTCTTTGGAGAGGAGAATGTTGTTCCGAAATTGCTGCGAAACCAACTTTTGCTAACACCTCTAAATTTAGCTAGATTTCATATGGAATTGAGAAGCTATTATTTTGAATAAGACCAAAATAATTCACCATAGTAAAAAAAAAGATATTTGTGTTAAATGCACCTTGTATGGAAGGTGCAGAATTAGTGAATGTAGCAAGTCAATTTAGGGAAAAGAACATCACTGGAAAGCATTCTTCCAAAAACTTGCATGGACATCTAACTGTGGTGCTTGTATAGTGCAGAATTCTTCATATTCTTTAGAGTGCAAGATGATGCATGTTTGTCGGTTTAACTAAACAAGGTCTTTTTTCACCAATAGTTAGAGAATTAGCAATGGGAATCCTTGCTGAGCAAGTAGTAGGAAATGTAGTTGCAGAGGGATCATACCTGATCAATATTTAGCTGCATGTGATCATACACTATACAAGCCAAATATTCGTCTTCTTCATCCTCCCATGCTGTGATAAAATTTTCAGGCTCTGCGGAGATCCAAAAGTCAATCTAAGGCAGAAAAGACCCGTAAAGAGGAGGGAATAAATCCACATAGATTGTTTAACATGCACCCGTTCCAAGATTATTGTTAACCATGTTGAGCATTGGCAAGACCACACTCTAATATTATGCATACAGACTTTATGTTTCAATCTAAATGTTAGCTTTGATTTAGCGATTGATAGCAATTTCAGCCAATTTGCTAACTTGGTCAAAATTAAGTGATTTCAAGTCTCAATATCTAATCTACCCTACATAACAGGCATTCACTCATTCTGGTTATACTTCACCTTTATCTAGCATAAAGAAAAAAAGAAAAAGAAAGAAATAGAAAGAAAAACACACACAATCCTTTCATTTTGATCAAAGCGTCCAAATTGTAACAAACTGTTAAAATCATGGCTTAATCTGGCTATTAAGCCTATAAGATTAAAAGTAACACAAATAATGCCTTTATAATCCCAAAAGGAGTGAGTTTATTAAACCTTTTCTACTTTCTCCTCTCCCAAGATCCTCATAAAATATTCTTTGCATTTGTAACAGAATCTCTTCGCAGTAGCCTGCATAAGCTCTCTGAAGTCTGAAGACCATCATATTCCAATATCATGTCATCAGTAGCATTACAACACATTGGAGCTGAACTTTCATCCAGCGATAATCCCTTAATTTTTCTTAGTTCAACAGAAACTATGCCCTGAAGGCTTGTGTTGATGAGATCCTGCAACCAGAAACATAACTGTGATTAATTGAATGCAGAAGAGTAAACTAAAATAAATACGATACACTGGAAAGACATAATATCACTAAGAAAGCTGGTGGTCTAACTTTGACAACGAAGATTCCATCACATGACCTCTGTTCAAAGGGGAAAATTCATAGGTCCCCCGCCATCCACCATTCTTTGTTCCTGGTCCCAATATCATCTTATTGTACATTTATCAGCTCCGAGTTGACAAAGTTCTTAAGGAAAAATTGACCAAAACCACAAAGATGGCTGTGACACCTTGTTTAAAATTTCTTTGATCTATACTTATACTCCAACCACTAGGAGAGGAGGATGGATAACCCACCCTTTATGTGCTTGACTTCTCTTAGACTGCCAAACTGTGAGCAAGCCTAGTAGTATTTATGACAATGAATTGTCAGAGGCTTGCCATCCCCACTCCACCTCTTTTCACGCTTTGATTCTATTGAATTCTCCCAACTTCACCTCTTTCATAGTTTTGAACCACTAGCCATCCCCACTCTTCAAGAGGTTCACCACAACAAGAAACGGTCTGTTTAACTAGCAAAAATTACTTTCACAAAAAAGACTATAAATACTAATCAGCATGGAAGTCCCAGTACATTTTGTTAAAATATCTAACTCGTATCTTGTATAAAGAAACAATACCATGTGTCAGTGTGTCGTCACTTAACTTGAGACTTATCAATATTAACTTAGCAGCATCAGCATAGTTGCATTATGAGAGTTTGAAACTACTGCACCTATCTAATATTTTCATCTAGATAATTGTTGCTCCGCTTTAGCATGATCACCTCTAGTGATTTACTTAGCTAGCTATACTACGTTACCGAGCCATGTTTGCAAATACACACTGAATTTTTTTCCTACTGCATTTTCACCTACTTGCTGGTGCAACTGTGGGCTTGAACTGCATATAGGCACGAGAGAGAGAGGATGAAAACAAGCTCAAGTCTCCATTCACTTTGCAAATGGAAGCATGATTCCACAAACCACAATTTCATACTACTAATATCAACATGAGGGAGAGAGAGAGAGAGAGAGAGAACCTTGTTTAAAGATTGGCTCTTAACATCGGGTAGTCTCAATTTTCAGAGCAACCGAGTTCGATCCTCGCTAACCCTCCTGGAGCAATTCTCCCGGAGCTACACTCATCATCACCACAACCAAAAAATCTAATACATAAAAATGCTATACATAAATAAATAACCCAAACAATAACTCCATTCTAATCAATCGCTGCAATACCTTGCTTTTCCACTTTGGGTGATTATTGAAGGAGGGAGGGGTTTTGAAAGAAGGCCGATGGTTTCGTAGCTCTTTTCTCCTCATCATCTCCCGCCATTTTCTGACCTTCTCGTTCGTTAAAGGGCATCTGCCTCCGATACCCAAACCGACCTCATCCATAAAAGTTCGAGTTTGTCGAGCATGCCATCGATCCAGTATGAAATTCAAGTTCAAGTAGAGTAAGAAATCAATGAATGAAAGAGCACGAAATTTCACCTATTGAAATTCTTTATTTTAAATAAAAATAATAATTAGCAATAGTCTTATTAGACTACCCACATTTACATTCTCTTGATCCAACCTCAATTAAATATTTATTTCTCTCTCTTCCACCTATACAATCCAACCTTCATCTTATTTTTACTCTCATCAGTGACACTCACATGACCTATAATTTCTTATTTTATTTTTATTATTATATTATCTATAATAATTTAAAATATATTAATACATTTTTAAAAATAGAAAAAATATAAATTATTTATAAAATTCATATTCAAGATAAAATTAATTTACCATACATTTAAAAACTCATAATGTACTTGACATAGTTCTGCAATTGTTTTTCGCCTAAAACCCAACGTTGGGTTTTAGTGAAAATGTGTGAAAATTTACTTGACATAGTTTTGCAATTGTTTTTCGCCTACGTTGGGTTTTAGTGAAAATGAGTGAAATCCACTAAAACCCAACGTTGCGTTGGGTTTTAGTGAAAATGTGTGAAACCCACTAAAACCCAACGTTGGGTTTTAGTGAAAATGTGTGAAAATGTGATTGACATAGTTATACAATTTCAAGTCTTATATATAGAGTTTTTTTCAAAATATAATATTTTTTAATTAATAATTATTATTAAATATTATTAATTATTAAATTTTAACAATATAAATTAAATAAATATTTAAATGACACCCAATAAAAGGGTGCCACATAAGCATGACATTCAATTGCCTAGGGGTTGGCAGACTCCCCTCAACTTAAAAAGTCACGATTTTTTATTTTTATTTTTAATAAATGTTATTTGCTTTTTATGATAACATTGGTGACAAAGTCACCAATGTGGGTAGTCTTGAGGTTGCAATTTGATACACTAATTACTAATCAGTAACAAAACATATGTTATTCGCAATTTGCATTCATTTGCGTATTTAGGAAAAATACCATTTTGTAACTCAATCTTTGATTTTTTTTCTCATAATTATATTCCAGCATATGTGAAATTAAAAATTAATACTCACATTATTATTGTTTTTTTTATCAATTTTTCATCCGGCATCGATTTAAAGTCGAAATTCTACTTCGAACAATTATAAACTTTAACTCGCACCTTCAAATCGATGTTGTATTGAGATATTGGTTTCATAGTTTGTTGTTCAAGTCTATGAGATTCCAATCGTGATCAATTCCAATGATCGATAATCGGAAGTGATGTTGTAAGGAAGAAAATTGTTTGCAATCATAAAAAAATGATGGTATGCTTATTAATTTTGTAATTTCACATGCATTAAGGTACAATTATGAAAAAAATTAATTGGAATATAAATGATATTTTTCCATTACATTATCAGATTGAAAAATAATGATTAAAAAAAATACTTTCTCCATCTCGTCGAATATGATTAGTTTATTTTTGAAACGGTTATTTAGAAGAAGGATGTAAAATGGTTAAATAGATAAAAAGATAAAAAAGAGTATAAAGTGGTTAAAATGCTAAAAAATAAGTAATGGTAGATAATTTTTGAAAAAATGATTATTTCTTTAAAAAAATGAACCAAAATCGATAAGATAATCCGAGAAAAATACAAATCAAATTTTGATGGAATGGAGGGAATAAGAAAGAGAGAAGGTGTGTATGTTTGGTGTAGAATTATGTTTGGTTGCCGTTTTTAAACCGAAAATCGAACCGATTTTTTTTGAACCGAATCGAACCGATTATAATTTTGGATCGATAAAACCAAAAATCGATCGGTTTGATTGACCAAAACCGAAAATAGAATATATATATTTTCTAAATAAACATATTTTATCCTAATTATTTAATTAAAATATTAATTAATTATTATATAAAATATATAAATATATAAAATAATAGTTTGGTTCGGTTCGTTATCGACCCGTAAACCGAACCGAAACCGATTTTAGTTAAAATTTTGAACCAAGGCGAAACCGATTCTTTAAAAATCAATCGTTGATCATCGCACACCCCAAATAGAATCCAACAGAACCATATTGGAGTTGCTTGAGGGGCATCTTGGAAAATTAGAAGTTAATTTGTGCTAGACACGCTCCGGAGAGGCGCGTGGTCGGAAAGAAACGCTCTTCGGCTAACGAATAATTAACGTAGAAACCTGCCTACCAAAGTTGTCAATCGAAACCCTTGTTTGCTCGTTCTCTTTCATCCCCCCATCTCTCTCCAGCTCGGCGACGGGAAGCGCAAATAAAGTCATCCGATTGCTTTCTTCTGGATCAATTTGCATTCCCGGAGCCGAGCAATCAAATTTCAGCTAGAAAAATAATAATTAGCGACTTAGAGTTCAGCTACCGCCGCGGTGGTTTCGTTGGTGTTGGTGGAGGTGGTGGTGGTGGTGGTGGCGGTGAACTATAAAATCAATCCACGATGCTGGAAAATCCTAGTTCAGATGCACCAGCTGCCGCCGGCATCGCCACCGTCAAGCGATACGCTCCTCCCAATCAACGGTATTGTGATGGTTATTTTCTTACATTTACATATTTATATGTTTTTGCTTCCACCCGTTTCTGAAAATTGGATTTGTGAGAAATTCGGGGATGGTGTGATGGGTGATTAATGGGTTGTTGCATGCAGGAACCGATCACTAGGCAGGCGTAAATCCGGTGGAGGTAATTTCATTAAATTTGCAAATTAGGTTTTCTTATTAGGAAATGCAGTTTCTCCTGATTTCCATTGTAACAAGTTTTGATTCCGATTTAGTTATTCTTACTTCACTCCTCATGCTTTTATTGCAGTTATTACTGTCGTCTGGTCTAGTTATTTTATTTAGCTTTATTCTTGTAACATTCTATTTTGGCATGTTCTGCTTATTTATGAAATATTTAGTCATGAAGTTTCTTTCCTTGGCCATTTATTCCCTGGTATTCATGGATTACTATGAATAGTTTCTCCTTCTGACTTCACTTTTAGAATTCTTTTCAAAGTCATAGCACTCTTATCACATCTTAATGAAAATGTTGAACCTTTGAACAAAGGTTTAATATTATTGAGAGAACTCTCTCTCCCTCTCTTTCTCTGTCATGTGTGTGCTGCTCCAAATTGAGATGTATTTGTTTGTATCTCCCAGGTTGTGTTACCTTAAGTTGTTTGCTTTATTTATCAAATAGATGCATGCTACAGTAACTTCTACATTAGAACTTGTGCTTTAGGCTGACTGATTGTTTTTTTGGGAGGCTATTAATGAAGTAGCTGATCAGACCAGACAGTTCTCAAATTTTGCATGTGTGGCAATCTAAGCTGCACAGCACGGTCTTTCTTCTTCCACAGCTTCAACATTCTTTGGCTGAACTTGGTCACTTGAAAAACCATGACATCATTCTCTTTTGTAAATATTGATAAAATCTAAATGTTGAATTTATCAAACCATCATTATGTTACATTTGATAGGAATAGAAGTTTATTTCATAGTTAACTGATTATACTCTCATTTTTCCAAGTGAATAATTTTTTAAGAACTCTTCCAACTAGAAATACTTAAAGGGTCTAGTAGATAAACCTTTGTCAATGATATTTTCTCCATTCTATAGTTTTTGTGTGTCAATGGTGCAGATCGACTAGAACGGGCAAACAACTATGTGAATGATGTTGATAGGAACCCAGTTGGTGCCACCAAGGGTGGTGGTCTAGCAGATCATGGGGATTTAGGCTACCCTGCGCGTGCCAATGACAGTCTTAGCGTGAAGTTAATACCTTTACAAGGGTGTTGCAACAGTGAAGCTTCTCAGCTATTAAACAACCGTATGTTTCATTATTTGCATTTCTTTTTTTGTCAGGATATTGGTTTAGTATTTCCTTGAGATCACTTATATAGATTTATAGATGAACTAATAACCTCTGCCGTGCTTCCCACCTTTCAAGGTAAAGATTAAGATTGATGCAATGGATGCATGAAATTATTCTTCTATTTTTTTTTGTTATAGAATTATATAAATGAAATAAGCATTGATGACCTCAGAGTTGAGAGAGTAGCTTCATTTGCTAAATCACAATTGAATTTACAATTGTACCAATCTTGCACACATATATTATTTGGGTTCTTGTATTATTCTCATTTATATGTGTCAATTGCTTATTGAGTTGTGTTGGATCAAAGTCAAGATCCGAAAAAAATATTACTTTTAGAAATGGATCGAAGATGACTAAGGAAATGCATGTGCCGTAGAGTAGATCTCTTGTGCGAATTGTGTGATGAATGATGAAATGCCTGCAAAACAAGTCCGGATGAGTTTCTTCGGGGGGAGATTCCGACGCTCAAGTTAGAATTCGTACGAGTGTAGAATGTAGGAGACTCGCGTGTGAGGGTGCGAGTACTTGTAGGTATGTGTTTTGTTGAGATTACGTACTTTGGGGTACGTGTTCCTATAGTGGATTGATCATATCAAGTTCATGCTTCTAGATTAGTGCGACGTGGGTAGTTAGTCCCGTGTTTGGCAGGTGTTAGGGTGAGTGTGTCTCAATCATTCGTGGGAGCAACTGATAATGTTCTGGAGCTAGAGGTGATTTTAGCTCCACATTTGGCTTCTATTAGTTTCATTTCTTTCTATGAAACCTCTGTTGGGCCTGTCAAAATAGGCCTTTTACGGAACTATAAGGTGGGCTTGAAATGTATGTGTTTTAGTTGATATTTTGATTACATCACTTAGTGAGATGAGAGATGAGAGACTCGTCTAAAATCGGCAATCATTATTGGAAACCATCTATTATCGTTTATTTTCATTTTTAGAAACAGATCTTCGGCTAGATTATCATCAATGAAGTAATATTCAATTTGTTTAATAATATTGTGACTCAAATCTTGTAATGGTAAAGGACAAAACAAAGAATATCGATGCAGTGTTTGAATGTAAATACAAGTATTATCTCAAAAAGGTAGAGGCGATAAAGGAGGAAACGAAGATAACGAAATCAGTGTTTGAGTATAAATGTAAATATTGTCGTCCAAAATGGTAAAGGCAGTACCGATGAAGGAACAAACGTAGATAATGGAGGAGGCTGCATGTATTCCATTGGCGACGTAGACGCGTATGGATGGTTGTAAGGTAGCATTGGATAAGTGGGGGGAAACATAGGCAACCGACATTGATCAATGGGCCTTGATCTTGCAGCCATCGATTTAGGAGTCGTGGCTGCCTCAGCAAACTAATCAAAATATTTGTATATACGAAGGGGATCCAAATATGGAAATAAGAGATTGAATAATGAATATGGCGTAATCGGATTCCATATTTCCATTAGAAATTCATCCCCTATAAGGAACCCGAAACTACCAAACCCTATATATAGATATGCACTTACACCATATTCATTATTCAATACCTTATTTTCGTAGTTCAATCATCTTCGTACATACAAACATCCTGATTAGTTTTCTTAGGCGGTCATGGTTGCTAAAATGATGGCTGCAAGATCAATGTTGATCCACATCGGTTGTCACCGATTTTCCCCTTATCCCATGCTACCTTATAACATCAATATGCGTCTGCGCAGCCGATGGAATACATGTTGTCGTCTCCCCTATTATCTTCGTTTGTTCCTCCACCAGTACTACCTTTTACCCTTTTAGGACGACTATTCTTACATTTTTACTCAAACACTGCCTCTATTATCTTCGTTTCTCCTCTGTTGTCTTTACATTTTTGGGACAATACTTGCTTTTATACTCAAATACTGCATCGATCTTTTTTTTTCCTCCTTCACCGTCACAAGATTTGAGGAACACGATTCTTAAACAAATTGAATACTACTTTAGTGATGATAATCTAGCCAAAGATTTGTTTCTGAAAATGACAGTAGGTGTGTTCCAATTACGTCGATTGTCGGTTTTAGGCGAGTTTCTCAGCTCATTAAGTGATGTGGGCAAAATATCAACTAAAGCCCGTATCCTTCAGGCCCATCTCATAGCACAAGAAAAATGCCCATATCACGAGCCCAATGGAGTTGACAGAAGACAAAGGTGCAATCGAAATCACCTCTGGTGCCAGAACACCATCAGTTGCTCCCACAAATAACTGAGGCGTACACACTCGCATATGCGGTACTAACTACCCACATCGCACAAATCTAGGAACTCGACATGATTAGTCCCACTGGCCACTGCCATGAACACGTACCCACACTTCAGGTACACCCCCTAGGTAAACTCTCTATAAATATCCCCCATCCAATGCTAAAAGGTACATAATCTCAACAACACACTTATCTACAAGTACTCGACTCTCCTACATTCGTACAAATTCTAACTTGAGCACATGAGTCTCTCCCTGGAGAACCTCATCCTTACTTGTTTTGCAGGCCTTTTGTCATTCATCACGAAAGAGATCTATTCAACGACATATTCATTTCCTTGATGACATTTGATCCATTTCACTAAAGGTAATATTTGTTGTGGATGTTGACCCGGATCTAAAAAGGTGTTATTTGAAGTTAAATATTTTCTTGTGCAGTCTAAGTAGTAAATGATAGAAACAGATCTGGGCAATGTGTCGTAGCCAAATGCTAACACTGTTACTTGTAAACAGGGTTGATGACAATGTCATTGCACTATATGATTAGCTCTAGCATGTCTGTTTGTTAATTAAGTGTATTTGATTTTTGTTTCTTTTCTTTAGGTGCAATAATGCCTAGATGTTTAGAGAATTTTCCGAGTTAATGCATTTCAGTGCTGTATCTTGTTTTGAAGGTTGGACAGCAGCCATGAATGCACATAGCAGTTTGCCAGAAGATTCATCCGGTGAGTATAACAAGGGTCGAATATATTCAATATTGGTATTGCTTGACTTTCATTTAAAAAGTTTCATCGTATACTCGTCTTATCATTGAATAAATATGAATTAAGATTGTGAAGTACATTTTGAATCTATCACACTGAGAACTAGTATGTCTTATAGTGCACCAAACTTGGATCTCTGGATGTAAGATGAGATGACAAAGCCATATATCTTTGTTTTGAGATCTGTGACTTGGTTTGTATTATGGTGTTCTTTTTTTACAGAAAGGCCGGTTGTGTATGCAAGGAAGAGCGCTGCACCATGGGGTCACACAATTCTTCCACACCTGGTATGGTTGATTTCTTCTTCCAATTTCCTAATATGGCAATGCCAAAAACTGGAAATATAAGAACGGAAGTAATTCCAAAAACAAACATTTAAAATTACCTAGACAAGGCAACATAAGTTTGCCATTTGTTGTATCTCCCTGATATCGAGTTTTGGTTTATGCATTCAGCTGATTCAACCTACTGGTGGGGCCTCTACTGGGTTGCAGGGAGATTTCTTAAATCAACTACGACAGGCAATGGATAATGCAAGTCCCTTCTCCTAATCCGTTGCTCACCACTTATATGCGATTAACTTTGCATTTTGTGGATTTGATCCTTGAGCTGTATGACTAGGATTTGTTGTATGTGCTTTATGCCATGTCGCCGAGCTGCTCCTTCCAATGTAATCTATCTGCCTAGCACCTAAATGTCGAAGATGACTCAGTGTGTTGCTTGTGTATCATGGGATGCTATATTGCTGTTAAAAGTCCATTTAGGACCACGTTTCACCTTGTAAGACAACCAGATCTTCTCTTGTTCAGTAGTACTTATTCTGATCTAACATTAGATAAATACATTTTCCATCTTCCGTGGGGAGGGACACTTGGCTTTGAAAATAATGATTTTCCTATGTTTTGGGGTGAAAATGAACGGTGTATGTGAACCGTGGTCCATGTAGCATCCAACAGAGAATTGTGTGTCGTTGTAGGCTGTTGAATGTCTACGTTGAGTTGTGTCTACTGCTAAAGAGATAAGCTCGACTCCGCAGCTCTATCAATGTGTCGTTTTAGACTGATATCTTTCTATTGATAAGAGTGATTCATGGTTCATTTCGACAATAAATATTTCTTGGTCAAAGATACATTAAATTTTGGCATCTATGTGAATGTTCAAACATGGAAACAATCACCCTTTCAGCCAGTTTCTAGTGCTTAATACCAAAAGGAAAAACATCTGGTGTAGGAAATTTTTTAAATGAAAGTAAGATATGATGAAGAAGAAATTTGATTTACATATCAAAAAAATTGATGCATCCCATCACCATTCTTGCCAAACAGGAATTATGCCTTGAGCAGCCAAACGCTTCTCTACCCAAAATACAACATGTTTTGATGTAGGCTTCTTCTCGTCAACCAGAAATGGCTCCACAGTGCTAACTCCTGTACCGTATGAGGATAGAGAGAAACCCTTGGGTCCTGTAGTGTTCAAACATATCACAAACTAATCAACATATATAATCTTTTCTTTTCTTGAATTAAATTGTGCTGAAATGAAATTCACATGAGTCACATAGTCATACCATTGATATTCCCATCTGGGAAAAATGCCCAAAATGAGTAAGGAATGCCCTTCTTCACAAAAGAGCCTTCCAACTGGAAAGCAAAGCAAATCAAGAATCAGCAACTTACAAAATTCTAAAAATGCAGGGATGAATCAGTTTTTTACCTACCTTGTTCTCATTGAACAAAAGCTCGAGCTCAGAGATATCTTGTTGAGCTGCAAGAGTGGTTTTGAGTGAAGGGATCACATCCTCCTCCATCATCTCAGGCAGAGGCTTTGCCGGAGCTTTTGCTGCAGCCTTTGGCTTTGGTTTAGAAACCGCTGCAGTCGCGCCTTCCACCGCCTCTTTTTCCTCCTTTGTTTCAGCAGCAACTGATTAACAACCATCATATATATATATTGTACTCAAAATTGATTCATTTGCAACTAATTAAAAAACAATTGTATCTTACCTATGGATATAGATTGCTCTTGAACTGCTAAACAACACGTGTTTCCCCGTCGGCTGATAACACTAACAACCTGCACAAATGAACTTGGGTTAAGCCAATAACAGTTTTCAGGAAAAAACACACACTCAACAGCAATAAAAGATAATGCAGAAAACTAAGGGGTGACAGACATAATTCATGAAGATCTTTGCATACAACAGGGAAAATTCTTGAACTAATACCAGTGATGATGATGATGTAGCTTTGCTTTTCTGGCACAAATAAGAAGATGGGCATCTGAAAGCAGCAACTGATCCTCCTGTTGTCGCCATATTTATTGTATTTTTTTTATAGGAAGCTTGTTTGCTACTCTCTGTTTGTCTTGTTTAGTAAGCATTTTTCGATATGTTTTTTTCACTAATTTTTAGTTTTGGTGTCAACTTTGAGAATGTGGATACTGCTAACAGCAACATGGAGGAAGATGAAGCAGCTGTATCATCCACATATTGGTTGAGTGCATGGGTGCCACTGATTTTTCTATTTAAAAAGATCCAACATTTTTCTTGTTCCTATTTTATGTAGAGACCGAGATAGTGATAGGAGTAAATTATGGGCGTAAAAAGGCCACATGATATCATATTGGACTTATATTCTAGTGGGTTAAACAGGCTCATTTACTCGTATTCCACGTAGAGATAGTGATGTGATTGGTATTGTACATCTATAGATTTGCATCTGTACATGCAAATGAAAATTTGTTTATATATAATGGATAAATTGCCTTGTACTAACGTAACGTATTGAAGTTGCAATAGCGCATGAAGGAATCATTTTCTTGATTAAATTAAGTGTATATGATTGAATAATTTTTCTCTATCACAAGAATTTTTGTAACCCTAACCCTTTTCAAAAGGATATGAATTGAACAACTTATCTTAAATTATAAAAATAATAAAGGACTTCTAAGCCATTCTCCTTTTTTATAAACAATAAATTAGACTATATTATATATATCTATCTATCTATCTATCTACGTGACTACAATAAATATGTTGCAGTTGCAGGGAAGAAAACTGGAACAAGCAATGAAATGAGTTGATGAGCTCAAGGTCTATGAGCTTAATCAGATTATAATTTGAACTAAATAAGGCTCTATGATTACGATTGATAACAGAGTTACAGATCCAATATCTACATGACGCAAGGAAAGAATTCATGACAATGCTAACATAAATGATAGCAAAGCTTTAAAATCTGATGAATTCTTCAGCTGGATGCCAACTAATGAATACTTCCCGCTATGAGGCGCAACAATGCTAACCTCCTCTCAAGAAACTAAAGCTCAATTAGTTCGAAATTGGAAATGAACACTTGAATCTGAACTCTGCGACAACTGATGTTACCTTTCAGGAATGTAACAGAAGTGACAACTAAGCAGAGAGAACACACATCCTTCACACTACATATCTGTGGTGTTTCTCCAAAAGTGATGGTAACTGTTTGGACAAAAGGTTATGAATTCGCCACGAACTGGTAGGAGTTTCATTTGTAACTTAGATCAGTCACTTGGTAATATTTTGTCTCTTCTCTTTCTTGCAGTTGCAGGGACGGAATTTGACTTATTATCCTGCTTGAATTTCTGGATCAAGGTGTAAGCCTGCATCACAAAAGATCAGCAGAAAAATTAGTAAACGTACAAATTTACACCAAATTTTATGAGATCAATCTCAAGATTTAGAGACCATTAGCAGAATAGAGAATTTTGCCTTCATACAGATAATTTATAGAGCAGGTTTGACTGCAAAACAGGAAACATATTTTCATTTTTAATCTATGTTCTAAGGGAGCTGCTTGCAGTATGAGTTTTCAACAACCTATATCAATAAAAAAAATGATTGAACACAAGATCCATAATGTAGACTCAAAAAAATTGAGAACTACTACAAGATTACCTTTCTAACACCAGATGTCAGCCCCAAAGTTGAAAGTGCCTTGTCATCAACGTACTTCCACTTAATACTTGTAGTCTCTTCTTGCTTTATAAAATTTGTCCCACCTTTGGACCAAATAAAGTACCGCGCATCAATACAGCAAGAAGTTTGGTGAATTTCTATATCGTTTTGGTATTTAACTTTGGGATAGGAAGCGAAGGGGGAGAGGGGAGAGAGAGTAGAGGATAGACCTGTGATGCACAGAGTCAACAACTCTATGTACATCTTGAGACGAATGTGTGAGAATACATGGACATACACTCCAACATCTTCCCTTAAAACTACTTTGCAGGACTTTCTCATGTCTAAACCAAATGATTGTTTCAAAAAACTATCAATTGCTTTTCTCCGTGAGGTCAAGTCAGCTTCTCTCTCTAATAGGACTGATGGGAATTCCCACAGTCCAGCCAACAACCCTCCTCGGGTCTCTTCACTAAAAGATATTTGCTTTCAGATTGAGATCCCTCCTCGACTATCTCCACAACACTGACAGCAGAGAAATCGTGTCTTTGTTTGGCCTTTGCAACCTTCATTGGATAGTCTGTCACTTTAATCGATTCTTCATTCATGGAGAGAGATAGTGCTCGGCACTGAATGGATATAGGACAACGGGAGCAGCTCGGAGCTGCTACACTGCATATTGTTGCACCAAGTTCCATGACAGCCTGGTTGAAATCCCCAGGCCTCAAAGGATCAACTAACTTCCTTGCCAGTTCCCTGAGCAATTTAAAATACAGAAGATGAAAATTATTGCAAACGATATGTGTAGATACAAACACATCAAGTTAGATGTTCCGTAATGTTCTCGAACATTCTTTTTTTAATAAATGAGAGCATTCATTGGCAACAATTCTAATGATTACAATCTTTAGTCTTACCATATATTTTTGACTATTTTTGAGTCTTTTGGATTGGCCGATATGGCCTTCAATCTGGTAATTACTCTAACTACATTTCCATCGACCACTGGCACTGCCTGAATAGCACTATCACGTTATTTAACTACCAAAAAGCTCATCATAAGATAAAAAGAAAATGCACATCACTAACCTCCTCAAAGGCAATAGATGCAATTGCTCCTGCAGTGTAGTTTCCGATCCCTTTGACCATCTGAAGAGAAGATGCTGTATTTGGGAACTCACCTCCACTTTCAACAATCATTTTAGCTCCCTACAACATGTTGTGAACAGTAAGGCCGTTGCAAATAAGAATCCTACTAAATCAGCATGATAATAAACAAGCAAAATATCTATGCTAAATGAAGAGAAACTTCTATTTCAGTCTAAAAAATAAGGTGAAATAAGTGAAGATGCTTGATCAAACATAATTTCTCAATTTGGACATCATGAAACATATTGATCTTAGATTTGAGATAGAAAATAATCTTGTACGTAAATTAAAGTTAAAACGATACAAAGACTTACCTCAAGCAAAAACCGGGCCCGCCTATAGTAGCCCAAACCCGCCCACATCTCATTCACCTCCTGCTCACACAACATAGCAGAAAAATCAGACCTTTTTAATTTGAACAAACAAAATAAAAATTTAACAATCCAAACAAAATTGCAGGTTGAGAAACCATACCTCAATAGTTGCCTGAGCAAGATGATGGATAGTAGGCCATTTCTCCATCCATCGATTGAAGTAGTCAATTACAGTCTGAACCCTAGTTTGCTGAAGCATCACCTCGGACACCCACACAGCGTACGCTACCCGTTCTCTCTGTTCAATACCAACTTCACTTTCTTTGCTGCTGCTGATTCTTCTCCAAGGTAAATCCCTTCGATTCTGGTCGTACCATTTTAGCAGAGAAGCCCTTATTTCTTGTATTTCTTTTGGCTGAAACCTGTATCCTCTATGTCAGCAACATCGACCGTCTCTTTTGCTACGGATTTTGATTGCCGACATCTCTTCATGGCGGCGGCCGCCGCCGGCGAGTGGTGAGGAGGGCGTAGGGGGAGGAGAATGGGAGGGAAAAGTGGAGAATGTAATTTTCCCGCTAAGTAGTTGAATTTGAAGTCTAAGGTGATCATGCTACAATCAAAGTTCCACTTAATAAATACACTCATCAAAATTTTCAAAACATGATGGAAAAAAAAGGAAGACTTAAACTGCCAAATAATGCAGCAGGACCTCAAGTTAATTTTCAATTTTCAATAAGACACTATTTTGAATACGTTACAATAAAGATCTCACATTTCAATTTGTAGTAAATTTGATGATCTCAAATTTTTTCGATGATCGAAAAGTTGAAACAACAAGTCTTCTTATTTACGTGGATGGAAATTCCGAGATCCTAAAATTATATTGTTTTAAAAATATGATGAAAATTAAATATTCTCAAACTCTAACATTCATTTTCTCACTTTAAATATCCAAGCATTACAATAAGAAACCCAACATATTCGCAAGTCCAACGATATCTCAACTAATGTTGAGGCACACTTGAGTGCATTTGGATACACGGTATATCTATCCGAATTAAATTTATATTATAATTAATAAATTTTAAATAAAATTAGTGAATCCTAATTTAAAAGGATACATTGTACATCACAATTGCGAACAAGTTTTTGCCATTAGTATGAGCCTCAATTGAAGCCAACCAAAAAGGATATGAAGCGCAAAACTAAAGGAATTGGTTTATTCGTTTATAGGGCAGCCCAATAGAAACCAGAAAATAACACATTTTTTTGGTATAAATTTGTGAGTTTATTTACCAGATTCTTTTTTCATCTTGAGTTGCAGATGCAGAATAATCCCATGGAGCGGCACGCGGCGTACATATGTTTGGAATCGTCTCCCACGACAATGGAAGTCGGGCCCACCGCCGAAACTGACCAATCAGAGAACAGAACAAAACGAGTGGAAGAAACCGGATGACGTGTCAAGAGCTTGCGGGCCCCTTCATCAACTCTTCAACCAATCAGCACAGCACAACTGAATACCCACACAAATACGATAGAAAGAAAATCTGACAATGATGTTTAAAATTATATATATAAAAAACAAAATTCTCATATTTATGCTCAGTATGGAAATTTATTAGTGGCGGACTGATTTCATTCAGTAGGAAATTAATTAATTTCACGAATCTTGGAAGCTTTTGTAGAGACTGTGCAGACCGATATATATTTGCTTTGTTTGAGCTTTCCATATTTACCAGTTTCTTGAAGAAACGCGAGAGTGAGAGATGGAGGAAATTGGATTTTTGGGGCTGGGAATCATGGGGAAAGCCATGTCTATGAACTTGCTTCGCCATGGCTATAAGGTTACTGTATGGAACCGCACTCTCTCGCGGGTAAAACTACTTCTTTCTGTTTATATTTTTAGGTTGATTGAGTTTGTCTACTTTGTTTACCAATTGGTTTTGCTTTGTTTAATATTTATGGTTATTTGCAATTGCATCTAAATAAAAAGAATAGAAAAGATTCTAGGTTGTTTTATTAATCTGTATAATGACTAAGTTGGAGAGCTGGAATACTGATGAAACTCTAGTGGTCTATCTTCGAAATTCTGACCAGTGAAAAGAATCTGTGTTAAAGCTTTCTAAGTCTATAAGAGCAAGATATCGTCTATGAGCTCCATTAGTTGTTTATCCTGTAGTTTTCATGAATCTCAATCCCTAAGCTCCATATATAGTTTCACTTTTTGGAAAACAGAGTGATCTACGGGCAACACCTCATTTTGAGGCCCCCGTTCCAATTGATGGAGAGAGAACATGAATTGAGTTGGAGAATGATAGCTTGAGGAAGAGTTGGTTTAATTTGATCACCAGTTTAGTACTTTTTCAAGTAGATTAGGAATTTCTGAAGGGTGAATAGTTTTTCAATTTCCAATTCTCTATATGACTGATGAACCTCATTTCACATGCTGTTCTAGGAAAAGTTTGTTCCTTTTTAATTTATTTGTTGTTGTATGCATTGTGTTCAGCTCATTATTTTTTCTTCTGGTTGATTACCTATATAATAATTAGTCGGTTTACTTCCCATATCAAGCAAGACAGTTTAAGCACTAAGGCATAACTTATGTTGCCAGTGTGATGAGTTGGTTGAGCATGGAGCTACTATAGGAGAGACTCCTGCAGCAGTAATTAAGAAATGCAAGTACACCATTGCAATGTTGTCTGATCCTGCCGCAGCTCTATCGGTTAGTCAGATATATTATTGTATGGGTTATTGCTATTTCATGTCGACTATCTCAGCTGAGAATCCTTGTCAAATAGGTGGTCTTTGACAAAGATGGTGTGCTGGAGCAAATGGGTTCTGGGAAAAACTACATTGACATGTCAACTGTTGATGCAGAGACTTCGTCAAAGATTAGTGAGGTTTGAATTGCCAGAATTTCATAATTTTCTTTTGTCTATAACTAAAGATGTAATCCTTTTGACTCTTGGTTCCAGAATTCAATTTAAATTTCATTAAATTTTTAGAAACTTTCTTGAGTATGCAAAATGTATGACCTAAAATTACGAAACCTATGTCACTCCCTGGATTTGATTCAAACCATAAGCATCCAGTGTGGCGTTATGAATTATTTGTGACTTATTAATTTGAGTTCCTAGTTACCTGAATATGCTAGCAAAATAAAATGCTGAAGTATGTTCTTTTCTGAGAAATCCTGATAAAGTACATCTTATAAATTGTTCAAATAAGAAACAGAAGCCTTTTACATATCTTTGTATTTTTGGAGTGCACTCATACGCAACATATTCAAAACTGGCAATATGAGGAGAAAGCTTTATCCTCTCATCTCTCTTTGTTTGATGGTGCTTTCAGGCAATTACATCAAAGGGTGGTTGCTTCCTGGAAGCTCCTGTATCAGGTAGCAAAAAGCCTGCTGAGGATGGTCAACTAGTAATCCTTGCTGCTGGAGAAAAGGTGAGAGCTATTAGCTTAATTGATTTGTTATAAATTTACTTGTCCGATCCCCTGCTGCCAGCAAAGTTTCATTAGTTAACATGCGTCATCCTCTACTACATATTCTCCGATACCACATGGTTTCTCTCTTATGTTTATTTGGATTCAACAACATCAGAACATTTTGTCAAAGTGTAGATAGAGAAAAAGAGATATGGAGGTACGATTTCTGTTCTAAAGCAGAACCTCAATGAGGAATATAAATTTTACTGAAGGTATATAGCATATTTTGAAGGACAGCTGAGGCATAAGATTGTATCATCTTACTGTAGTTTTGAAGCTTTGCTCTTCAAATGGACAAGCGTTCTCAGATTTAAGCAAATGTTGCAGATTTATTTAGCTGAACTCTCTGAAATTAATCTATTATTTGTTTAAAACTTTAGGCATTATACGATGGAGCCATGGCTGTATTCGATGTATTGGGGAAAAAATCATTTTATCTAGGGCAGGTTGGCAATGGAGCTAAAATGAAGCTTGTTGTCAACATGACTATGGGCAGGTACTATGGTTGTTTCACCTCCTTAAATATTACTAGCGCTTTTCATTAGTTGTATCGTTCCATTAATACCACAAACTTAGATCTTCTTTCCAGGATTAAAGATAGTATTTGATTCCCTTGAAGTAACTCAAGATAATATATGTTTACTCTATTTCATAATTAATTTTGTATCTTCTGTTTATTGGCTTTATATTATTTTTGAAAAACATAGCCTGAAAAAAAGAGATTATCAGACAACTAAACCATAGTACATGTTCTTCTAGATGATCACCAAATACGGAAAAGTGAAGGTTAATTACTAGAAATACAAATTGTCATCACTTATAACATTAACACAAATTCAAGAAATTGTTAAAAATATGCCCCCAAATACATTTGTCAAAACATATTATATTATTACATACATATTTCCCCGTTCGTTGCCTGCTTCCACATGTGTTATTCTGCTATGCTGCATATGCATGATTAGCTGGGCGGTTCACACTCTTTCTGCAATGCAGCATGATGAATGCATTTTCTGAGGGAATTGTCTTGGCCGACAAAAGTGGACTGGACCCTCAAACGCTTCTTAATGTATTGGTGAGGCGAAGATACATTTGAAACCTCTTTCTCATATTCTGCTGGAACAATTGACAGCATTGTCTTTTAAGGAAAATTCTTTGGCTTCACTGACTTTTTCGAGGCATTCTTTATGGCAGGATCTTGGTGCTATCGCGAATCCCATGTTCAAAATGAAGGGACCGTCTATGATCCAGGGTAGTTATCCCCCTGCCTTCCCTCTTAAACATCAGCAGAAAGATATGAGGTTAGCTCTTTCCCTTGGGGATGAACACTCAGTGGCAATGCCAGTGGCAGCTGCTGCTAATGAGGTATGAAACTAGTTAACCTGCATTCTTATACCCCCTCCATCCCCCAAATTCCTTCATGGGAATCTTGGGCATGAGTTTTAATAAAAGTTGTTGAGTGTATTGTGAGTGGAGTAATAGTCTCACATTAGTGTAATATTTAATTAGTTAGTGGTGGACCATAGGTGGTAAAAGGTGTAAATAAATGAGTTATTGAGGGTAATAAAGAGAAATAGTGGTATGGTAAAAGTATAAATAAAGGGTATTGTTTAGGGTAATAAGTGGGAGAATACCATAAATGGATAGGAAGGAAACTGGGGGATGTCTCAAAAAGGAAAACTAGGAAGGAAATTGGGGGACAGAGGGAATAAGTATTATCAATACCATTGTTCATTATCACTGTATTAACTAAGACTAAATAGTTTTGCAGATAAGTGCAATACATTGTTATATATGAGTATTCATGTCTTTCTAAATATTTTTCTGGGTGATTAGGCATTCAAAAAGGCCCGGAGCATGGGGCTAGGGGACCTTGACTTCTCCGCTGTGCACGAGACTGTTGCTTCAAGCAAAGGATCGTCATGATTCTACCACGTAAACCTGCATTCGCCTCAGACACCGCTGCTGCTGTTTTTTCGTGTGATCATGGAACTTTTTGCACTGGCGATACTTAGAAGCAGAAAGCTGAAGCAGTGATCATGTTACTACTGATGTATGCAGTTTATCAATTTATGGTTAAGATGATGGAAACATTTGAGATTGCTTTGATGTATCAAAAGGAGCCTTTTGAGGAATTGTGCTACCGTTCAGGTCTTTATGTGTGTGATTCTTACAGTTGTCTTTATTTATTTACTTATTTGTTTTGTCAGGTTTGTTCAATAGTAATATATAGGGTATTTGGAAGAAAAGATAGTCGCTCATTCAGAATCGAGTTCCTAAAATGCGTTGGAGTTTATATTTACCTAAATTACACACTGAATTTTAAACTATAAAGTTCAATTCCAACATTACTCTAGAATTTTGAAGATTTTGAATAAATATAATCACATGACTAAAAGATTTTGATGACGACAATTACCAAACATAAGAGCTACCTACTTTATTTTAAGAAATTTAACAAAATGAGACCAAAAGTAAAAAACTCATATCTGAAACTTGTAAGTTAACTGTGTCAAAATAATGCAGCAGAAGTTCAGCAATTCATGGTCGTTTGCCAAAGTAAAATAATGTTGATCTATCATCCAAAACTCAAGTCACAGGAGGTATCACATTGATATTACAATTCGTGCAAATCATTCTACTGTGCAGAAACTGATCGAAACAAACTCAAATACGAGATAAAACATAAGAGAACACAAGTCTAGGGAAACAGATTGCTTAAGCTTCACTTGTAGAGTTGCATGCTGCTTCTCGGACTTCCCATGTCTGAACCACATATGTACATAACAATTCAATACTCGGTCCATTAAAGAGAGTGCAATTTTCCTCTTCTTTAATTGGAGAGCTACGGTAGCTTATACTTCCATCTAGTAGAGAAAGAAGTTTGAACCTGGGATATGGAATCTCCCTCACTTCCTCGATTTCGGTTTGAATATGTGCTCCTTGTAGAATTTAAGTTCTGCTATGCTTTCCTTGATGTCATCCATTGCTCTGTGTTTATTTTCCTTTTGAGGAGCCTTTTTACGGTCTAGCATAACATAGGCAGGTATTTACATATTCAGTTGAGGGAATCAATGTCACTTAAACAGAAGCAAAATGTAAATATCTTGTTTAATTCAAATCTGCATCTATTATGTCCTTGAAGGATTTGGTTGGAGAATGATGTGAAGGAGCCATTGCACAAACAAGAAAGTGGGATGATAGTGGATGTGAAAAGAAGAAAGAATTTCATGCAGTTGTTTGCTAGAATTAAAGAATATCGAGATTGTCACCTCTTGGGTACCAACGGAGACATAACGCCTTGACACTGCTGACATCAACAACAACGTGAGAGAAAAGGGCGGCCAACTCTGGCATGTATTTCTACAACAAAAAAATATGATAATTGAGAGTCGTAACAAAAAGAAACAATTAAAAGGTCAAAAAACAACTAAGTCAACACCTAAGAATCCAAAATGTACCAGTTTAATATACTTTAGCTAATTGAATTTTCCTTACCCTTAAGAATATAAGATCCATGTAGACAGAATTTCCAGCAAGCAGAGGTGTATATGCTGTTCCCGCGTGTCTCTTCACAAATTCAATAACCTATATAGATGGAGGGAAATGGAGAGAGAGAGAGAGAGAGAGAGAGAGAAAGAAAAACAACCAAGAAAAAAAATATTATTTTTTGAAAAGAAAAAGGAAATTACAATAGAAAATCCAGATCCCATTGAGAAATGAGAAATGTGAAACAGTGTCAGATTACATTGGGTAGTTCCGCTGGAGATACTGAAGAAGTCATATATATCTTTTTTTTATTTGTGGTATTTATTTGAGACGTGAAGAATGCAGTTAAAGCACAAACACTTGTGGATTTTAATGCTAGCCACAGGTTATATTGAAGTCTTCCCCGTTTCATATTGGAAGCAGAGACAATAATGTGCTGCATAAAAGACGAGTCTAATTCCTTTTCCCTACATACTTGGGTGGGGAGAGACATCCCCAGAAAAATTTGGGGTGCATGTAATAGTGAAGGAAGCCCCTATGATAGTGCAACTTGGAATCCTACAGCCGTTTTACATATATGTTAATGTTAAGTATGGCAATGATATAAGGCCTTGTTTATGGTAATACAAATTAAAAAAGGGTACCTGCTTTTGAGCTTCTTGTTCACTTATTGTACTTTGAAGGACCTTCTCTGTCAAACCTAAGTAACAAGAGAGCTTGTGTAACTAGCAATGGAACTTCAGATAATATACACACCTTCAGAAATCTGTCAATGGGCAATACTTTGGTCTAATAGCCCATTTTCAGAAATACAAACTAAGGCAAATTGCTATGTACTACAAGTTACACACCACTCTCTGCATGATGTTCTTGGCACCATTCTCCCATTTTATCAAGACACTCCTTTGGTTGATGAATAACCAAATCTGGACCCTGTTGAAAGAGAAACGGAAACAATTAGTAATGCAGGTGTATGAACCGCGCATGCACGGAGGGGGGGGGGGTGGATCTTACCTCAACAGACCTGGTTAAATTTCCATCTGTGATAATACAAGCGATCTCCAGGATTCTATCAAATTCAATATTTAAACCTACATAGACCAAAAAGAGAAAGGTTCTCAGCCAATATTTATGAGCATCTTGCTTTTTATAATGGCATAATCCTGTTCAAAAAATAAGAATATGAAAATCAGACAAACAGACAAATTAAACCAGACAGGTTATTGCTTTATCAGTTGATTTTCTCTGGATTTTTTTATTTTTTATTTTTTGACAGTGGCTGAAAAAATCACCAGCATAACTCAGAACATTATGGGTCAGATTCTATATAAAAAGGTGATTTGGACGTGTATATGAGATGCCTAACCAGTGAGTGCAATAAAGTATCTTAAATCCTAACAATGCAGTATCCGCTAGTGAAAACAAATTTTCAGGCATAACAAGCATGAAGCAACCAATAAGTAACACATGATATTGCAATAGTGCTTTGTGTTGTACATTTGAAATAATATTGGAAAGTAGAGCAAAGTCATAAAATGATGTAATAAAGCACTCCTACTTTATCCAGAAAAAAACACTCATGTTCCATATGAGTCGATAAACTTGAAATGTGCTAGGATCTTTTTGGACACTGTCTGGACAACAGTATCTGAGGGCTAAGATTTGTAACAAGTTCAGAATCGTTAACAAACCAAGTAGGATGAGTTTAACGTAGAGGAAAAATCGTTTTAAGACAAAAGAGAAGTAGAAACAAACTTAAACACATTACATTGCATTCTGTGTTGTCCATGCAGGATTTGACAACACTTGTTGACATGAGGGAAGGACCCATGTGCAAAATCAACAAGACTGAATATGAAAAAATTGGCAATGGGAAAAGGAGGCATACTGAGATGAAAACTAGAGACAAAATGAGGAAAAAAAGGTTAGAAAGGTAACATGACGAGGAGACAGATTATAGAAAAACAAACCTGGGTAAAGGAATGAGGGATGAACATCTAATTGAATTCATTTTTGCTTATCAACACTCAGGAGTCATCCATCTAAATGAAGTCATTTTTGCTTATCAACACTCAGGAGTCGGCACTCAAGCGGCTTCACCAAAACCTAGGCCAAATAGGAAACTAAGTTGCGATTCCAAAAAGAAGTCAACACCAAATCTATTAATCCAAAGGATTACGTTTAGTTGTTGAATCAGTTTTTCAACTTATAGTTATAACAAAGACCTAAGTGCTTTTAGACCACCAAGCTCTGATAAGCATACGCGGGATAGATCTTGTAGTCAGACCAATTTCTGAATGAATATGGCATCCCCAAGTAAAACACAAGTAGGACAACCAACCAAAGTATGAGAAGCTAAATTATTAAGGGTTTCACTGAAAGAGCAGTGCTCCAGATTCGACTATTTCAAATGAATCCTACTCACATAATCTATAATAAACACAATAGATGGATCCACATGAACAAATTATTAGTCTGAATCTCACCAGTCATTTCCAGGTCAATCCACACGAGTGGCATCTTGTAATCTCCCACAATACTTTCCGAGGTTTGTTGATCCACACTCTCCTTTTCCAACAATGTTCCATCTTCCAATAAGCCGTTGTCTACTCCTTTACCGCTATCTGCATCACAAAGTGGTTTTATAGCAGCAATTTCCACAAAAAAGACAGCGTGTTACAGCAGCAAAACATTAGATGTTTCAAGTAATTTTACACAATTGAACACGGCCTAACGATTTCAAACTGCTTAGAATGTGAGAAAAAACTTAATGATGCTCTCTGTTTCAAAAAACTTGCCCGATGAAATGACAAAACAAGTACGAGGGGAAATTGAGACCTATTGTTTCAAAACTATCAGCGGCCATGGGGGCAGTTGGAGCATCTTCGTCGTCCAAATCAAGCAATGAAAAGGAATTCGAGAGCTTATCCATCTTTTGATGATTACTGTGAAAACAAATAAATAAATAGGTGAATAATTACAGTCCTCCTTCAGAACACACAGTAGAGAACTCCGTGTTCATAAATCAAGAAAAGCATATCCATCTTAACTTCGTTGATAACAGTAAACCCTATGTAACTCGAAGCAATAAATCTAGCCCTAGATTGGATATTTTCATCAAGTAAGAGTAAGTAATAATGTCAGAATATTTTGATATTTCACGGTAGTAGGCCTTATATCAAGAAGAGATACGGTGAAGCAAAACCTGTTTGAATTTGGGGTTTTACGACGGCGGCGGCGGTGGTGAAGTGATGAACAATCGACAGTTCCAGTGAAGAGGAAGACGCTGATCGCAGAGCAAGAAAAGTGCCGCTGAAATGTACAAATATATATTGCAATTGTTTGAAAACTAATTTTTTTATGGGTAAATATATTTTGTCCCATCGTTTTTTTAAAAATATCCTAATCTAAAGGTAATTACAAAAAAATATCCATTTTCCAAAAAATCTTGTTTGTGTCCCAAAAAAAAGGACGTATGAAATTTGACGTGTATTACACAAAATAACGTGCCAACTAAAATTAAATAAAATGGCAAAAAGAAAGAAAATAAAATATTATTCACCTTGCACCTCCCATCTATTTTTCTCAACCCGTCCTCTTCAACTCAACCTATTCCATCTCCGGCAATTTTTCCTGTGTGACCATCTTCGCTTCCCATAAAAGACAGGATCGAAAGTTGTCTGTCAATTTTCGTTTTCCTTCTCCCTCCAAAAGTCTAGAGTTGAGAGGCCACAACTGTCATCTCCGTATCTTTACAATCAGGGCCGCCCTGAGGGTAGGCCACCCTGAACGATCGCCCAAGGTCCACCATCTCAGGAGCCCAAATTATTTCAAAAAAATTAATTTTACTTATAGATATATATATTTATTTAGATCTAAAATATTATATCACTTAAATATTTTTATTTTATTTTAAAGTCCAAAGTATTAAATCTTTATATATTTTACTTATAGATATATGTTTTTAGTTGGTCCCAAAATATATTAGAAAATATTGATGTTGATGTGATTATTAATGGTTTTGCATCTGCAAATGCTCGAATAAATTATTTTTTATGATATCGTATCGTAGATAAGAGTTGAGATATAGAAATATAAGGATGACA
This sequence comes from Salvia rosmarinus, assembly GCA_036937905.1. NCBI lineage: Eukaryota > Viridiplantae > Streptophyta > Magnoliopsida > Lamiales > Lamiaceae > Salvia > Salvia rosmarinus. Next base: position 61,657,090 of record CM072820.1, read on the forward strand.
AGTAATTTGTATTTGTTTTTGATCATTTTTTATTATCTATTTCTATTTTTAGATCACTTGAATTTTACGTAAATTTACAAATTTGATTTATTTTATAAATATAATATAAGGGACCATTTTGGACGGTCTAATGGTTAAGTGGGTTCATGTGGCCAAAGGTCACGAGTTCAAACCGCATTATCGCCTCTATAGGTTCAAGCCAGTCACACTCGATTTTTCAAGTGTGGTTTAGTCGTCCTGTGTCGTTTGCAGCTATTGTAAAGAAATATAAGTTTTACCTAATACGCACAAAAGATAATAACTGATGGTTTTATATGAATTTTAAAAAATAGGAGCATATATTCCTTATTTTGCCTATGGCCTATAAAATGTCAGAAACGGTGGTGCTTACAATAATGGAACATTTTGTTAACCTTACACGGCATGATGTGTACCTTCCCGATATTGATACCTCACCGGAATCGTATACAACTTCAGTGGCCACCTCCTTCGAGCACTTCTCCCCAATCCGAGTGACCGTTGCTAACGCTGACAATGACGGAGGCCTTAAACCTGGTCCTCTATTCGGTGCACATCTGTTTCTGGATTGGCATGATTTTCATCACCTCGTCCTTGTGTGATGGCCCTACCAGGAGGTCGATGATTTGGTATTCGTTGATTGGGAGCGAGTGGAGGTAGATTTGCTCCAGGGATTTGATCTTGTTGTCTCTGTTTCATAAGGAGTGGAAAAGTTGATCACTTTACTAGGAACACGATTAATGATGAACACAGTTGTGGTAAAGAAATCATCCTAGAATTTTGAAGAAATGCCACTTGTAAGAATGCTCTCGACTTGTAAGAATGAAGATAAACTCTTATATTCTCCTCCTCGATCTGTTTGTAAAGTCTTTATTTTTTGGTTTAATTGATTTTCTAACATGGTCTTGAAATATTTAAAAATATTACAAATTTCAATTGGCTTTTAACAAATAAATCCACGTGAACCTACTATAGTGATCTATAAAGGTCACATAACAAGAGTACCCATTAGAGGAAGGGACAGGGAAAGGATCTCATAAATCACTATGGATGAGCTCAAGTAGTTGAGAGTATTGTGTGGTAGAGCATATGATACATTACATGCTTTCAAAGCTCGTTCAACTACATCAAATGCATTGTGGCCCAAATGCTTGTGCCACAAATCTAGGCTAGGAATGGAACTAGACAAAACAAGGTTAAGTAGAAGCTGAGTGAATAGAAACAAGCTGCAGTGGTTGGGTAGATGACTCTTATTCTTTGAAGGAAGTGACTCGGACTTGTGAAGGTTGAACTGGTATAAACCTTGATTAAGGGTGCCTTTAAGGAGTATGGCCTTGGTTTCCTGATCCTTGAAAAAACACATACTCGGGTGAAACTCAAAGAACGCATTATTGTCAGAGCAAATTAGGAAACAATAAACAAATTTTTTGGTAATGTGAGAAACATGAAGCAAATTGTTACGAACAAAAACTTTGGAGTTAGAAGTTGTACAAGGTGTGTGATAAGATTTACCAACATTAACAGTATCCACACCAAATTCCTTTTCCATTTTAAGCTTATTATCTCCATGATACTTTACGATCGAGTTAAGATTGTTGTAGTCACTAGAAACGCGGTTGGTTGCTCCAGAATCTGGGTACCAAGAGGTGCTATTAAAACCATAGTCTGAGGTTACATAGTTGGGAGCTGTTGTCACTTGAGTCGTATTGAGTGCTTGGTGTTAGTGAAGGTTGGCTTGAGGATAGTTGTGACCTTGTTGTTGTTGTCTTTGATACGGGTTTTGAAGAACAAACCTTGCTCAAAGCGGAGACAACATATGTCGGCAGTGTGTCCTAGCTTCCGGCACACTTGGCAAATGACTCGATTTCCTGTAGATCTGTCTTTGCCATTTCTTCCTCTATTTCCTGAACCACGTCTTTTTCCTCTATTGTTGTTAGCTTGATAGCCTGCTCCCCGTCCAGTTTGAGGGTTAGAACCATTGTTTCTTGGTCCATTTGTTGGCGTCAAATGCAAACCCACAACGACACCAATGCGTGAGCGATAGACAAAGCACGAGAAACACATTCAAGCAATAACAATGCACCGCAAAACAAGCAATAACCAACAAGCTATCAAAATATGCGAAGATAAACAAGACCACGAGATTTACGTGGTTTGGCAAAGCTACGTCCACGGGAGCAACACCAATCGTAATATTGAAGAATTCGTCCGGTGAGGAAGCGAAGAGTTACACCCAGAGGAAGAACAACCTCTCCGCCTACACTCTCTACCTCACACTTTCTTTTCCTCTTCAAAGTCCTCACAATTTCCTCTCTCAAACCTCAAGTGTATCCTCTTTTCTCTCTCTTTTTTTTCACAAAAAGCGCTCTCGCCTCATTTTAGAAAAAAGCGTAGAGGCAATTTAAGGGACAAAGAGGAAGGGTCATGGTGGGCGAAATAAAAGTTTGGGCGACTAACAGCCCAAGCCCAACAACAATTCTCCACCTCGTACATCATTTGATAAACCTCAAATGTGGGGCGAACACGAGACCGAATATACCACTCGCACCGGTTGCGCACCATTATGACCATGGTGCTACATACCCACACAAGGGATCAAGCTCCTGTGGTTCAATAACAGGGGCTCCACTCACTTTAACACCGCCCGTAGGGCTGCCCGTCTAAATCATCAACACGGGTTGATATGTAGCAAGATCAAGCAGTGTTGGAACTTACCACCGTCACCACCTTGGTTAACATGTCTGCTTGGATTATCATCATGTGCACTTTCATAAGAAAATATCACCTTCCTCCACGACATCCCGCACAAAATGATACGACATCGATATGCTTGGTACGAGCATGATGAACTTGGTTCTTTGCCAAATGAATTGCACTCGGCTATCACACCACAAGTCCACACGATCCTGCGTAATCCAAAGTCACCTAGAAGACCCCATAACCACAATGCTTCCTTCACTCCTACGCGAGGCCATGTACTCCGCCTCGATGGTAGAAAGAGCCATCAGAGGCACGCAACATAGATCTCCAACTAAGCTGGAGCACCGTGTATCTTGAACACATACCCGTGGTAGATCGTCGTCTGCCAGATCACCGGCATAATCCGAGTCCACAAACCCATTAACGACAAGTAACTCCACCGAAACACAATCCGGTATTGAAGGTACCGCCAGTACCTAAGTATCCACTTTACGACTTCCCAATGTATTTTTCCAGGATTTGCCATGAACCTGCTCACCACACCGATCGCTTGTGAAATATCTGGACGAGTACACACCATCGCATACATCAACCGCCAACCGCACTAGCGTAAGGCACTTTCTCCATGTGTGCTTTCTCTTCATTGTAGTGGGAGATTGCTTACCGAAAGCTGAAATGGGAGCTAGTGGACTCACCACTGATTTAGCATCTTGCATCCCGAATCTCTGTACAACCCGCTCAATATAGCCTTTATGGCTTAAGAACAATGTACAGTCTGATCTCTCTCTTCTAATCTCTATACCCAGTATTTTCTTAGCAGCGCCCAAATCCTTCATCTCAAACTCTTTACCAAGTTGAGATTTCAACCTATCTATCTCCACCTTGCTTTTAGAAGCAATAAGCATGTCATCCACATACAACAGTAGATAGATATACTCACCTCCAAGTTTTCGAATATAGACACAACAATCATACTCACGGAATAACCATGCTTGACATAAAGAGTCAAATCGCTTGTACCCTTTGCCGAGGAGGCTGCTTGATCCATATATGGATTTCCTCAAGCGATATACATGATTCTCTTTACCTCGACCTTGTATCCCTCGGGTTGGCGCATACAAATCTCCTCTTTCAAATCTCCGTGCGGGAAGGCGGTTTGGCGTCGAGTTGTTCCAACTCAAGATCACCATGAGCCACGACTCAATAGCACTCGGATGGAAGTGTGCTTCACTATTGGAGAAAATCTGTTGTAGTCCACTCCTCTTTCATGCAAATCCGCTTAGCCACTAGTCTCGCCTTATACCTTATGCCACCGAGCTCGGAGTTATCCTCTTTGTTCTTGTAGATCCACTTACATCCAATAGCTTTCTTCCTTTAGGCGATGGGAGAACTCCTCCAAAACTTGATTTTTACGAAAGACTTCATCTCTTCTTCATTCGCACCCAACCGGTTTACTGTTCTTATCTCGAATAGCCTCTTGGTAAGATCTTGGTACCGCATCCTCCTCACGGTAGTCGCACCCAACCAAGTTAGCCCCCCCATAATGCTTCAAAGGTGATCGATCCCAACTTTGTTCCTTCTTGTATGCTCGCTTTGGTCAGTGGAAACCAAATCATCTGCGATTCTTTGTTGGTGTAGGACCTCTACATTCTCTTGATCAAGCGCCTCGTGTTCGGACTCATCATCACTCTGTTCCGAGTGTCTCCATGAACCTCTTGAACACGACTAGAACTGGTTGATCTTGGGTTCTATCTCGATCACACGAGAATTGACCGTCTCATTTTCATCTTCACCGGTATTGCGACTTTAAACTTAGCGCCATGGAATACTCATCAAAGGTAACATCCTGCGATTATGAACTTTAAATCTTCTAAGCACCACAGTGATAGCCTTTCACTCATGTCGCATACCCATGAATATTGCCTTCTTGGCCTCGCCTCAAGCTTTCCTCACCGCGTGATAGTATGTTGTGCATCCAAAAATTCTGAGCCTATCATAATCTGCATGTTCCCGAGACCATAGCCTGTAAGGAGTATCTCCATCTAGACTCGAATGTGGAAATCGGTTAATTATGTGAAGAGCTGTAAACATCGACTCTGTCCACCATTCTCTTCCTAGCCCTGCATGTGACCGCATAGACATCGCTCGCTCTCGCGTCCGATTTAGTCTCTCCGACCCCATTACGTTGTGGTGTATTCACGGCGATCCATTGTCTCGCAATTCCTTCACGGTCACGAACTTCTTGAAAGCACCATCTGTATACTGCATGCGTTATCGGATCTCAGTGTCTTCAATTTTCTTCGATCCTGTTTTCAACCAATGCTTTCCACTTCTTGAGCGTGTCGAACACCTCATTCTTATGCTTCAAGAAATAAATCCAAGCATATCTAGAATGATCATCAATGAGCGTGACATAGTACCGGATCCTCCCTTAGAGATAAGCATGGTGGCCCACATACATCCGTGTGCACATAATCCAAGATGCCTCTGCTCCCGTGTTTGCCGGCCTGGCGAACTCGGTGTGCTTTCCGTACACGCAATGCTCGCAAAACTCCATGCAAGGCCTTTTCAAGTTTTGAAGAAACTTGCTGCGAGCAGATCTAGACCGTCTCGACATGTGTCCGAGTCTTACGTGCCATAGCGGGTGTAGTCACAGGTTGCTACCGTTCCACTTGCTCCAATGCCGCAATTCACATCCGTAGTACCCAAAGGGTATACAAGTTCCTTTGACGGATACCTTTCATCACAACTAAAGAACCCGAACAACCTTCTTGACTCCATTCCAAGTAACAATTTTACATCCAACGGAGTCCAACGCACCAACAGAAATAAGGTTCTTACGCAAATTTGGGACATGTATTACCTCATTCAAAGTTCTGATAACTCCATCATGCATCCTGATTCTAATTGAACCAAGCTCCACTGCTTTACATGAATGGTTATTACCCATCAACACAGTTCCATCATCTACCTCATTGTAGGTAGTAAACCACTTCCTATTAGGAGACATATGATAAGAGCAACCCGAATCAAGTAGCCATTTATCAGAGCTTACCTCATCACAATTGACCGAGAAACAATCACCCAAATCCTTTTCCTCTGAAGCATAACCAGCCTCTTGTGTCCGTTGTACCTCTCTGTTGTTGTTGTCGTTGTTCTTGTTCCTGTTCTTCTTCCAAGTTTCCCTTTTGTTTGGGCAATTTGCTTTAAAATGCCCAAGTTGCCCGCATTTAAAACATGGTCTTTCTGCAAGAGGTTTAGAACTGGATCTCGACTTTCCTCTCTTGCCTTTCCCTCGTTCATGCGTCCTACCCCTTGTAAATAACCCTTGTGCTTGCTCCTTGTTACCACTAGTAGCCATGCCACTAGTTGCAATCTTTCGAAGATCATCCGCTAGGAGTGACGTCATAGTCTCATCCATCGTTAGATTATCACCCATAAGCATCAAAGTTTGAACAAGATTTTCATATGATTTTGGCAATGAAAGAAGTAGCATGAGAGCTTGATCCTCGTCGTCCACCTTCACATCTATATCTTTCAAGTCCAATATACACCTATCAAACTTGTTAATATATTCCCGATAGGTGTACCTTCCTCCATCTCATAAGTATACAATTTGGACTTCAAGTAGATCGATTTGTTAGAGTCTTCGTCATGAAGTTTGTCTCTAACTTCAACCACACGGCCGCGCGGTTTCCTCACTATCCACCAAGAAAGCAACATCCCTTTCAAGGCAAAGTATGATCGAGGCGCGTGCTTGAGATCTAACTCTTCCCAATCCTCATCATCGTCATGTCTTTGGGCTTTTTTCTTTACCGTCAAAGCTTTGTGCGACTTTTGTGAGATTAGCAAATTTTCATTTGCATCCTTCAATAGGAAAATCATTCTTCCCATTGAACCTTGCTATCTCATACTTTCCAATTTTGATTGTACCACTTGTGAAGTCATTTTCACTTGTTTTACAAAAGTATCTCACGGGACTTTTATCGAACACCTAGAGTGCTTATGCAGAATCGGTCTCAAAAACACCTCAAATGTGAGCTCAACCACCCAAATTCGAAATTCACTCGATACCAATTGTTGGCGTCAAATGCAAACCCACAACGACACCAATGCAGTGAAGCAAAAGACAAAGCACGAGAACACATTGAAGCAATAACAATGCACCCAAAACAAGCAATAACCAACAAGCTATCAAAATATGCACGAAGATAAACAAGACACGAGATTTACGTGGTTCGGCAAAGCCTACGTCCACGGAGCAACACCAATCGTAATATTGAAGAATTCGTCCGTGAGGAAGCGAAGAGTTACACCCAGGAAGAACAACCTCTCCTCAGTACACTCTCTACCTCACACTTTCTTTTCCTCTTCAAAGTCCTCACAATTTCACTCTCTCAAACCTCAAGTGTATCCTCTCTTTCTCTCTCTTTTTTACGCACAAAAACACGTGTTACTCGGACACTTCATTTGGGCGAGTATTCGTGTCGACACGACTCGACACGGATCTGGACACAATCGTGTCGATATTGCAATTTCACCTCGGATACTCCATGAAAAAAGAGGTGCATCGAGCTATGCAAGGTTTAAAAGACACTTGTGTGGGCGCCTAGGTGCGGCGCCTCGCTTCGCTGTGAGGCGACGCTAAGTGTGGTGCGAGAACCTAATGCACATTATCTTCTCGTTTTATAGTGCATATCATGCTTGCATTTGTCTTCTTTATTCAATATGGGACAACTATCACTACCCTCATTTATTCTTTCAACTTCTCCTTATATTAGTCTACTTTTTCCGATGTGGGACAACTACCCCAACCTTATTTATACTTTGAACTTCTACCCCATCAGATACTTTTTGGCGTATCCCGTCATGGGTGTCCAAACTTAGGGCGGTGTCCCGTGTCTATAATTTTCTTAAAAATTGTATCTGACACTTGGATCCGCACCCGTATCCGATACCCGTACTCGTGTCCATGTAACATAGCAAAAAACTGCTACTGCCCTTATTTTAGAAAAAACTGTCGAGAGGCAATTTAAGGGACAAAAGAGGAAGGGTCATGGGCTGGGCAAAAATAAAAGGATTTGGGCCACCTAACAGCCCAAGCCCAACAACACCATTGCTTTGAACGAAGTTAGCTGATCGGTGGGATCCATCTGTGTTGACTGTAGTGGCTTTCGTGGACTCAAATCTCGATTCAAAGCTCAATAGTTAGGAGTGAACATCTCGAATTGACCAGGAATCTGTATTGGAAGTGATGGTAACCATCACTGGATCATATTGAGATCCTAAACCTGCTAGGATATGGAGGACATGATCGTCTTTAAAGACTTTATAACATGTTGACCCAAGAACGTCGCAACAAGTCTTGAATTTGTTGAGGTATGTACTCCCTTAAAGGAAGTGCATCATTTTCTCAATGCTTGGAACTGAAGCTTGTATTTCATCAACTTGGCTTTAGACTGGCTAGCAAAGTTCATGTCTAAGTGTTTCATATTTCACTACAGGGAGTAAGACCAACCACCATAATCATCACACTTTCTGATAGCGATGATTGTATCTAGGCAGCGAGAAACTGGTCTTGTCGATGCCACGTTTGATAGTCAGGGTTTGGCTTGCCTTGCTGTGTCTTACCATCTATTAGCATTTCTGGTGGTGGCTTTGTATCTTTTGTGATAAATTCTTGCAGACCATATCCACTTACAGTGGCTAGAGCCTGTTGTCGCCAGGTGAGATAGTTTGCATCTGAAAGCTTAGTTGAAATAACATGACTCTTCTGTGGGGTAGGAGTGCTGGAAGAAGAAGAGCCTCTATTTGAGATGCATTTGATTATGTCGTTTTTAATGGTTTAAACGGGTAGAAAGAAAGATTAACAGAGACAGATCTAAGACCTACTCTGATACCACAAAAGAAATGGTATAAAGATAGTAAATTGAAACATATTTGTAGTTGTGTATCGAAAATGATTTTTTGCTCGTCTTTCATTCAACAATTACACCAAATTATACAATGCCAAGTAAATCATTCTCGATCCCTCAGATGAAAACAAAACTAACCTGCCCAAGTAATAAATGACTTGATGCTAAAGATGAGACATACTATGTACTAAGCTAACAATAAAGTAACAATAAGACAAACTTGAGCAACGATGTTCTTCAATTAGGACGAGCTCGTCTGCAAGATTTGAAGATGAAGTATGCTAATGTTAAGTTGAACTTAATGCTGAGCTGTCAAACACTGATTTCCAGCCAAGATACTTCAGCTACTTATCCTCCTCATACTCGTTACACGGGCGGCTGCACGTCCACGACCACCCCTGTCTCTGTCGCGAACGCCGCTCCACGCCTGAAACGACCCATGTCTCCGTTATGGTTTTTTAGTTATTGGTTGATAAAAATGAGAGGTAAGTGAATTTGAGTTTGTTGGACAATAATTTGTCTGTGATGAAGCAAAAGAAGAAGTAGGTGCTGAGGAGAGAAAAGAGAGAGGCAGATGTCATCTGTGTTTTTTTTTCTTCTTTTAATTTTGATTGCCATGTCAATTTGTGTACCCACATTGGCATGCTATATCAAAGCTCCAATGATACACGTCAAACTTTAGGCTTTTTTTTAAGAGCATAAACAAGATTTTTGGGAAAAAATGGGTTTTCTGTAATTACCTTTGGGTTTGAAAAAACACAAAAACATTAGAATATAAAAATGATATATTCCCTTTATTATTATTATGAATAATGATTTTTTTACATAATATGTTTGTACATAATACCCTTGAATTTTAAATCAGATTGGTTCGGATTTTATAAACTGGTTTTTCAATTAATTATATTAAATTATGACTAATATACCCTTTACATATTTGAAGAACTTTTTCTTGCATTTTTATTCACCTGTTTTAGGAAACATATCCAAACAAATTTCCTTAAAATTTGCCTCTATGTTTAAAGATTAATCATGCATAATTTTTGGCTGCATTTTTTACTTTGTTTTTATAATTCTTGCATAGCATATTCGTGCATAATATTTTGGCTGCTTTTTTTTACTTAGTTTTATTTTATAATTCTTTCAAGCATATTTACGTGCATAATTTTTGATCAACGTTTTACGATTTTTACTTCTTTTATTGTTTATTGTTTGTTTAACTAATTCCTCTAATTCAAATTGAATCACGGGTTAATGTACTACTGCTCATGTAGCATATCGACAATAACACAAATTACTATTTCATCTCTAGTAATAATCAATTTCCACTAGAATAAGTATACATGCATGATGCAGTTAAAACTTTAAGGAGAAAATTAATGGATAGTTATTGGGATTTATTGAGGAGCTTAAACTCAATTGTTTGTTTTCAAAGATGATTCGTGATTCGATAAGCATTGACATTTATTTTAAATCTAAAATCAAGAAATATTATCTTTCTTTTATAATTTTAATTTTCAAAAAATAATACTTCCTAAATATACAATTGAATATTTATAAATATAGAATTGAGTATATATATCTATGTATATGTGTGTGTATAGATATATATAATTAAATATTTATGAATATCAAATCAAATATCATAATTTTGTACTTGTATTTGGATACTAATCAAATAAAAAAAGAAAATTTTCATTGATTTCAATCATAAAAATTCGAATATCGAATTGAAAAAAATTATTTAATCCGTTTGCAACCCTAGTTAGATATAATTAATTTCATGAGACAGGTAAAAAAAACTAAGGTTCGATAAGTTATTTGACCTTAACATCCACCAATTTGAAATAATAATAAGCGATTCAACAAACAAGAATTTTAAGTAAGTATCCATCGCGAATAAAAGTCATTAACAACTAACAAATAATTCTATCACCAAATTATTTTAAGTAAAATAAATTAAAATTCAAAAACTTCACAATTACTAATTTATATAAAAATTAATCAAAACATCCATTGACAGAATATAAAAGTAATGTTATTACTACAATAATTTATAGACATAAAAAATATTGTAATTATTTTAAAATAATTATACACAAATATAAAAATATATTGGCATTTAATTGTAAAAATATATTGCAAAAAAAATTAATCATAAACATCCATTGACAGAATATAAAAGTAATGTTATTATTCTAAAAAAAGTAATGTTATTACTACAACTAAACTACCGACACAAATAAAAATATATATATTTTAATTATTTAAAAATTAACTATATACAAATATAAAAAATATATTGACATTTAATTGTAGAGCGATGTACATACATACACATTTGCTATAATAAAGAAAGATAATGGCTATCAGAATTAAATGAGTAGCAAATATTAACAATTTAGTGGATAAAAAAAATTAAATTTTGTTTGTGAACTCATATTGTATTTTATATTATATTATTTATGAAATGTGATTTTTAAATAAATAGTAAAAGATATTGCTAGCTAATTGATTTTTTTAGGGAGGCAAAGTAATTGAATGAACATAATACAACAATGAATATTACACATTGTTAATAATTTGAACAAATAATTTTGTAATATGCTATTATATATATATATATATATATATATATATATATATATATATATATATATATATATATATATATAGAGTTTAGTTCAAATAAGAACCATTTTATCCTAAAACTAAGAACAAAATGAATTAGTTATGAAAGTTGATGAATCTCTTGAGAAAATTAATGAATTCAAAATTTAGAATTTTCCACGGGTTCGAATCCCATGATGGGCGAAAATTCTATTTTTTTGGATTCATCAACTTTCCCAGCGGATTCATCAACTTTCACTGTGAATTCATCATTTTTTGGTTCTCACGTTCTCACAATAAAAATGGTTCTCACGTTAACCCTCCCCTATATATATATATATATATATATATATATATATATATATTTGCATAAACATAATGGTAATTTGGGCGAAAAAATATTAGTTATACTATAATCGAACGTTATGAACTTGTATAATATGCAAAATAGTATCACGCGATGACAACATTGTTTGATTATTTTGTATAATAGTATAATATAGTAACAAAATTATAATAGTATCATGCGATGACAACATTAGTGAAATCAATGGCAATTACAAAAATTGATAGAAGCCACTATAATTGTGAAAAATATTGTCACACGTTTACCACATTATATTGTTCCATTATTCCATAAATGTACTTACGCAGTACTAAATTATAAGATATTAGTGTAATTGATCCTTAAAATTAGAGAATTGAATGAAACAACTATAATTGTGAGAACCATGTCACATGTTGTTCACTATTTTAAAATAATAATTAATAATCAATTTTAAAATTTTTAAAAATTAGAAAAAATGAAACTAGTGTTATGAAATTTGAAAGAAACTCATAAACCCTAAACACTTAAACTCATCAAGCTTCGAAAACCACTAAACCCTAAATCCTAAACACTAAACTCTTAAACCCCTAAATTCCCTTTACATCGTATAAATTCATTTTTTTGCAATAAACTAATGTGATTGTCATTGCCAGACATTAATTGTGGCAAAGGACTAAGGTTTCAAAACATAAAATGACTAGGGTAAATACAACAAAGGAATATTCATTTAAGAACAAAAAATTCATATAATATAATAGGTACACGAAACGAATGAAACTAAATTTTTTTAGTAAACTAATGTGATTGTCATTGTCGAACAAGGTAGCAAAGGACAAGGATTTACAAGATTAGGTCTCAAGTTTGATTCTCATTGACCCCCACCCTAGTTATGTTTTTTTTTTCTTTTTCTTTTCTACTTGTATTTCTTTATAGTAGAAATTAGAAATATTTATTTTCTTAATATATTCTACTATTCCTTATACACGAATTTTTTTTCCTCTTCGTATTCTTAAAGAATTTTGGACTTGTATTTTCTCTCTTTTTTTATATTGCATTATTCCTTTTTATACAATATCTTATGAAATTACATTAAGAAAGAAAATAACATTTCGCACCATGAAATTAAATAATTGAAAAGTCAATAAGCGAAAAACGCATTAAATATTTGGTGTCATATTGTGCCGCCAAAGGTGAAAATCAGTCGACTCTTTATTTAAAAAAAGTTAGAATAACCATTTAATCGTGCATTTAAATTCTAATTGAAATCGTTCTGATCCTTTAATTTTAATTTCATAATCGTGCGTAGAGCATCGTTTCCTTCTTCTTAATTCATGTTTCCGAAAATTAAGGCAATGTTTCCTCTTCTTTATTTTTGTTTCCGAAAATTAAGGAATTTGAATATATCTATTCCTAAATTATTGTAGAGGTTAAATCAGTAAAATACTATTTTAGTTAAAAAAAGTAATTACTATAATTTCGGAAATATTACAAAATGACCAAAAAAACCCCATTATGTAATTACATAATATGTAAATTTATCAGTACCCTATTATTATTTAGTTGTAATTTGAAAATGATTAGCTGAATATAATTTCTATCTATATATAAAAGGTCAAGAAACTGATTTGCTAATAAACGTAGGTTTAGAAAAAAAAAATCCTAGTATCATGGGAAATTTGGAGGAAATAAAAAATATATATGAATGAGGTCTGAGAGCACCTTAACATTTGTTGGAGTCGATGATTAAATTTCGCGTTTTTGTAAATTTCACTTAAGTTGTTAATTTTTTAATTAATAATTACAGATACATAATTTTTTATTAAGTTGTTCAATTTCTAATTAAAACACATGGTTAATCATATATATATAGAAATATATAGTAGTTATATGTATTTTAATGGGATCCAACTAAAAGTTGAAAGTTGGGTTTATTGTTGTAGATAAAATTAAAATAAAAGTTGGTGGATTTTAGAAAATAATAATCACAGTTTGTGTCCTCAACTTTGACTTTAAAAATTATCCTCAACTTTAGTTAATATATTAAAATGTTCTAAATTTTGACGAAATTTTAAAAAATATCTTCAGCTTTAGTTAATAGTTAAAATGTCTTCAACTTTCATGAGATTTTTAAAAATATTCCGATTTAGAGTTTTTGACGACGGAATGATAAACCAGTTTGTCGGATTCTCGTGTGGATTATTAACTCAAATGATTCAGTATTCTATCTCGAGTAAATATAGCTCAAATGATTCAGGACTCCATCGTTGAAAACTCTGAATCAGTATTTTTTTTCAAAATATCGTCAAAGTTTGGGATATTTAATGTATTAACTAAAGTTTTGGACATTTTTCAAAATCTCGTCAAAGTTGTAAATATTTAATGTATTAACTAAAATTGAAAATATTTTTCAAAATCTCATCAAAATTGGAGACACAAATTATTATTATCTCTTTTAAAAAACTAATGTGACACTCTGGGATCCATCTTGAAGTTGGGATGTTATTATTGTTGTAGGTACCATAAGAATATTAACTATAATATTTCATTTACAAGACCAACTACTCAACTCTAAATGAGATAGTTGTAATTTAAATTTTAAACTTTGAAATCTGTCAAAAAAAGTTTTAACTTTTTAAGTTACAGTAAATTGATTTTTTTTTTCTAATATCTTGCACGAGTTTGAAGTTAAGAATGAAACATCCTTCCAACATTGAACATCAAATTGATTGAGACTTCTGAACATCTAGATTATCCTATGATATTATCAATTTCAAATATCCGATGACTTAATAGTTGAGCCGGGAGTTGGCTTGACGAAGTTAAAACTTTTCAATAGTTTAATTTGCAATTCCAGGCTTTCAATGACGACGCACAAAATGATTTTCAAAAATCATTAATCAATTTTGAATTCAATGTCAGATGAATGCATAATTCCAACTCCAAACATGACCAAACTTGTGCACAAATTTAAAAAGATAAATTTGCTCCAAATTGAAAGACTGAAACATTATATTGAAACGCTTTAACAGTCGAGGTGATCTCATTTGAGGATATTCTCACAGAAGATGTGTGAGGACCACACCCAACCAGGGTTAATAATTTGAGATGAATAAACTTTAATTGAGTATGGTCATTGAAGAAGTAAAGAGACTTTAACATAAAAGTTAGATCTGATTTGCAACGAAGTTCAAAATTTACGATTTAAATTACAACTATCTATTTTAAAAATAATATTGATCATAACTATGGAAAATTATGCAAAAGAAAGAAAATTATAATAAGTTTTTTTAGTAATAATAAGAATGAAGAGTGTGAAAAACAAAAAAATGGTCCTTCGTTAATAATTTGCACAAAAATTTAATTTCAACTCCCCTCTTGATTAGAGCCGGTAAAATGGGTCCGGTCCAAGTACCCGGAGTCTGAGCTTCAAAATTAGAGGCCTAAAAAAATCAGCCCTAAAAATTTTGCCTGGAAAAAAATTCTGGAAAAATCCAAGGTTTTCTGAATAACCGCTCGATAAACACATATTTTTATTCACTACTAATTTGTTGTTTCTCTTTATTTCATTGTCTTTCTTCTCATCTTTCTCTTTAATTCTCTTTTTAAGTTGTTTATTATTTTATTTTGAATTATTGTTATTTTAGATATGATTATGGTATTTTAATCTAATTTTGATTGTATTAACATATAATTTTAAACTTTTAATTTTGTTATTGTTGATGTTAAATTACTAGCTTAAAGACTTAAATTGTTATTTTATAAGTTATTTATTTTTTTACAATTAAATACATAATTTTATAGGTTTAAAAAAATATAACAAAAATTGAGCAGGCTTAGTCAGCCCCCGTCCGAAAACCCGCTCGGCGGGATGAACTTCAGATTAGCACCGAAATTTTTCACCCATCCCGATCCGTAAAAGGACAAAATCGATGAACCAACAAAACCGTTACTTAAACATGCACGGTTTCTGAATGGCCGGCCGCCCAGACCGTTCTAAAAAGTCAACAGTTCGGGCCCGGACCGGCGGTCAACGGCCCGAACCGAAACCGTGAGCTAGGGCTCAGGGGGGGCTCGGTTCATGCGAAATCGCCCGAACGGGCACCTAACTCTATCCTCACTTCAATCTCTCATTTCTCAACCTTAATTCACTCATTTACATCTAATTTTCAAGCTTTCAAGCTCTCATTCTCACTCAAACTCAATCTCTCAAGTTCTCAAGCTCTCTCAATCTCTCATTCTTATTCTAAACTCTCAAACTTTCTCACATCATCAATCATCATGTCTTTCTTTAAACGATTAAACAAGGGAAAGGAAAGGTCATGAATGAAGGAGCTCCAGTGAGAGAGAAACATTCCAACTCAACGTTCACGAAGGGCCTTAGCGGGAGGAAATCTCAAGCAAGTTGCGAAGGTTACAAGTCAAGAAGATGCTCGATTTTATGAAATGGTGCATCGAATGGAAAGAAGTCCCAATTTCGGTGACGTGGGCTCGAACGACCAAGACGACGATGAAGAAGGCGAAGAAGGCGACGAAGAATATGACGACTTTGACCAAGATACGCCACAACCACCAAAATCAAAGGAACTTAAGTCCGACGCTTTTGTGAAGCACTTTAGTACGTAAATTTTTACGTTTCTTACAAATTAGTTTCACAATTTTAATTTCATGTTCATAGTTCTTACAATATCTTGTTATATTTTCTTTAGAAAAGTGGAAGTGCTAGGCGACACCTCTTCCCGACGGTCGAAAGAGATATCGTTGCTTATTGCAACTATTGCACGAAAACCTACAAATGGATCGAGAAAGGAGGTTACGGAACGCTCAATAGGCACATGGAAGGTTCTCATCCTCATGAGTATGGAATATCAACGAACCAAGCTCAAATTAAAACCCATTCTCAATATTCTACAACGGTACGCCCACTTTATTTAAATTTGATAAGGAAAATATGAAGATGCGATGGCTAGATATTGTGCTATGGAAAACTCCCTTTAATTATGCCGATAGAGTTACGTATGAAGAATGTTATAAAGAGGACTATTGCTAATATTATAATTGGTGTGTTAAATGAGTATTCTTTGATTAATAAAATTTCTTCCGTTGGTTTTGATAATGCTTCGCAAACACCGCTAGTATTCCTCAACTTATTGAAGATGCGCACTTCTTTGAAGGAAAATACTTTCATTCTAGATGCATTTGTCATATTTTAAATTTATGTGTTCAAGATGCACTTAGTATTTTCAAGAATCCGTTAGTCCTATTAGAGATGCTATCAAATGTTTGCATGCTTCAAAAACTTATGGGAAGAAATGGCAAAATATTGTCGTATAAAAATATTGCTTATACATGTTTCAAATCGATGTTTCTCATCGTTGAATTCTACTTATGAAATGCTTAATAGTACTATTTCATATAAGGGTCATTTATGTGATTTTTAGAAAAGAGTTTACATCTATTCAATTACATTTTAATGAGTCTCATTGGGATGCTTGCATGGATTTATATCGATTGTTAAAGGTATTTCATGGTGCAACGAAACAATTATCGGAGTTTATTATTGCACTTCATTATGGTTTTAGAACATTGCATGCATATTGCCATGTCTTTTCGTAGTTGTTTTAGTAAACCATCTTTATGTGGTGTAATTTATTTATGGTTCAAAAGTGGCTAAAATATTTTGGAGATACTACAATTTTTTGCTTGCTAAGTGTTTAGATCCTAAATGGAAATATGATGGTACTTGTCAAATGCTTAATGTTTATTATGATGCTTTTAGGCAAATGGATTTTCAAGGTGCTAGTATAGAAGGAGAATTAGTTTATTTTGATCTCCCGGATGTAGATCAAATCAAATATAATCTTGAAAAGAATTTAAGAAATCTTTTCAAGAATATAGGTCTAAATATGGTAGTGATGATGATATTCAAACTCCACCTCCTTCTTCTATGATGTCTACGATTAATTTTCCTTTTGATATGAATGAGTTTGATCCTTTGGTGCAACAAATGACTTCGATGTACCAAAATAGAACATTCGAAAGGCCGAGAGGACAAGGTAATAGTGAATTAGATATATATTTGCAAACTCCTTTGTCTTTGGTGTTGAAGATAGCGGTCCTTCGATCGATGTCTTGAAGTGGTGGTCGAAGAAGAGTGAGTACCCAATCCTCTCAATCATGGCAAAGGAGTTATTTGTCGTCCCGCATCCACCGTATCCGTTGAACAAGCATTTAGCATTGGAGGACTAATGATTGATCAAAGAAGAAGCAACATGAAGTCGATTTAACATCGAAGCTACAATGTTGCTCGATGATTGGTGTAGGCCGACCTTAGAGCTCAAGAACCACAATGGAAAGATGGTAACGAGAGCGAAGACGAGGCCTTCACCAAACGGATCGATCGAATCGGTGCGAGACGGAGTAGAGCATTTTAAATTGAGCTCAAGTCCTTTATTATTATTATTATTATTTTTCATCCCTATGTAAAAGTCATAAACGGATTTATGTAATTTTACTCATCATTTATTAAAAATGCAAAGTGTTGACAAAATGCAAAGTATTTACAAGTTCAAACATAAAAAAATCACTTACAAATTTAAAAATATTTACAAGTTTAGTAGTTTACAAATTTTACAACTTTAAAAATATTTACAAGTTTATTAAGCTTTAGACTTAAAAGTTAAAAGTTAAAACTTAAAAGTTTGTTAAAATCTTGACTTTGATACTTGTTGCATATTTGATTGAATTTTCAGAAAAATTGAGATAGAATTGGAGATTTTACCCTTCATAAGAGTTGAAGTATATCGCGATACGAGTTCGTGAAAGCAAAACGGATCGAAAATCGAAAAAGTCGATACAAAATCAGACGAACCGAACAAAACCGTTACTTTTGCCACCGGCGGTTCGGCCCGTATTCATGATACATTAAGATGATATTTGCTATAAACATAACTTTTAAGCGAATACTAATTAGCTCCTCCGTGTAAGATATGGGACACTAACAAAAACTTTTCCCAATATCCACACATTTGACATATCTCCTCAAAATGGGTCGGGTCAAAACAGCATTTGATGGGTTTAAGGGTTTTACGATTTTGGGGAAAAATATTTTAGCTCAGTTTCTGCACATTTAAATAGCCGCTTTCTTTCTGAGCAGGACGAAGAAGAATTAGCAACTATCTTCTTCTACTTCAATATTTTCAATCGGAAAAGGAACTCGTCTTCGCCGGAAACGAGTCAGAGTAAGCTGGATATGGCAGCCCTTGTTCCTCCTTCCCCCGCCGTGCCGGCGGCCGCCGCTTCGAGTTCAGATGTGGAGCAGCCTAAAGTTGACTTCCTAAATCTGCCTTGCCCCATTCCCTACGAAGAAATTCACCGGGAGGCGCTCAGTTAGTGCTTCTCACTTTTCTCCATTTCTTTTTGGTGTTTAATGTAACCAGTTTTTTTTGCAATATGGCTGCATTTTGTGTTTCGAGTGTTGATTCTATTCTCTATGTCTATGGTTATGGGTTTTGATTTAGTTGCTGGTTTTGAATTAATGTTGACGAATATTAGTATTAGGAGCTATTTTGTTTTCTTGTTTTGGAGCTGTACTAGAACCCTAACTAAATATTCCAGTTTCATTGGTAAACTCAGTTGCTCTAATGTGGTTGTTGAAGAAGCGCCAAATAACAAATGCGAGCAGCTAGAATATTTCTGATAGCTTGAATATGCAAGAGTGTAGTTCTTGTTATTTTGTTCGTACTAACACTGTCGTCTGTCCGATACTGTTGCTTTAGATTTTTAAGTCAAAATTGCCTGTTAATTAATGTTGTAACTAGGAAACTTCCACGCCATTCTGTGTGAAGTTCAACCGTAAGATTGCAATGGTAAATTACTTGTAGTTCAGGTCCATTACTGATGCCACTGGTAGCACTGAGCCTTTGGCATACTCATTGTCATTGACTGACTGATAAGCCATGTAACAATCACATGTTACCTTTTTTCTCAGTCCTGGTTTATTATGCTTGGAACCATCTGATAAGTTCAGCTTGTATCTCAAAAATAATGGGAATGTACCATTAAGGTTCGCTGTCTAGATAGGGACTTCCATAACCAATTAGTTTCCAAGTCTATGAAGGATCAATTTATTTACTTTTCTATACCCGGTTCTTATTCATTTTTGTTATGATGGGATATAATTAAAATTCTAATGGAAATTGTTACTGCCAGTGTCGTTGAAGCCAGAACTCTTTGAAGGACTGCGCTTTGATTTTACAAAAGGACTCAATCAAAAATTTTCACTCAGCCACAGGTGAAATTATTGATCTTTTGCCATACAATTTTAGTACAGTTTTTAAATTATATTTCAAGTGTGTTTATTTCTTTGCACTGGTGCGTATTGTTAGTTACTGTCCATTTTTTCCTTGGTGCATATTGTTTTAAGTGCTGATTCATCTGCCTTTAGTGTGATGATGGGTCCTACTGAGATTCCTGCTCAATCTGCTGAGACAATTAAAATTCCCACTGCTCATTATGAGTTTGGGGCCAACTTTATAGACCCAAAGGTAGTCACACTGCCTGCTATATTTTTACTTATAAAAGAGCTAGTTGTGTTAATGAAGGGTCATTACTTTTTTCTTGCAGTTGATGCTTTTTGGGAGGGTGATGACAGATGGCAGACTAAATGCAAGACTAAAATGCGATTTGACTGATAATCTTACTTTGAAGGGAAATGCTCAAGTAGGCATATTTGTCAACTCGTCCCTAATGTTTTGAAGTCGGCAGCTGTCCAAGGGCTGTCCGATATTTCTGAATTCATACCATGAAGTTAGATAATATCTGTTTTCTTTCTTCTGTAGCTTACCAACGAGCCACATATGTCGCATGGCATGTTCAATTTTGATTATAAGGTAATGATTATATATGTAGTGATTTTGTATGTTACTATTACAAATTCTCCTTTTTAAGGTTGTCATGGTGTTACTTATTAATCATATAATTGATGCAATGATGGACTTAGGTTTATAAATTGAAGCTAACAAGTGCTCTCTTCATATGATATACAGGGTTCGGATTATCGGACTCAGTTTCAAGTAGGAAACGGCGCCTTACTTGGTGCAAGTTACATCCAGGTGAACGATCTGACTCTGATTTGGAAGGCATTTACTTAGCTAGTCAATCAAACTATTAAAGCAGTAGAGTATATGCTTGAATCTTGGGCATTTGTAGTAAAAATTTTGAAATCTGATAACATCAATATGCCATGTATAATTTCCATTATTTCAGCAGATCACAATGGTTTCATATTTTTTCATGCTTTACAATTCTCTTTGTGTGATGAATTATTGCCCTGTAGCATTAGCTGAGCAAGTGGCTGGTATGGGATTAAATCATTATATAGGGCTGCACTATTGCTCAAGTCATTTTCTGAAATATTAGGTCCTAAAGTTGGAAAATGCTACTGCTGTTGCTTTTGTCATACTTTGCTTCTGGATTTATGGAAGAGTTAGGGAGTTCAATGCTTGGAAAACTATCTAAATTTGTTACAATCCAGTACAGATGGTAGCATAGGTTCATAGTCTGAACTCTGAAGAACCAATTTGTAGCTTATCATTCAGGACATTTGCAGTAACTTAATGGGAAAAACTATGGGGACATAATTTATGCATCACTGGCCCTAAATTATGTTTCACGTTTTTTCTGAGTTATTTTTCAGCATTTGGAACTAATATAGTGGATGGATCTTATTATAAAATCTATCTGCTGGTAATGGGAACTAATCAGTAGAGCAATTATTTTGTGAGTTTTTTATATAACTCTTAATAAGTTTTCTCTAGACACTGGATTATTACACACTACCTTAAAAATTAACTTTGCTTTCAATAAATGAATTGGTAGCAACAAATCCTTGATTAAGTAAGGTTGGATAAAGCCTATTTTCTAACCAACAGCCATCAGTAGTTCCATTGCAGCGACTGAGTAAGTGAAATGATAACAAACCATGGAAAAATATCTACAAGATCAACCATCCTCCACCCTTCAGTCCAAAGGTGGAGACTGGATAAATTTCTGTTTCGTTATGAATAATGAACGATTCTGAAGTATCTTTCATTTTGACAAATATATTGATGGCTGTAGAATTCCTTCATAAGTTCGAAAATTCTAGCAACTCGGATGCTGTTCCAGTAATATATGTTTTCTCTCAGAAGTCAGAACCCAATAAAATTACAGAAATTGATTGGCTAAATGTCTTTTTGACTATGAAGACCAAATTAGTCATTCTTTATGTTAATGTTGTAAGATACTTGTTCCCCAGCTACAGTAGACTCTGTAAAGACTTGAGGTTGAGGATATGAAGATACACTGTTATTATACTGACTGATTCTTCTCATGTTTTCTTGCAGAGCGTGACTCCTAATTTATCTTTAGGTGGTGAAGTATTCTGGGCTGGTCAACATCGGAAGTCTGGCATTGGATATGCGACACGTTATAACACTGACAAGATGGTAATTTTTTATTGAATATTTTGCTCATTCCCATTTCCCTTTAACTTCCTTCTTTTGTCAGGAACAATATTATTCTCTCTCTCTCTCTCACACACACACACACACATTTCGTCGTTGTGAATTTTCATTTTTTTTGTCCGCTTGCATCTGTCCCAAGTGCTTTATTTGTGTCTTCACGAGGAGCTAAGCATTGAGAGTCCTCCATTAGTGATGATTCTATCAACTGAGATATGGAAGACTGGGTTATAATGATAGCATCCTCAGCTGATTCATATGAGGTCATTACATGGCTTTGGCCATTAGATTCAAAACTTGCATTTTGCATATTCTGCGGGGCAGCGGCTCTAGCTGCATATTTTAGTGGGCTGAACTGGTGAACAGTTTCTTCAATTTCATAGGAAAAAGTAAAGTCTTCTAAAAAAAAGTCTGTAATGCCATTATTTACATCATATCCGCAGAATAGTGAGTGATATCATCACTATTCTGTTCTGTTTGGGGAAGTGGCTCTAACTGGACCTTTGAGTTAGCAAGAGTTTCTTTGCATGAAATTCTAAACTTTTATAACAAATTGTCTATGATTCCATTTTTGTTTTTGGACTAAGTTGTATTACTTGAAAACCTTAAGCAAAGGATCTTCTTTTGAGAATGTTTAACAGACTTTTCGTTGGTTTTGAGGATGACACATGGAAAAGATGTAGTCTGACCCACCTAAATATTGAGAATTAGTGAAATGTTTGCTCAACCTGTGATGCAAAATGTAGCCGGTAAAAAACTGCTTTAGCTACCCCTTCCTTTCCGCCCTGAGAATAGTTATCCCTACCTTTGATCAGCGATTCCTACAATTTTCTCTTTGTTGGGCCATACATGACTTATGATTAAAAAAGAAATCAATATCGCCTGTTTCAATGTCAGGTAGCTACTGGACAAGTTGCTAGCACTGGAATGGTAGCCCTTAGCTATGTCCAGAAAGTATCCAACAAGGTGATCTGAGTTTATTCTGAGTTGTTGGTGAATTTATTGATTCCATTTTTTTTCATGTTTGTATACTTAATTTTTAAATTATTTTGCCTTCAGGTCTCTCTGGCAACTGACTTCATGTATAACTATATGTCCGGGGATGTCACATCCAGCGTTGGTTATGATTACATTCTTCGGCAGGTAATATTTGTTTTAACAATAAAAAATTTCCCTTTTGAGTTGATTACCAGCTGCTTAGTTTGGATTGTTGCATTATTATTTCACTACCTTTTTGTTGTAGGGTCAAATAATCATTTATTTAGTTGTAGAAATCGTATAGAGAACAATTTATGATACTAAGTGTAAGTGGGTATAAATGCTGTCAGATCATAATGTCATTTCCCTCTAATGCGTTGCACATTATTCTGGAACACTGACTTCTTTGTATTACTATTACATGGTAAACTTTACCCATGTGAATGTTAGATCCACTCATCCAATTCTCGTTAAAATTTCAACATTTTGTTTAGTAGTATTGGAAGAAAGCTGAAAGTTTTCTAGGCTCTCATCTCTCAGTTGCATAGCTTACACTGAATTTTGGTTTTGTTGTTATAGGTAATGTTATACCAATGGACTGACTCTCTTTCGTTAATGAAGCGTGCTTTAGGTTTATTCTCCTTGCACCATTTTGATCTTTGGAAAGGGAATTTATTTCCATAAATAGAACACATCCATTTAAGATTAAAATAAATTGTTATCTTTATAGCAAGGTTGAGTAATGACTTCCCATTTTGCTTAATCTGATAGACCAGCTTATCTGATGTGCCTGTTTTTTATTTGCCTGAAATTTTCTAATTGGATTATGTTGACATAACTGGTGCATTTGTTCAAATAGAGATAACCGACTCTTTTGGCTTCTTGGCAGTGCCGCCTTCGAGGAAAGGTTGACTCCAATGGTGCTGTGTCTGCTTTCCTCGAAGAGAGACTCAACATGGGTCTCAATTTTCTTCTTTCTGCTGAGGTGAGTATAACGGGATAAACAAGCCCGCCACTCCCTCTAAACTCTCTCTTCCTCTCTACTTATATGTCTCAAAATAAGCCAACGCGTTCAGAAATTGTACCTATCTTGCAGATAGATCCCGAAAGAAGGATTACAAATTTGGCTTCGGCTTGACAGTGGGAGAATAGGACAGGAACCACTATTCATTATTGTGTCTCAAATTAAGCTGATAATTGCAAGGTGAGAGCAGGAGTTGGGCAATCGCCCTCCTCTTAAACTGGAATCAGTTTTGTATGCTCAAAATGACCTTATTCGTTAGCAGTGAGATCTGCTGCAGCGCATTTGCTCGTAGATGTTTTTGCAGGTTGGCGATATTCTTTTTATTCGAGACAACTTTGTTCTATAGCCATAATGAATGAGAAGATGTTCTTTTATATCACAACTTTTTCTGTGGTTGGTCAATAAAGTACTATGTGATTGCCTTATTTTTGCTCTATGAATTAAGGTGATTCACAAATGCCATGAGGGAGAGACAACTCAACGTTCTATTGTTAACGGACTTTAGCTTTTAAATATTTGAGTGTTTTGATTAAAGTTTGGAATTTCATCGTGGAGTCTTTTCTAGGGTGGTGATTGTATTTAAATTCTTATGTAATATTTTGCCTATATATTTGCTAGAAATGTTTGTTATCAGCAATAACTTCATTAAATTGAATTTATATTATGTTTGGTAGAGGCAGCAGCGGATGGCTATTACAAACGCTTCACTCAATTGCAGCTATATAGAGAAAAAAAACTGGGATCAAAATAGGTCTATTATGTTTTTTACGCCATCGAGATAATTGATAATAAACTAATAAAAAGGTAGAAGTTAGGTACCTTATTGCATCAAGCACAGTTGAAATCAGCAAAATATCATCTTTTGGAAAGGTCCGAGGGGAGTCTCGTGTCGTGTCATTTTGAGGCACAAAATTTGTTAGATATAGTTTTCGAATTTTAATATAAATATATAAATAAAGTATTGCAAATTTGTCATTGATAAACATGGTCTTAGTAGGTTGATCCAAGGCATTGCAAAATTTTAGCATGTAATTATTCACTAAGGAATTCAGATATGTTCCAGTGGAATATGACTCGTTCAAAATCATGGTGTGTTTTGTGGTCCGAAAATTTTGTTCCCTCAATAAGTGAATTTTGTTCCACCAAATTTATAACTATAACTAGTTTTTTCCGACAATGAAATTTGATGGGACACCACATAATGGTTTATCCTAGTCAAAAACAAAAAATTTAAAAAAATATATATATATTACAGGTTGCATATATAAAGCTTCTTCAGTAGGACATCCCTTAAGTGGTTTCAGTAAATATAATTATTATATATCTTATGAATGGATAACAATTGTTATAAAGATTACCATACATCAATGACATAATACCTTGTTTATGACATTTTGAACTTGCACAGTTTTCTCTTCCAGATATTTGTTTATAGTAAATTCGAATGTGAGAATTGAGATAGCAAATTATAAGAGCAATCTTGAGCGCTAATTTTGGCTGGTTAACGACAAAGCACAAGTGCAGGTGTATTTGGGGTTAATTCCATGGTGAGGGGGGTGCAGTGCATCCCTCTCACTATTCATGTGAATAGTGAGAGGGGATGCACTGCACCCCTCACCATGGAATTAACCGTATTTGGTTAGGTGATGAAACTTGACATATGTCAAGAAACTTAAGCAATCGTATTAGCAACGATATTTTCCCGAAATATCATGATTGTGACAACATGTAATGATAAAAAAAAATGTATGTTTTTGTTGGCACATTAGTAGTACGGTTTTTGCACAAGGTTCGAATTTACCGTAATGCTCATCATTTATATATATATAACGTAGTCTCTATCTCAAATAAACTTGTTCAATTTCCAGGCTCGCGGCCTGTCTTAATCTTGATCCTATTTAGTTTCTTGTCCAGTGATTAAGAATCATAAAATATCACCAAAAATTCTTGGTGGGTCCCTTTGAGTCTGTGAGTCGTCTCTACGGGATGATCAATCATGCACCGTTGAAGAGTGCAGTGAACGTAGATAAATATATATATAATTATTATTATAGATGTATACATATATCGTGTGTGTGCCTAAAGGATATAAAGCAGGGCAGGTAGTGAAGTTGTGGGCACGGATTTCTTTAACTTGAAAAAGATCCATTTCTATCTGCTTCTTTAATCTCTCTTCACTTTGCTACCTCTGCTGAAACCATACTCCACAATTATCACTTACGGTAAGCTACAACCCTCTTTATCATCTCTACGCTTGGGTCTCTTAGTGAGTGTGTGTGTGTGTGTAGAGAGAGAGAGAGATTTATACGTTTTTTGAACTCCAAGACAGGAATTTTGATGTGGGGTTTTCTTCATTCTGTGTATATTTTGAGAAAGTGATGATGTAAATTTTACCAGTGAGGATTTTTACTGAATTCTGATAGCTATAATGGCAGAAACAAAATTAAAGATTTATTAGATAACATTTGCACTTTCTTGTTTGAAAGATATATAGATCTTGAATATCTCTTTCAATATGCCAGAATATAAACCACTGGAAAACTTCTGTATTTGAAGGTTTATAAACTTTGTGCTGGTTAGAATCACACCTTTTATGCATAAAATTTGCGAAAACAAACTATCCCCTGCTTTCCTGTATATTTGAAGATTAAAAGAAAAAAGTTTAGTCACATTACTGCAAGAAAGTCTGTCATTATTCAGAGAATTTATGCAACAATTCTCAAACCTATGCTTATATTTAAGCCTCTTAGCCTTATAATCTTGTAGATCTTACCTTCTTTAATGGCTTTCATGTTCATTATTCAATGATACTGTGGAATTCAAGTTTTAGTAATGCCTTTTCTGAAAAGCAACGGTGAGTATTTATTCTACTGCAATGATCTTTACTCTCAGTTCCAGACACAATGCAAGCTATTTTCTCACACAGCAATGGGATCAAGAGCGCAGTTCTGCGCCACATGCGCGTGGTGGTGCCTCCAGCCACGCGCTCCCTTGTGTTTGCACGCCACGAATCCACGCCTGCTGCCCGTATGGAGGAGCACGGCTTTGAGAGCACCACCATCTCCGACGTTCTCTCAGCCAAGGGGAAAACTGCAGATGGATCATGGCTCTGGTGCACCATGGAGGACACTGTCTACGATGCTGTCAAGTCGGTATATAACCTCTGTCACATGCCTCCGTCACAAATCTTTCTGAGCTAGCATAGTTTGGTAATTTTATCCACTGTCGTTTCCCAGTCGGGGCTAGAGTTATAATTTGTGTTTGTGTCTGCTCTCATTGAAGATGACTCAACACAATGTTGGGGCTTTGGTGGTGGTTAAGCCTGGGGCTGGGGAGCAAAAGTCTATTGCTGGGATTATCACAGAGAGAGGTAAACAAAAGGGTTAATTGCCTCAAAATACATGAATTGTTGTTTTTTGGTTTTGCACATAAACTTTATAACTTGTCACAGAGTATACGAACTTACCTAAACTTTGTGGATTTTCTCACGAACCCCATATCGAAACGACTATCTGGATTTTCTGGCTGTCATGTCGGTTTAGATTTGGAATTTGTTGGAAAATTCAAATAAAGCGTAAAGTTTTATATATGGCAGTCGTGAGAAAATTCAAAAAATTAGTTAAGTTTATATATTCTGGAACAAATTTAAAAGTCCCATGTGCAAAATAAAAAACAGCCCAATGTTCGTGTATTTTGAGGGAATTATCCCAAAACAATATTCTTGTAGATTACTAGATTCTTTAAAGAAGACTCAATAATTTGTGTGTGTGCAAGATTTGATGATATTATGTTACTTTCTTTTATAGATTATCTGAGGAAAATCATTGTCCAAGGAAGGTCATCCAAGTCAACCAAGGTTGGGGATATCATGACTGAAGAGGTATGCATGTATATATGCTGTAAAAATAGCAGATACATTCTGTTACACTGCAAAATAATATGGTTCATGGCCATGATCATAATAAACTCAAAATGGACTGATTGCAGAACAAGCTTGTAACAGTAACACCAGATACTAAAGTTCTCAAGGCAATGCAGTTGATGACAGGTACTATTTTCCACTTTTTGGTGTAGATAGTTCCGGTTTTTCAACACTCTAGTCTAAACACTCTTGGTTGTTTGGCCTCCTTGATTGACAGATAATAGGATCAGGCACATTCCGGTGATCAGTGAAGGTGGGATGATCGGCATGGTGTCCATCGGAGACGTGGTTCGTGCAGTTGTGAGTGAGCATCGCGATGAGTTGAACCGTCTCAACACCTTCATACAGGGAGGATACTAGCTATGGAGAGACTCGAAGAGTGTTGTAAATATTTTGCTGCCATGAATCTTCTGGAGTGCCTGAAAGAACGTTATAAGATTAAAGATTAAGTTTGTCAACAGAGTTGAACAATAATAATATGCACTCCAAGTCTAAGCTGACTGCTTTGTTTTATGTGTGTTTTGATCAGATAATTGCTCTTTCTAGTCCTTTGTTAGCCTCAGTGTTGTGCGGTTTTTTTTTACATGCGAGAAACATGTCACAAATCCATGGATTTCGGCACTGGCCCTATTTGTTAGCATCTTAAGCCGGAGAAAATATGGCTGCTGTGGGCGGTGACGGAAGAGAGAGATTTTCGGAAACAAGAAGGAAAAGGGAACGAAGATTGAAAATTTATCAGCAAGTAAAGTGAAAATTTGAAGTTTTGCAAACTTAACTATATAAATAAATCAACTGAAGAAAACTATATAAATAAATTATAATTTTTTTACGATCAAAGTACAGATATACTTTTGTAACTACATGAGATATCGTGAAATCTAATTTTGATGAATGTAATTCTTTTTATTAAATTTATCATATTTTCCACACAAAAATGGATCAAAAAGCATATTTGATAAATTTAACAATATATTAAAAATACTCAAGTGCGAGTATACAATAGACGGTATAACCAAATATTCAAGATGTTGCATACTTCTTCTCAAGACATGCAGTTCTAGGCTACATAAGTGGGAATTTTAAATTTTTGAAAAAGCACGGGTATATTTGCATTCTATCCTTTCTTGAACGCTCCTTTGTATCGTAACTTCATTGGTTCAGCATTGCCTAATTGTTTCGGGATTAGATTCAATAATAAAAATATTATGAAATTATATTGCTCCTATACCTGGCTAGCATTAGAGTCAACACATGCTATCTCAAACTTGCACACATAAGTTTGATGCAGAAGCAAAAGAGAAGAAAATTATAAGCGGAAATAAGAATTTAAAGAGAAACAGTACCTGAAACATTTGGCTACGTCTAGTAAGAGTCCTACTTGAGAGGCTTCAGACCCTAAGACAATCCACAAAAGTTGCAACATAACGTTAAGCAGAGGTCGTAAATAAGACATGTCAAGACAGTCCACAAAAGTTGTAACGTATTCATCTTAACAATTTTATTTCTTCATCCAGCTCAATCCAGGCCTTGAAACACAAGCAACTCTACCTAAGATCTTCTCTAACAGGTCTAATAGCATAAAACACATTGTCACTTCTTTAAATTCATTCCTAAGCACAGTTCACACCCTAAAGTAGATTCCATACCAATTTCTTCTTAAAGCTTTTACGATGTTTTGTTGTCTTGGTCATTTTAGTAGACATTAGGTATCAGTTGCATGCTTTTCACATAGAAGATTCACAAAAAAAGAGGAAAAGGTTGTATACTTGAGCAAGAGCAGACAGTCCTTGGGTGAAACTGTTAGGGATACAAGTAAGGAGCCCTAACTCTCCCCAAAACCATGGTTATAGGGAAAGGATTGACACTCACTTATATACCACTACACACTTTCATGTGTAGTCGATGTGGGATATCCCACATCATAACAATACCTTCCCCTTCGAAACCGTACTTCCACGGACGGCCAACTCCGGAAGTCCTCCCCACCCACGGCTGGGTCCGTGGTGGGGCCCACCCACGACTCCATTCGCTGTGATACCAGTGCTGGGCCCACCCAGGAACTATTCCCCGGGCCCACCCGGTTTCCCGGGCCAATCAACGGGTCGCCCCTTCCCGCAGACGTACGATCCGGCAGGTCGGACCATTGTTAGGGATACAAGTAAGGAGCCCTAACTCTCCCCAAAACCATGGTTATAGGGAAAGGATTGACACTCACTTATATACCACTCCACACTTTCATGTGTAGTCGATGTGGGATATCCCACATCATAACAGAAACAGACAACACTAAAAAAAGTGAGTAAACAGAAAATAAAATTATTGAAAGCAATGTTGCATCAAGTATTAAATAAAATCATGATGGTGAACAAAAAGGGCTAAAATGAAGATGTCTGACATAAAGTTACCTTCTCAACTCTGAATTCATTTACTGCCTGTCGAAGAGAATCATCAGATAATATCAACCGTGATAAAGCTCCGGTGCTCAGCCTATTGATCATCAGTCAAACGACTTTAGGACTTAGTGTATATTTTTTGACAACACAAGCAAGAAAATGAATTAAAATGAAAAAAAAAATGTATGAAGTACCCTAATATCTTTGCAGCATCTGCAACAGAACCTCCAACGGCAAAAATAAGGTCAATCAAAGCTTGCATTCCCTGAAAATTTCAGAGCATAGAATAAATATATTAAATTATAATTGTGTTGTGTCGACAAAAATGAGAGTAAGACATGATGAGAAGGCAGACCATAGCAAATTTAGGGTTATTCGGTCCAATCTGAGACCCCTTGTCCAATCTGATAGTTGACTTCGTAGGAAGAATTTGAACAAGTTCCGGAGGAGGTACGTACGTTTCAAGGTCGATAGTGTTCCTAACTAGGCAAAAAAAAGGAAAAAGTAGAGCAAATTACCACTCCGGATCTCACAGAAATCAACATTCATTCATTAGAGGAAAAGTAAATCAGTAAAAGGCTCAAAATATTATAAATCTACACCTTTAAGAGCTAAAAGTTTACGCAACCGAGAAAGTGCAGCTGCTCGATTTTTGTGTTGGGATCTATCCTCCGATGCCTGTTTGAATTGATATCAGAAATACAAACACAAAAACAGATAAATGAAGCAAAAAACGATGACATGCTGTCTGCACGAACCTGAGCTGTAATGCCTGTCGGAAGATGCTTGAGACGCACGGCAGACTCGCGCTTGTTGCGGTGCTGTCCCCCCGGACCTGATACCTTAAAAGTATCCATCTCGCACTGACTCATTAGCTTCTCATCTGTCATCGCTAGGTACTCGCTACCATCAACGGTCTCAGAGGTGCTAGCAATACTTGAATTGTAGTTTCTAGAGCATGCCGTAATAACTCCATTTGGGAACCCTCTAATGCTAGTTTCTTTAACAAAATGGAAACTTGTTACTCCAATTGAAAGACTATTATTATTAGCTTTCCGACCAAAGCAGAAGCTACCATAACCCTGATGGCTGCTATATCCGTGCCACCGCGAGTAAGCAGAGGCGGGCTTTGTGAAACTGCAGATGCCACCGCTTGGGAATCTTAAAAATGATCTCAGAATAGAATAAGCCATCTTAATTGCAATCTCTCAGCAGGCATGAGTAGAACTGTGAAGCGGTACTTGAATAACACGTGTGATTCACCATTTTTGGTTCTGAATGAGGAAGGAAGAATATAAAACAGTCAATGAATTAGCCTTGACATGGTATATGATAGGAAAGGAAACAGTAGCCCGTACAGTAACTGCGAGTATCTTTATTCACATCACTAATGGTTAGTAGATGCCAAAGTATATAACCAAAACCAAGCAACAGGGCAACTTGTGCCATAAAAATATCAAGACTAAGCCATACACTTATTTTCTCACTAAGATGCTTCATTTACATTTAGAAACGAGCATCCATTCTACATTTTCCTTCCTTTCGTCAGTTCAACTCATTGTTTATCTAAAAAAAAAGGATCCATACAAAACTAGAATATGCTGAACATATAAAACTTTTCTTTTCTTTTCTTTTCCCCTTCTTTTTTTGTGTTCATTTTACAGAATGTCATTGCATATTCCATAAATCATATAAATCTCCATTTTCTCCAATCACATTCCTTTCTAAGGTTAATGCCCATCCTATCTCTAAACGAGCATGCTCATGAATTTCCCATGAGTCCATGACAAACACCATTTCAATTGTGCACAAAATAAATAAAATCCTCAATGTTACCATGTTTTAGGCAAATTCTATAACTTGCTCAACATGCACTTATCTAGTATTTGTGTTAACATAAGACAAACGACGATGGAAGCATATAGCTGATTCAGTCCATAAACAACAGCATAGACTCTGAAAAAGAAATTCGGGATCAAGCTCAACAATGCTGTCAGCTTTTCCCTAGAGAGAAATAGGGAATCCTCAGTGAGAATAAATGTGACGCCTATATCCACCACCAATATATCCAAATAGCTCCCGGTGAAACCACCTATATTGGCGATCACTAAAATCCCACACAATACAAAGAAACTATACCGGACATACTCAAATCTAAAACACTTAGATTGGGTATTTGAAGGATTACATGATCAAACAAGCACACAATTATTCAGTCCATCAAACTATGTGGTAGACTAGCCGATATTATTTTTTATCCAACTAAACACCCACTTAAATTGGCAAATTAATCACTGCTATCATAATTCATGACTTCATCACTAGCGAATCCCCGGAGCTCCGTATGAAATCACCCATCAAATTCAGCAGCAATTATCAATATAAACTAATACAGTCCAACAAAATACCTACTTTCCGCGCTCATTTCGTCAGTTTCCCGTCGACAGTTACAAGTAACAAGCGAAGCAAATGAAAAGTGTGTGTGTTTGTGTGTGTAGATTAAGATTAAAATCTCACCATGGATAAGGCGACATGGCCGCGACGAGGTTGGAAGGCGGGAATGGCGTCCGCTTACTGAGTTATCTGAGAGCGAGTGAGGGGAAATGGGAACCCGTTGGTTAGCATTCGGATTCGGGTATAGTCCAATTTACAAATTAGTTTTGCCCGATTTTGTTTACAATAAAGTTACGCGGTCACATTACCCTTTTTCTACCTATTCTAAAAAATATTAATTTAAATTTTTTATTCGATAGGTGCAAAATACCCTTTTTCTACCTATTCTAAAAAATATTAATTTAAAATTTTTATTCGATAGGTGCAAAATTGTAATTACATAAGATGATTTTAATATAAAACCATTTTTTTAATAGATCAAAAAATTAAATAAATGATTTTTTTATTTAATAAAGTTTATTATGGCCGGTCATATTATGTCCGAATAACATCACTCTTTTATTTATGATTCAATCCACTACATGTCTACAAGACAAATAAATATGTATAAAAATAATAAAGCAAAATTGAACTCCTCTCTTCAAATATACCCAAAGTAGCTCTTAAAAGAATCTCATTCCATTTTGTTGCCACATGACGCAATTTAATTGTTCCATTAAATTTTTTTACAGACAATTATCCATTAAAAGAAACTATATCAAAATTCATTTTTTTTCCTCTATAATGAAATCCTAATATTATTATAGTTTGACATTCTTTAATTTCTTATCTATTCACACTCTATGTAGCTCGGTTTATTTATTTTGAAGTTTGTATTGCAATTCTTGTCATTTTCATTTTGTTATTGAGTTTGTATGTTTTTTAAGTGTATGTCAAAAGTTTACTATAATTATAATTCCAAATATAAAATAATTTGTATATATTTTCATTAGATATCTTAAATATAATAAAATTTATTTTTTCTCATTTTATAAATATAATTTAATATTGTTATAGTTTTAACAACCCAAATGAAATTCTCTCTATCTCGTTTATTTATCTCGCGTATTCTTTTTATCTCACATATTTTATATCGGTTTAAGTTATGGATCCAAATCATTTCAATTATTATTCAAATTCCTAAAATTATCCAAATTTAGTATTTTACGTAATTATTTATAGCTTGGGTTGTTATTTTGCATTTCATATTCAATTATTGAAATTTTTTGGAAAGCCAACATCTATATAATTCTATATAGCATTACTTAATGGAGGCTTTATATTAATTATGGATCCTGGGTCACTATGTGGCACCTCCATGAAATTTTATTCTCATTTTTCTAAATTCCTTATTTCATGTTTTAATTTTATCTTCTAATTCTACATTTCCAAATCTTAACCGAAACAGTTATTATTAAAAATATGGAAATGAAATGAATGAAAAATATGGTAATATAATGAAACTATGAAGCAAGCAATTTAGTAATTATAATCAACCCTTAAAAAATGTCCGTGTGAAATGAATAGAAATAATCAATCAACAATAAATGCCTATGTCAATTATTATTTGTAATTACAAATAGAAGGTGTAGCATAATTCAAATTTCACCAATTTTTTCTCAAACTAGTATTCTAGCAAAAGTTCTGTTAGAATGGGGCTTAATTAGCTGTACTGTTTTATTATAATGATTTAGAATAAAGATCTCGTTATTATTTATTTTATTTCTTCAAAATCCAATCAGACGAAATTTTCAATATGATTCCAACATCATTTTCCATAGTCGAAATTGAATCAACTCGGATTTTACAATTACTTTTTTCCAATTGGGCAGATTGTTTGGGCAAGATGCATTCAACCAACCCTATACCTCTGCGCCGTGGGCATTGACTATCACTTTGTGTTTCATGATCATCTATCGCTTCCTGGTTCTCTATTCGGGCTAACATCGACGATATTTCATGGACTCTATATTTAATTAGCAAGATCACCATTTTCATTTTTTTTTTTGTATTATTCTAGGAGAATACCCTAAGAGGGTATTTACTTTGCATGATTAAGTTGGATAGATAAAATTAATCCAACCTAATCAATTATTTACTTTTAAGGATTAATATTTGAGGATATCCCAATGTCCGGGATTATTTTAACCATTTGAATTGTTCTCCATTAATTTTAATCCAACCAATATAGGTAGGATTGAAATAATCCTTCAAATAAATGGAGAATTATTTATCCTAATTTTAATCATTCACTAATCCTTTGTAGTAAACAAATGATTGATAGATAAAAATTATCTTATCATACATTTAATCCATCAAATAGTCAATCATTCAAAATGTTAATCATGCAAAGTAAACACCACCTAAATGAAGTGGTTTAATCCTTCGGATATGATGTCATAATAGTATGCATACGAGTAAGTAGAAAATCATATCTTATTGTTGGTGTACACAATGGCCTAATCACTTCCAACTCTATTGATTACAATCGCATAATTATACATTGCGATTATAATTAATTTTAGTCGACTAACAACATGTTTTATGGTTTATGAGTTAATTAGTCAACTAAAAACAATTAGATAGAAAAATCAATTTCTACTACTGCACCAAAAAAAAATACACCAAAATATATATACTTTGAGAAGTTTAACTGAGACAACGATCTTTTGATGATGATTGTACTCTTATACTTTTTGTTACAACCCCAATGCTTGGGGCATTTAATTGATATTATTAATAGTTCATAACAGTTTTGTGACTAGATATATAAATTATATTTAATTGATATTTATCATGTGGAAAATGACTTCATTTTGCCATGTCATTGTGTATTATAAAAATACTGAAAATCAACTTGCAATGACAAAAATCATTACCCACAGCACTTATAATTCGAACTTTTAACTGATATTATCAATAGTATATTTTGGAAGTAGTCATATAGTTAAGAATTTAAATTAATATTTATCCTATTTTATACGTGGTTTATGCCCCAAATTTGCAATGTCCTACGCATATTTGGCCTAGATCTGGCCCTTCCTTGTAGATCAAACAGAAAAGGAAGGACTTGTTCCAACAACTCATCAGTACTGTAAAGAATGTACTTTCCTACTGCAGTCACTATAGTGGTTAAAGTAAGATTATAATACAAGGTAGTTTTGAGACAACCAAGTAATCGATTTCGAAAGAAATAGGATTCAAATATCTGAAGTATTAAATAGATAGAGACTATTTAGAAACTATAGATAAACATCCATGAAATTTTTCTAGCACATAACCACATAAAGAAAAGTCATGAACGCCAAAAAAAAGGCTAAACCTTCAACAATCATCTTAAGATGCTAAATTAACAGCTTTTCCCAAGTTGAGCTGCACGGATATGCCCGCTCAAGATTTGGAGGCTTTCTGTTTGGCCTTTTCTATGAGAGGTCTCAACTGCTTCTTCTCAGCAAGGATCTTCAAGAAGTTGAAGAGAAAGGGTATGTAATTGTGCTTTCGACGAATGTTTTCGGTTCTCCATTTCTTGAACTTCTCCTCCTCCATCACTATCTTCTCAGTCGCAGCTTCAATCCCATCATTTATCTCTGAAAGTGACATGTTGAGCGCTTCCACACTACCTCCGTCTACCATTCTCTCCGACTGCAACGTGCCAAGTTGTTGGAGGATCCGTTCCCTTTTCCTTTGGAGTTCTTTGAGCTCAGCCGTATAAATCTCTTTCCTATTCTTGATTATTGCCATCAGATTGAATCTTATTTCATTTTGGGAATACCTCTCGATGCGCTCCTGAATCACCGGTTGTACCAAGCGTAGCCACTCCATGTCGCCTTGCCCCCCAACAGGGCATGGCCCCAGGCTTATGGGTCCCTCTTTCAGCCCATCGAGCTCGTAAAGTACCCCATCAACCGGTATGTAGCTTATGAAGTGATATAAATCATCATCTTTCCCAGATGCTCTCTGCTCTTCGGGTACAAAGGGCTCAGGTCTTGCAAAACTATTGTGTGCTGTGCGGATTGCTTCGCTGTTATTGATAGCCAACCCTTTGAGCTCGGGCGGGAAATTTTTTGTGAATTCCTTCAGCGCAGACAACTCTGGTCCAATATCAACATCAGAGCTGTTCATCAAAATCGACAGGATTGCTTGGGTTGCACAGGCATTATTGATTACCTGCAGTTATTTTAAGCCTATGAATATTGAAGCACTTTAAAACTCTTCTAATTTTGACTAGCTGAGGTTCTGGTTATGGATACAAACCTGGCTGGCAAAAAACAAGTTCGGGTTCGGGTCCTTTATTACAAGACGGTCATCCTTCTCTCCAGGACGCCATTTAAAGAGGAATATTAGACCGTATACTGGCCTGTCCATGAAGGAGACAGAAACCAAACTCAGAGCCAACAAAGTAAGAGCGAAACTTCAAAAGCATTACTTAACCAAAGCGGGAGGATTGAACAAAGTGATATGCACAAAGTTTACCTTAGATTATCTAGTGAATCAAGATCCAAAGAATACAACTCCTCAACCTGTTTGAGCATAGTAATTGAAATAAATACCCAATTGTTGAAACAATCTGCTAAGTAAATAACGAAAGTGATGCATAAAGCTGCTTCTAGTGAAAGATCAGAATAAGACCGAAACTTTGGGCAAATGAACAATATAACCGTTGTGATAGGACAGCACACATTGTTATCAGATATCCTAGAATCTGGAGAATGGAGATGAGGAAGCGTTATTTTTTATTTCACAATAATTCAATTAACCATTCTTCTAGCCATTAGAACAAAGCTAGCCGACCAGCTATAATATATGGCAAGGGATACTAGGACTAAGGAAACGGCCAACTTTGAACTGAGTAATGCTTATCTCTCACTCCAAAATAAAAATACATCTTAACCAAACAATCCCAGGCTAACTTTCAACTGAGTAATGCCTATCACTCCAAGATAAAAATACAGTTTAATCAAACAATCCCAGTCTGATTAATCAACTCACTTCAAATTATTAATTGTAACAATTAACCAATTGCCAAGCAATTACCACTGCTTGCGTTCAAAATTCATTCGAAATTGGGATAAACTCATCAGCCATCATTATGAATGTGACACCCATAAAAGTACACCATAAAACTCAATAAGTGAAACGGGCCTAAATGCCTATATTAGCAGAACAATACCTGAACACCTTTCACTTGCATCTGCTGTATAAGTTCAGTGAAAACACCTGTAGTGCAAGACAAAATTTAATTTACTTTATATATAATTCTGGCACAGGCAAAAGAAATTCAAGAACATGAAAGTATTTGTCTTTCCATATTGCAGAAACACTAGAGGAAAAAAATAAAATACATATAGAAACGCACACACACATGACACATGTATGCTGCTTAAGAAACTTTGACATACTTTACAAGCTTTAGTAAAAGAACATCGGACAGAAACTGTTAGAAACACTCATTTGGGCAGATAGTTCATGCATTAGAATGGTTTCACCACCATAGTGCCCTTTAAGTTAGCCTTCACTTACAAAGAGAGGCCAGTCTCTAAACTTCATTTAGAAGACCTTTATGCTACAAATTTGTACGCAATAAAATATATGCTCCTGCCACAAAATCGCAGTTCCCTGTGCCATGACAAAGTCATAGAACTCTGTCATCAGCTTTTTGGGAATCTCCAAAAATGTCGAGATAGCATCATTAACACAGTAATGAAGTATCACTACATGATTGATAAATTCGATAATAACTGTCAGCTTATTGGTCAAATCACCTCTAGCACGGAAAGACCACTTCAAGACATAGAAATAATCCAATTGTTGGTATATCAATCAAATTAGCTTAGCAGCCCACTGGAGCAGTGTATTGATTGATTCAATTAAGTAAAATTAAAAAACAAATCTTGATTCTCTCACACAGATGGTTAACTGAATTAGTTAAGCAGAGCAGTTAATTGAACTTAATTGGCAGGGATAGATGTAGTAAAGGCTCACTGAATGATGACATAACCAAGGATGATCTGATGCCTAGGAAATCCACAGCTCAGTTGAACAAGACACTTGCCTAGGTGTTTTAAGAACAGCAGCAAGGATGTACATTTATGTTGAGCAGGGCACCTATTAGATAGCTATACACAATTACTCTAGTTTACTTCTTTTCTTAGTCAGAAACAGTGCAGCAGCTCTTTGGTATTTATCAAGGAAGGCTGAACTCGTACAGCTTGAATACATTACAAATTCCATGGCAAGGGTCGAGAAATTGGGGTCGGAACGAGTCAAAAATTTCATAGAAACCACTCTTCATTCCACAACAACAGCGAATATGCATAAAACCATAAACCACAATTTCATCCAACCCAAAACCCTGAGGAAACAACCTGTATTTTTTTATTATATTCCAAAAGAAAAAAGGAATGAATTGTTATCTTCTTTTCTAGATGAACTTTGAGGAACCTAATGCATATAGGCTTAAGAAAAGTCAGAACTCCCATGCTCGTCGGATGCCTTATATAATAGTTAAAAATAGGGTTATTGGTATTAAAATACACAAACTTTGGCCCTAGTTTGATTTGCACACGAACTTTAAAAGGTGTGAATAAATGCACGAACTTTAGCGTTGTTGCAATTTTATCACGATTTCAATTTCTCCAAATCAAAACTGATGTGGCAATCAAATTGCATAATTCTTTTGAGTTGGCGTCCACGAGGCATTACATCAATCAAAACTACGTCGTTTTGACTATGATTTTTAGAAAAATCAAAATTAATTTTAAAATCCATGTCCTCATCTCTCCAGTTTCTCTACTCTGCTTCGTTTGTCATCATCATCATCATCAAAGTTTTTCGGTGATTCATCTGCTTTCCATAGGGCCGCCTACAAATTAATGATTGCATACGACCACAAACACTTAACCCCTTCATTGTGATTTCTCACAGGGAAAAACATATCTCCCCCAATTACCCCTCATATGTTTATGCCCTTGCGCCTCAGATTCTCAGCTTCGTTGATTCCACTGCCGGAGGAGAGGGACAGTCGGTAAAATGTAAGATGTTCAAGCGCAAGCCTGCATCAATGGGGAAACCCTTCACAACAATTCAGTGGCGGTGCCGGTGTTGGAAGGGGCGCCAGAAACATAGTATTGAAGCGGTCTTCCGATGAAGTGGAATCAAATTATCTATCTACATCTGATTCAAGTATCAACGCTAGTAACTAAAACAACACGAGTTTTAGGACCTCCTCGCTCACCTTCTTCTCCATCTATTTCCCCATCATGACATTGGAAATTTTCCATATATTCTTCACTCTCACAGATGGTGCAGATGAGAGAGAGGGATAATAGAATGATGATGGCATGGATTTTAAACTTGATTTTCTAAAAACTTTATAGTCAAAACGACTTAGTTTTGATTGGTGTAGTGCCACGTCGATGCCAATTCAAATAAATTTTGCCATTTGACTGCCACATCAGTTTTGATTTGCAGGAAAATTCAAATTGTGATAAAATTGCAACAACATTAAAGTTCATGTATTTATTCACACATTTTAAAGTTCATGTTGCAAAACCAAATTAGGGTCAAAGTTTGTGTATTTTAATGCCAATAACCCTTAAAAATAAAGCCCACTTTAAATTTACAAATTAATTTCTCTTCCAACAATGACCACACATCATACAACGATATCTTTTTCCGTCAAAAACATACACCGAAGAAAATCTTAGAGATTGTATTGCAAAACCAAAACATACCAGGATCCGATTCGATAGTGCACCAAGACATGATTGTATATCAAAATCACTGCAAATTAATAAAATAAAGTTATATGAACGCATAAATTAGGTTTTCGAACATAAACCATCACAGATATCGTTCAAATTCCTGCAACGGTGATAGCGTATAATTAACCGATACAGCAAACGGATACCCAAAATAAATTGAAGACGACAAAATTCTACCCAAAAATTTGTTCAAGCTGAAAAACAGCTAATTTGCACTTCGTGCTTCTATTTAAAATCCATTTCAATCAAACTCCGAGAAGCGTATCTCTTGTAAATTGGAGAAAAGGGACCATACCAAAAACTCGGCGGAGCAGAAGGCGGCGGAAGGAGGTGGCTCAGCGGCGACAATGAGCTTTTCTTCGGTATAAAAATTTTATGGGTTTTGGTGGGTGTTATGGAAGTTACCACATCAAGTCGTGTCGGGTCGGGTACGTAAGATCGGATGGTGGACCTCCGGTTTCCTGGTCGGGTTGCAATTTTAACCTGATAGGATTGGGATCAAATTAGAGGTGCCCAAGCTGAATGCTCGACAGGCTTAACCGGAATCAGTCCGTAACTCGAGGGTTTTGGAACCGTGATATCTATTACGGGTTTGAGAAGATCGAAAATCCGCAGACTCCACCGGCGGTTAATCGCTATATAATTCTTCTTTATTATTATTTTTAATTAATAAACTCATGGTTGGGATGCAATTTCATTCATTATTCTTCCTATATTCAATTATAAATACTTCATTTTCATCTATTTCTAACACTAAATTCTCAGTTATTATATTTTATTGTTCTATATTTTTTTGATATAATCAATATATGGAAAACTTCTATAGAGTTCATCTCACCAAATATTTCAAGACGTTTATGGCCTATATCTTGAGAAAATGTACATGAGTTAAGGAGAATGACAATTTCCTTTGATTGTGTTTTTTGTTTTCATTTTCAAATTTCTTGTTATTTCAGTATTAAAGTTAGAGATAATGTTCAAATATGCCCTTAACATTTATAGTGGAGAATAAAAACACATTCAGAGTAAGTTTGGGTACGTAAATACTTTTGATGTTAAATAAATAGTACATATCCACCCTAAACTTCGTCAAATGACAAAAATAAAAATTTAATATCCTAAAAAATTATGATAGTCTAATTATAGTCATTTTTCTTCCATACATGCTTCTCACACAATAATTTATATCCGGTGATTTTCAACTTTATAAAATTTCACTATATTTTCACATGCTTATATTTATTCTATAATTAAATTTATGTAATATTTGTCAGTTTAAACTTTTACATATCGAATTTGCCATTTCATAATATTACACGTAGCAAATCGAATTATATGTAATTATTTCGTATATATATGTTTATATAAGTGAGTGTTAATTTTAAACTTGAAGAAAAAAATACAACTTAATCTTTTTAACTATTTACGTCATTTATTTAATGTGGAAGGCAATTTTGTATTGTTTATTTAATAGTAAGGGTATTTTTGCACTACTTATTTAACAGTAAGGGTATTTTTGTATCGTTTATTTAACATCAATATTATTTTTGCACCTAACTTACTTTAAAGATGCTTTGTTTTCCATTATAAATATCAAGGGCATATTTGCATATTTTTCCCTTAAAGCTATTAGAAAAAAATAAAAAAATAAAATAAAATTGAACCACTGGTAAACTGCCTAACCGATAATTGAAAATCTTAACCGGTCTCACAACTGTAATCATCTAAGAGTAAAAGCGGCCTTGTTACGGTTCAAGATTTTGGTATCGTAATCGTTGGTTCCGGATCCGGAACCAACTGGCCTTGAACCGATAACATGTCTAGATCAAAATTACTTGAATGTGTTCTTATCTTTTCCTTTTTACTATTTTCTGTTTTTCTACCCGGTAATTTAAGAAATACTCAAGATTTATTTATATCTAAAAGAAATTACTCTAATTTTAGATATTTGTCACTTTACTCGAAATTCAAACGAAGCTAACTCGATAACAATGTAATACATAAGCCAATTTTGATAAATAAATATCTGTTGGTCTATAAATTATTTAGACATATATTCCTTTTTTTTGGAAATATTTGCTATATAAATCTCAAACATTTGGATTGTTATAAATTAAAATGAACTTTTAATGCCACCTCCGCTTGAACAACGGCCCATGCCATTTTGATGGAAGTTGTCGACTCTTATGGCCCCAACACCACCGTCATATTTTAAGCGGGTGATTGCTAGATATAGGATGCTTATTGGATCAGTTTCGATTAATCGAAATTGAAATTCTCCAAATTTAGTAATCGATATCGAAATCGATCGGTTAATCAGTTATCCAATTAACCGATCGGTTAGTCGGTTCGGTTACTGGATAATCGAAATTATCCAAATTAAATTTCTTTATTTACTTATTTGGCTAATTAAACTAATTTTTAAATTAATAATAATTATTATTACTATTATTTGAATCTAATTAAACTTATTTTTAATTTAATAATAATAATAATAATAATAAATTAATAATTATTATAATTTCGATTATTCGGATATATCCATTCTGTTATCGGGTATACCGATAACTGAAATTAATCTTAAACCACTAACCGATACCGATCCAATAATAACCGCGGTATCGATTCGGTTCGATAATACCCAATATCCAATACTCATTTGATCACCTCTAGATATAGCGGGTACTATTAACTGGTTATATTATCTTATTTCAAATTTTTTATTATTTTAACATATATGTGTTGACTTAGTGATAAAGTGATTAATGTCTGAGGTCGGATGGTTCGAATTTGAGTTCATCATGATCT
The DNA here is from genome assembly GCA_036937905.1 of Salvia rosmarinus. Classification (NCBI taxonomy): domain Eukaryota; kingdom Viridiplantae; phylum Streptophyta; class Magnoliopsida; order Lamiales; family Lamiaceae; genus Salvia; species Salvia rosmarinus. Next base: position 61,700,481 of record CM072820.1, read on the forward strand.
TTAAAATTTATATATTTAATTGATGAAAAAATATAAAAATCTATTTTTTAGAGAGAGGAGAATATTAATATTATTTTTATCTTGATTAACATATAAAATTAAGCCTGTTCTTAAGTATCATGATGATATCAAATTATGTTTAGTTTCACTTATTATGAACGAAAAGATAAATTTATTTAATCTTATCTTTTTGTTTTGCAAAAAATATAATATTTTATTTAGATTAATTTTTAAATAAGTTTTAAATTGAATTCCTACATATCACGATTATAATAAAATGTATACAGTTTCACAATGATAGTAATAAATGAAAAAAACAACATATTTAATATTACAAATACCTAACATTGGTAGAATAAACGATAAGTATAAATATGAAATATATCTCTACATGTAGCCTCATAATAATTAGCTAAAAAATTAATCGATGATTTCGGTTGGGATCGGTATTGACTGTCATGTAGTTGTGGTATTTTTTATTTTGTTGGATAAATAAATCTTTTAAATAGCGGTATTGGTTGTGGTATTTTTTAATTTTTTCGATAAGTAAAATTTTGAAAGACCACGTGATGCTCGGTGGACTCGAATTTGAGTAATATACATAAATCATAATTGTGGTATTACAAATTAGTGAACGTTTTCCTAGTTGTGCGTAAGAGAGGACGTCGGATGATTACACAGTTTTCATACATGCTAGTGATTTAATTCTATAAATATGTTTAAAATGTTAAATCATAGAGTAAAAGGTTGAGTATGTAAGTTTTTAAGACAACTAAACGTGTAAAGACCGACTGTGGTTCTTCACAAAAGCTGTGGTTCTAATGCAACAAAAATGAAATAATAATAATAATAATAATAATAATAATAATAATAATAATAATAATAATAATAATGGATAAAGAGTTTTTTATATATTATGTAATTACATAATATCCCTAATTAAATTTGACTCGTAAAATTGGCTCATGCAAGATTTTTCATAAACTGACATTTACATACCTTCAAATAGGTGTAACATGCACGCCAATAAAAAATGAGAATTTTCACAATATTTAAATTAATACGCAAGATACAAATGAGTTTTTGTCCCCGGGTTATTGCCTCCACTCAATTCTCTCTGAAATTGTTTAGTGTATATCAGAATTCTTGAATTTTTCTTTCCACAAATTTGGAGGAATGAAGCGAGAAGAAATTATGATTGGAGGAAGGGGTGGTGGGAATGAATTTGGAGATGGGGTGGTGTGGATTAGGGGTCCATTGATTGGAAAATGGAGTTTCACGTGTGTTTATTTGGCTAGTTTGAGGAATCCCAGGTCGAAATACAGCTATTTTCCTTCTATGATGGCTGTGAAATCAGCGGAGGTTTTCGCCTCCGGTTCAATTCAGAAGGAGAAGGAGGTTCCGAGCAATGTCAAAGGCTGCAACGACATAATCAGGTGCTTCGATGAGGAGACGACGGTGGGGGAGGCGACGCCATGGTGTTCAATCTCTTGTAAAATACAGAATAAAAATAAAAGATAAAAAAGTAATATACATAATAAAAATAAAGAAAATTAATTACTTAATTTCAGTAATATTGTAAAGGACAAAAACCCATTATGTAATTACATAATATGTAAATCTATCAATGCCCAATAATAATAATAATAATAATAATAATAATAATAATAATAATATTTTTTTATGTTTCTCAAATGAATATATACTTATTCAATTGGTATTTTAGCTAATTTTGATCTGTCGTCTGATTGGACATCTCTCGCACCCACATGTGAAAATTTAATAGAAATTAAATCTTTAAGATATCAAGAGTAAGATATTGTGGAATAATTTTTTTTACTTTGTGAGATATAAACAATAGTACTAGCAGTACAATAAGCGCATGTTTGGTAGCAAAGTTTCGATAGGATAGCAAAGTTATCATGAGTAATGTGTATGTTTGGTAGCTCATATTAATATCCTTATGGCCCGAGTTTTAATGACGAGCTTGGTGGATTTTGCACTATTTCTTTAGGATTTGTAACCCACAAAAGTGGTGGGTTACAAAACTCATTTGAACAGTATATTTTATCTCATCCTTATAGTACCTAACTAGACGAAACCTAACTAACCTACCAAACGTGTAACAGTTCTTGATGAGGATAGGTAAGTTGTTGTGGAGCTCCTCTCCAAAGAATTATTCTTATGGTTGGATATATTTTCACATGTTTAAGACTGCTAACAAAGTTGTCCATGACTTAGCCTCATTGAATTTGAAATAAAGTTGTGATAAATTCCTCGTAAAAAATAGAACTATCAGTACTGATATCACGGCCAATCAATGGTTAGATTGTAAGTGGCCATTTATGTATTACAATTTACATTAAGGTCCTGATTATATCATGAATATTAATAATATATAAGGGCCAATCAAGTCAATGCTAGATAGTGTACTCATAATAAGACAAAAATAGTAAATATAATTTTCTTTTTTAGTGATTAGTTTTTATCTTTATAATCTTGAAATGATTAATTCACCTTTTAGTTAATTTTGTCTCAATTTACTTGTAATTAATATATATCATTTTATTTAATTTTTTAATTAATTTTGATGATTAGCGTGCAAATGGCGCCACTGATTTAAAATGATAATAAATAATATTGAGATTGAGAGCAGTCGGAGCAGGAATGAATATTGATTCATGGCGTTTAGCTGAGCCGTAATTCCGCCTCTTCAGTTTTCACCTTCCCCCATCTTTAACACCATCTTTCTCTACAAATCAATGCACAGCCATTTGGTCAAAATTCAAGCTGTCCATGTCACCGTTGCTGCTGCACAACTACCTGCACATGTACAGAAGAAAACTAAAATAAGAAATTCACAAACCTAATCCATTTCTAAGTCGTTTTCGTTTTCCCTCCCAATTCCGAAATTCCACCTGCCACTCTTCGCCACCTACCACCAAGTAAGTTCCAGAACTTTCTATTCTTCGAATTGCGTCGATTTCAATATTGTTGATGCTTCTCCTTTTCCCTTTTTTTGCGTCTTTTAACATTGATGGTGTATGGGTGTGATACAGATGACATGAATAATATGCATATAATGGTGTTTAAGTTTTATTGTATTAATTTGTTTCCCTTTTGAAGTATTTTATCTATGCTGTAATGGTCTGTTACTCATTCTGCAGGGAAAGAGGAAAAAGGGATGAGGGGTTTGGTGATGGATGCTGGGTTTATGGATGTGGCCGGTTACGCTACTTCCACCAAGCAATTAGGGTGGCTCTCCTCGGTTTTGGCTGGCATTTTGATGTGCAAAGTTGTAAGCGCCTCCTCTCTCTCTCTTTATCGGTTTTTCTGTTGAGTTTTCGGGTGCTTATTAGCTGACAGTTATTTTCTCCTTGCATTTTCCATTTGAGAAATCTCATAGTTCCGCCAAATCTTGTTTGAAGGGCAAATGACTTGATGATGTTAATTTGTGGTGATTTGTTATGTTTGTTTCGTTTCCACTTTGATAGCATGTTACCCTGGCAATAAACGGGACAGTGAGCAGTGGCAGAGCTAGAAATATAGCTGGGAGGGAGCTAAAGTTGAAAATTTACAAGGGTGCTAATATCGAAAATTTTCTGAAAAAATAAAAATTATGAGGTTTAGGTTTAGGTACAAGAGTTGAACAAGATAGATGATTGATTAGAGAACTGATTCTTGCTAGGCGAAGACCTTTAACACCCTTAACTGGCCAGCATGTTTGCCTGGTTTAGATTTCGTTTTAAAGAGCTCCTATTTTGTTCTTGAAGGTATACGACTTAACAGGTGTAATTAGCGCCTCCTTAGTGAAGGAGTACAGAAGACTTGACCGGAAACAGAAACTAGAATGGAACAACAGGTAATGCTTCTTTCTTATGTCGAAATTTTCGTTATGGATGTGTTCCTTATTTGACAATTGCTGTTGCATCCGAAATTTGAATGGTGACTGATTGTTAGTGCAGGGGGTTCTCCACTTTCCATGCCATTGTTGCAGCAGCTTGCGCTCTGTATCTCCTGCTTGTTTCTGATCTTTTCTATGATTCTCGAGAGCAGTTAGTCATCAATAGGTCATCAAGTTTCTCAAACACAACACTGGGGGTATGTGTATAAAATGCTCAGAATAGTTGCATTTTTATTTGATAATATAAAGTTCGTTAGTTCTAATTCAAGCCTTCTTAGTGGTAAAGCATATTGTAAATGTCTAGAACTTATTTATTTGGATTATTGCAAGAAACTTACTATTTAAGGAACCGTCGTCCGTTACTTTAATTGCAGATCTATTATATGTACTAGTATGCCTTTGTAATATGTTTTGGCTTAATGATGCAGGCCTCGATTGGTTACTTTTTATCAGACTTGGCGATGATTTTCTATCAATATCCTGCCTTAGGTGGAGTGGAGTATGTAAGTAGCCCTACTAAAATACCTTATATACCTGATTTTTCCTCTCTAATAAATATACATTTGAAATTATTGTAAGTGAGCCTGCTTCAAGTATCTTAAGTAATATAGCCTTCTGTCTCTTTACCGAGGATGTTGTTCATGGGGCTCCTTTCTTTTACTAGGTCATACATCACGGACTCTCCATGTTTGCAATTGTCCAATCACTTTTCAGCGGTCAAGCGCAAATTTACATACTAATGGTTCTCTTCACTGAAAGCACAACCCCGTTTGTTAATCTAAGATGGTAAGCTTAGGAAGCAGAGATTCTGCGGCAACCTCTATCTTCTCGACCTCTTTGGTTTCCTTTCATTTCTTAATTCTTTTTTTCTTTGAACACTCAGGTATCTTGATGTTGCTGGCATGAAGAATTCTAGACTTTATATCTACAATGGCGTTGCTCTGTTCTTGGGCTGGTTGGTATGTTCAGTTGACTTCGACAAAGTTCAGCATATCATTACTATCTTTATAGATTTAGGGGCATTCATCGTAGAAGAGCTCAAATGAGTTCCCAATCCCAACTTTTTGGCGGGTCTCTTATGCAATATCAACAAAAAGAAACCCAACTCACTTACTCTCCAACAAGGAACCAAATTGAATTACTTGCACACATGTGAATTATACTGTTTAATTTTATCTATTTTGTTTCATATCATATTTCAATTTCAATGGTTTCTAATACCTATTTTTGATACTCAGGTTGCAAGGATTGTTTTATTTGTTTACTTCTTCTACCACATGTACGTCCATTTTGATCAGGTGAGCAAGCATTTAACGCTTCATGCTATGGTTCTATCTTCCACGACTAACAGTCCTATTACAAACGACTAACCCTGTTAAATAGTTGAGTTTACTTCAAAACATCATAATCACTCAAAAACATTGGCCAACATAGTTGTAAGCATTCTCTTAACACCTTTGGACCATTGAATAAACACATGATTTTCTTAATGAAATTGAATTAGCCATGATGTTATTTGCTTACTCCGACAAATTCATCAAGGCATGTGAAGCTAAGGATATTTATCCATGTTCCACTTCAAGTGTGCTTGAATTGCCAGATATCTGTTGCCCGTTTGAAGCCTCGACTCAAATTCACTAGCCAAAGAACCTTCAGATACAACACCATACATTTCTATAGCTCAAAGTCAATTATTGTGGAGTAGTTGCCAGAAAATGGCACTTTAGCTTATTACTACCTATTAGTTTGTGCACAAGTGACTGATATTTAAGTTTATTGGCTCGTGTGCACAAGTGACTGATATGTAACGGTATTGGCTCGTATTTCAGGTGAAGCTCGTGTACCCACTAGGATTTTACAGCTTGCTTACAGTATCCCCTGCATTGGCGATGATGAACGCGTTCTGGTTCTGGAAAATTGCGAGAGGTATGGTGAGGACCTTGAGCAAGGCTAGACACACGCACAGTCAGTAGTTTTTTGCATTCTCATGAGGCATGTCAATATCACTTGTTATCAACTCAACCAAAATTTACGACTGAGAGCATTTACTTGTACAACTTGCTATTTTTCAAGTTTTATTTCATCTCCTTTTTCAGCAATTTTTAGCGTTTAACGTCTGTTTCTTTATACCTATGAGGTTTATGACCCTTTTAACTAATCAGCTCTTTGATTTTATTTTATATTTTTATTTTTTAATAATTATTTTTTTATTCTAAAAGCTAAAATAATACTCTTTCTGTCTCATCCAAGACGGTTCATTTTTTTTGGACACAGTTATTTAGGATAAGAGTATAAAGTGATTAAAATGATAAAAAATAAGTAGATCTTATAACTTTTGAAGAGATAATTATTTCCTAAAAAATAAATAGATTATCTTGGATGGAACAATCTAAAAATGAATATAGACCATATTGGATGAGACAGAGAGTAATATAACATTCTATATGAATAATACTACGTTTACAATGATCTTCTCTTTTATCTTGAAAGTGATTTTATTGTCTTTCGAAGGACTACAATAGTGTGAACAAATAAATGTTGTCTAGTATTTATTTATACTTAATACTATGTACTTTTCGTCCACAAACAAAAAAAGTTATTAATCTTGATAGTTTCGTTGGATGATGTTGTAACAATTATAATCAACTCAAATAAACACTAGTTTTAGTTATTTATAGAGTTGGGTATAACTAATTAAGTGATTATTGACCCTCAACGTGCGACAGACAAAATACTCGGTCGTAAAAATAAAAAATAAAGGACAATATACTTTCAAATTAATGCTACAATTAATTATTTAGATAATGCCTATTCAGCAGAATGCTTGTATAAGAAAGAACAAAAACAAATCCAATTCCAGACAAAGGCAAAAGGATAATAACAGATCTCGTAATTTTCAGCCCATTTTTGGATTACAACTTGTGTGACAAGACTTATAATCGAATTGTGATAATGCTTTGTCCTTTGCTCCTTTCAAAATCTTTATTTAAGATCACATTCTATTCATTTTCCTCGTAATCGAGTGATCATATATGTGATCGCATGGATCTAAATTCAAGATTTCTGTATTTTATTCAATAAAAGCATTGGATATATAAAATAATATTACGACAAATTACGAGATTTAAATTAGAACCAACCAATGAGAATAAAACACTTAAAAGTACAGCTTTGTGCCTGCGTTTGTGCATGAAATTTTTTCGACGCAAAATCTGAATTTGTGTTATTGACCATTAATTTGGAGTTGGAGAGGTCATTTTGAAGAATGCCGAGATTCTTGTGGTTGGAGTATATTGAAATAAGAATGACATTTTAATGTAAACTTTAGAGTAGTAATTTGGGTGACGACATTGTAAGTTGAGAATATATTTTAATGTAAACTTTAGATTAGCACTAAATTTTATATTAAGTTTAGCAATCGTTCATGAGGTAGTATACTAGATGTCATGGAATATTTAAAGTTTCAAGGGAAAGATTTGTGCGTCGGATGCATGAAGCATCCATTCAATTAAGATTCGCTAAGTTTCCATTATAGTTCAGTAATTTCTAATTATAATTTATTTATCTCCAATTTATATACCGTGGATTCAACTACATGCAAGATCGCCTCAAACTTTAGTGAATGGTTAGAAGTTTGGTTGAGCCAAATAAAATAATAATGACCACAAGCCGATGTTTTGTACAAAAATAAAAATCAAATTACTAATAATCCCATTTTTTTATAAATGCTAAACAAAATTGCTTAACTAAAATTTACTCAACTAAAATAATGAATCATTAATTCCATATAAGTTCTCTATTACATATCCTCAAAATTGCTTAACATAAAAAAAAAACTGCAAATTAAAAGACAATCTAATCTTGCACACACGTATCGTATGCTTCCCATACAGTGTGTTTCATCACCAACATGCCAAGAAACGGTCTTAAGCCGACCGTTACCATTCTCTCTCATCTCATCATCTCCATCTCCGCCATTATCGTTTTTCTCCCAATGGCACACGACATAATCTACCCACATTCAATCACACAACACTCATCCACATCTACTGATCAACCTTTTTCCGATTTTGACTAACATGTGGCGAACTCCGGGGATCAATCTTCTGCGACGCGCGATCGGGGCCCACCCCGCCGCTGCTCTCCGTGGACCGGCGTGCAGGTTGATAGCCCCGCCGTCGTTGGCTCGGCACAGCAGCGGGGGCGGCGAGGAAAAGGGTGGGAACGGGAACGCGAAAGCGGCAATGAGTCATGCGGAGGCGAAACGGCTGATGCGGCTGGCGAATGTGGAGACACTCAAGGAGAAGCTGGGGAAGGAAGACGGGAAGTTATACCCTACCACGAGCTCCTCAACGTCTGCCGCACCATGGGCGTCGCCAGCTCCGCCGACGAGGCCGCCGCCTTCGCTCGGGTGCTCGACGACGCCGGCGTCGTGCTGCTCTTCCGCGACAGAGTTTACCTCCATCCTGATAAGGTAGCCATGTTTTGCTTTCTTCATTTTTTGAAATTAAAAAAAAAAAAAAAACTTTCTTTTGTGTATATGTGTGATACAAATTCTGGAACCTTGTGTTTTTCTCATTTTCTTTTACTTTGGATACTCAGATGCATAGGTCTAACTTAAACATACAAAATCAACCAATCACCCTTCTAATTAGAGACGGACCTGATTCTCGATTTGAATCGTCTCATAACCGTCACTTCACTATTCTAGAAAGTTGAAACCGAAATTGGGATGTGAAGAAAGCTAGGTTATTTTGATTCTGATTCATGAACTGGTAGTTTGGTGCCTGCTTCGGAATTGCTGGTTTACAGTTCCGCCGTGACAACGCCGATCCCGACAAATAATGGATCCCGAGCAAACAACAAAATGAGATCTTTTTCATTTCAATTTATATCTAAAAAGATGAACAAAATTTTGGGACATGGAATATTTTATTTTTGAAGGAATATTTATATTAATATAAGAAAATATATAAAATTTTGGGGCCCCTAAAATGATGGACCCCATAAATGGAATTGCTGATATTTTTGTTTTAATGAACATCAAATAAGTTAAGATATAATTAAAATGTGCATAAATGAATTATAAAACAAAAGAAATCTTAAATTACATTATTGAAAATTGACGATTTAACATCAACCCTTTGCAAATTGATGGTTAAACTTAAGACGAAAGTGTTCTAAAATGATTACCTTTTTTATATATTTTTTCATTGTTTTACATTAGTTGCGACGAAGGCGATGGGCATTTTAATTACATTAGTTGTTTCCTAAATGATGTATTTTGGTAGAAAAAACTTAGATTTATAAGATTGCAAAATAAAAATTTATCTTGAACCGACAATTCACAGTTCCACATATTTGGAATCAGAACCAGCCCTCCAAAGAACATGGTGCGGTTCAAAAACCAAAACCATTGACCATGGTTCCAGTTGCAACCCGCCGTTTCAGAATTTTATTTTTCTGAGTTTTTTTTAACACCTCTACTTCCAATTATGATAACTAGAACTAAAATTTTGTGAAGCTGTCTATCATTTGATCAAGACACTCAATCTTGAGTGAATACAGGTAGTCGATCTTGTAAGGAGGGCGGTGCCTCTGGCCCTCTTACCGGAGGAGGAGGAGGCGTGTAAGGCGGAGCTCCAAAAGCTGCAAGCGAAGAAAGAAGAGATCGACATGGCAGCACACAAGCAGGTGCGCCGCATCCTGTGGACTGGCCTGGGGTTGGCCGTGATGCAGGTCGGCCTCTTCTTCCGCCTCACCTTCTGGGAGTTCTCGTGGGACGTGATGGAGCCCATCGCCTTCTTCACGACATCAGCAGGGATCGTGATCGGCTATGCCTACTTCATGTTCACCTCCAGAGACCCCAGCTACCAAGACCTACTCATGAGGCTGTTCCTGGCCAGGCAGAGGAAGCTCATCAAGAGGCATAATTTCAACGTGGTGAGGTTTGTCGAGCTGCAGAAGCACTGCTGGATGCCACAGTATACATGCGCATCCGTCAAGAGGCGGATCGGCCTCGATGTTGATCCAGATGATCTTCTGCAAGGCCATTCTAACCAAAACTAACACCAGAAATTCCTTTTATTTTTCTTAGGTGGCTGCCACAGCCACACTCATTTTTAAGTGATTTTCTAATGCAGTTTCTAATTCAACTGTATCATTGTTGAAGGATATCCAATAACACCATCATAGATGATTAAGATTTTTCCATAGAAAAATGCTCACTTCAAACGGAGGCAATACATGAAACCAACAAGAAACAGAGAATTCATCTACTAATGTGATACTTACACTAGGAATTCGACTGATTCATAATTCATAATTCATTACATGAGATGATAAAGATTGTTCATCTTGAATATCACAAACTCACCCTCGAGACAATTTAGGATGTCAATCACCGACTCTTCTCCTGATCTGTTGAAATGCTCCAAAATATCTGACAGTGGAACCTGCATAGAATTACATCGATGATTTGAGAATTACATCGATGATTTGATTTTGAATTAAACCACTGTGATTGCCTTAGGAAATTACACTTACCCCATCTTTGAAGTTCTTGAGCCAGTCGAGTATAGAATCCTGTCACTTCCACAGCAACAGACTGCACTGCTTCTGGGTTGTCTAGTTTCTTGCGTTTCCTAGAGCAATTTAAATCATCTGCATTCTCAGATTTTACGGCTGAATTATCGTTCAGCATGCTACCAACTTTCATCTGACGATCCATGCTGTCAGTCAGTGGTGCAGTATTGGACCGATCACTTTCAACCTGGGATTCTGACATCCCTTTCTTGGAGTTATCAACTTTGCAACCTTGCTGATTGTTAGACGGAATTACTTCAGTCGATATTCCCATCTCTTGCATCACGAAGCAGACTTTTATTTGAGTGTAACTTACCTAATAGTCACAAAAATTGGTTATACTTATAGAAGACGAACATAGACCATATTTGTCATTTTAGTGCATAACATCACATGATTGCATCAATATAGTATTGTCTCATACTTAACTCTTCAGGTAATTCGTTTTTTATATGTTTTAAATTTGTTCCAACTTCTGACACGGCTTCCTGAATATTTTTGCATGTCTCCTGCGTTAGTCCAACCTCGAGACATAATCTGGCCCAGTCAATGGGACATCCCTCTCTTCCAGCTTCAATAATATACACCAAGACTGTTTCTTCTTTTATTGGAGCTGCTCTACTTGGATGATTCTAAAATAGGATGCAAGTATATAAAGAAAATTGTCCAATGTCTAAACAACGTAACTTGTATGCCCTTTTAAGAGACTTACAGCAATGTTTTGAGCTGTAAGGCCATCTTCTTGCCACATTTTCCAAGCTTCGAACTTTGCTGGTGCTAAGCTTTTTTTCTTGTGAACCGATGCAACCTTACTTGGCATCGGAGGTTCTCCATTTGGCTCCCCATCCAAATGAAGACCCAAATCTTGTGATAGCTGCCTGATGATTTGCAGCAAATGATCTTCATATGTGTTTAGAAAGTGCTACAGAAAAATCAGAATTTCCACATTAGACACCCAATTGTCAAGGAGTCGTAAATCTTCAGAAGTTGAAGTAAAATCTACTGTGAAGGTCACAACCCATCTTTTCAGAAATACAAAATAAGGGATAACACATTAAGTTATTTAAACAAAATCCCAGTCATCTGAAAATGGATTTTCCACTTATTTCAAAGGAACTTAAAGAGGAAAAAAAAAATTGATATCTTATACCTTTTCTTTGCTCTGTCTTTCCAGTTTCACCGTAATTTACTTCTACTCAACAATACTGTCTTACTGAAAAGCCAAAATAAATTTTCTCACTCTGAAAAGTAAGTCGTGATGAGAGGTATTAAGCATCATTTACCGTCTTAATTTGCAAAACAAGTATACCTGGTTCACGCCATCAATATTTGCTAGCCTTGCTCTTGTCAAAGGCCTCGTCAGTGTAATCCTTCTTAATGTCTGATCACCACATATGCATACCTGAAAGGTTAAAAAGATATATACAGAACAAGAAAACTTTTAAGCATCATGTGTTGTATTTCTCAAGCTTAGAGCACAATCAATGCTCATAAGAACTTACGGAGCAGTTCCGTGTGCTTTTGCAAGTTTCATTCTCTCTTCCAGAAGCATTTTGTAGATCCTATCCTCGACCTAAACACGGAGGCAACAAGTGTGAACATAGTGATGAAGCCATGTTCTCGCTGTCCAATTTCATGCAAATTTGGAAAAACATGAGAAATGTCCATATCTAAGTGAAGTAGACTGGATGTCAAAAAGATAGGAGCACATAAACATTTATATAACAGATTAAAATGAGCGTTAATTAGCAGTCAGAATATACAAAGTACATGGCTAGAACACTAGCAGTTTAGCGAGCAGCCGTACCTGGGATAATCTATCAAAACCCTGACCCAAATTGTCAACAATCCCATTACCAGTTGCATCTCTGCTCTCATCATCACCCGCCAATTCTGGAATCAATATTATATATAATGGAGGTTGATAATCAGGGTTGCAGGAATTCAAAAACTGAATTCCTTTTGGTCCAACTCTGGTACATCAAAGAAGACTTGTTCAGTGCAAAAAGTTCACTGTGAATGCTGCATATATCAGCACCATTATGGAGATGGTCAGAAAGTAAAGAACTTGAGCTTTTCTGGAAATACAAGTTTTAGCATGGTCTGGCCTTTATCATTTAGAATTGATGGTGTATTTCAAGTACAATGCACAAAAATTAGTATACTGCTAGAGCATTTGACATTGTATTGAATGAAATAATGCTATCAAATTCTGGATAGCAAATTGAGTGTAATTTAGTACACATCAATTTTGAGGCAAGGTTCCTTAAATATACCTTGTGAAATTAATTGAGAAGCTAGTGCCTTCCACCTATGAAGCACCAATACGAATACGAATACGCGATAGGATACGATACGAAAATACGTCAATTTTCTAAAAATTCAAATACGAATACGTTAAAAATAATTTTATATTTTTATATTATATTAATATTATTATTCTTATTATTATTATTATTATTATTATTATTATTAAATTCATGTAGAATCGTGCATTACATGTGATGCAACATGATTCGGTAGCTACAGTAACATGCAACAACATCACTGTTCAGCAATAGTGTTCTGTTCACTGTTCAGCAACAGTTTGCATACAGCTGTAACGCAACAGGCAGCACAGGGGCGAACGGCAGCACATCAATAGCTTTCCAGCAAAGCAGCACAACACAAAACAGCACGGCAGCAAACGGCAAAAAAAAAAAGAGCACAACAAAACGAAAGCAAAAAAACAGAGCACAACAAAGCGAAGCGAGGGCGATGGCGCAAAGGCGGCGGCGCAAGGCACAACGAGATGAGAGTGGCGTCTCCTCCTCCGTGAGGCACAGGCGTATTAAATAGTAAAGTGTATTCTTTATTTTTACTGTTTTGGTGTATAAAACCTAATATAAGTATTTTACTTTTATAAAAACGTATTTGACCATATTAAATACGTATTGCATTTATTAAAAAAATAAAAAAACAAAAAAACAAAAAAAAAATGTTTTTAAGATGTATTTTGGACGTATTTAAAACGTATTCGTATTGAATACATATTTTTTAAATACTTAACCTATTTTCACGTATTGGTGCTACATAGCCTTCCACCAATTAGCTGACATATCTTTCCTAAGCCATGGAACGGAATCTTATCAATTGAGCATCAAGAATTTTCTTGGACTGCAAACACAGATGAAGGTATAATTATAAAAGAACATAGAAAACTGCACAATGTACCACTAAAACTAGACAATTTTTTTATTTTTTTAATGCCTCGAACCAAAGCAGAAAATCAATGAAATCCAATTTGTAAAAACAGGAGACTGAACTGCAATGAGGATTCTAAATGAATTACAACTAATTCACTCACACTTTTGTGTACCTCCAAACAAAAGTTATTTGTCCGAGACAAATAAAAACCAACAAACAAGATATTGAGACTCATGCAAATGCTGAGAGAAAAACAGATACAGTATGTCTAACTTTTTAAATGCTTGCAATGTTAGCTTATCAATATCTATATATATAGGGAGTAGATCAAATGAGAACTACATCTTTTTTACGAACTCTGCGAACTATGCATAAGACGTGTAAATGTGATGCACAAGACGATATAAAATTGTGCATAATGAAAACTTTCTAAAATTGTTTTGTTGTGCAACATTTTTAGAATGTTTTCGTTATGCATAACTTTATAGATTTTGTTCATTGACTTTATATGTTTGTGCATAGTTCTCAAAAAAAGATGAGTTCTCACTAGATCCAACGATGGTTATTGTAAAAACTTCCCTTAAAGTATAAAGTACGAACTCATAAAATCTGAATTAGTCGTGAAAGTGTCTTAATTAAAAAAATTGATATTTTTCCCCTCATGGATTCGAACCAAGGTGTTTGAATTCACCAAGCAAAGTGTTATTCACCGTAGATCTTCATGAATGAAGGGCTGAAAATGATTCATATTTTACATTTTAAGATTAGTTTGTATTTGATTCAATTCCTATATACGCATATATTATTATAGGAAGTTGATCAAATGACTATGAGAACTATATCTTTTTTGATAACTCTATGAACTATGCATAAAACGTGTAAAGATGATACACAAAATGGTATAAAGTTGTGCACAACGAAAACTTTCTAAAATCGTTTTATTGTGCAACAATTTTAAAATGTTTTTGTTGTGCTCAACTTTATAGACTTTGTTCATCAACTTTATATGTCCGTGCATAGTTCTCAAGTTCTCAAAAGGACGAATTCTCACTGGATCCAACCCTTATTATTATATATCTTATCAATACAAAAGCTTACTCTAGATCCATGAAGAACATCAACAGGCAAATTGAGACCCTAATGTCCCCCGCATGACTGAATGCAAGCCATAAGAAGAAATGCCTCTCTAGACATATCAATCTCTTTTTTTGAGCCAGTACAATTATCAAAAGTCCCTACATAAATCATATTTAGCAGACTTTAGTGTAAAAGAAATAAATATTGTCTAACTCATAATAACTAATAGTTTTAGTAAACCATAATATTACTCCAAAGATTATGCATTCTTCCTTTTTATACATTGGGATATGGTTACTCCTATTAACAAATTTGTTGTGTGGGAAAACAGCAATATATGTGATGATGGCTTACACTTTTCTAATAAATAGATGATTAACCAATCCCTGTTTGCAACTTTATTTTCGCATGTGATACATCATATATTTATTGAGAGATTAAAAAGAGATTTTGTAGAAACACATTATTCAAGTCATTAAATTACAAAAAGCCTGAGTCTAGAAAATTTGAATTGATAAAGTAGATCCAGACCATATAAAAGCACAAATACGAAAACCCAAAACGGTTGGTTCTCTTAGAATTGAACTACCAGCTATTACTTGTAAATATAGTAGTTAGATAACAGGATACAGGGCAGGTCCAACAATATATATATAAGAAACAGTAACATAATTCATACCACAGCTAGAAGATAAGTATTTCTCTCCAAAGTATCCTAAGAGAAAGTTTCTTCTGCAAGTTGTCACCATGCAATAATGTTGCGCAGCCGCAAATGAATCCATTATTGCTTTTCTTTGGTCTGCCTGGTTAACTATCACATGTATCAGAATCTTTAGCAGAACCAGTGTAACAAAAAAATATTCGAAGAAAAAAAAGGATGAGGTAAGGAACTACAGATATATGTGAACTGTTAAAGAGTTGAAGACAAAGATACATACCGTGCGTGCTTCAGAACAATAAAAATCACCCTTCCCAAAATCACTTCTTGTGTAATAAAGCCTGCAGTATGAAGGAACCCCATCTCTACCACAACGCCCACTTTCCTGATAAATATGATTCCAAACTCTTTGGTCAGCCATAGTGTATCGCATGTATTATATCAGGTTTGTCAATGCCCATGCCGAAAGCTATAGTTGCAAACCATGACATAAAACTCATCTCTGTTGAAGGATCTGTAAGAAGTTATGATATATTAATTGCCATTTCAGAATCTTTAGTTGACACAAGATAATGACCAGAAATTTTACAGACCATAAAGAATATTATAAGCAGTGAGTGTGGAATATACAAACTACATACTCAAAACCTTCAGCATAACAGACTAAAAAATCTATATTCATCACATTTGCAGACACGTGTATTCTGAGACTAGTAACAAAAGAACTACAGTTATGGGAGAAGGTTTATAAACATATAGACCAGTGGGAGTCTTCACGTGCTTTATTAGACATCTGTCCATGGAACATTCCAGCCTTAATTCTTGCTTCCTTAAGAGTCGCAAAGGTCTGAGAAGCTATAACAAATAATCAGCATCAGGCACTCCAGCGCAATTATATTAGGGCCTCAGAAATTTCTTCTTCGGAAAAGAAAAGAAACTTTGGAAAGCCTGGAGACATTCTAGATGTAATCTGGATATATTAAGGTTAAGATGAATTCCCTGCAAACTTAAGCATGCAGAACAAGATAGCAATATGTAAACATATAATGCTAGAGAAAAGTGACTACCTCTTCCACATCTTTGACGTTAGTGCAGTATATTATAGTTGATTCTGTTTTATCAACAAAGGAAGAGATTTCTGCCACAAGTTCATTCAGAAAAGCACTGCCCCGGACAAAAGATTTGCAACTGTGGAAGAGATTCTGACGGTCGAATGAGCCAATGGTTATATGGGGAGATTGCACCTTCAATGACTTTACGATATCATCACGGACTCTGGAAGTAAAAACTTTTATTGGAAGCTAGGCGCAGAACCATATTGGATAAATGCAAATCACAATGAACAAAAATATGACAAATCATAGATTACTGATATACATAATATACAAGTATACAACTGCACCATGGAAAAGCATTCACACAATCCCAGATGAAAATTTTATTCTAGTTGACTATTTGCTTTGATAAATCATAAACCAAAACAGCAGACATGCTGACAATTTTTTCCTGCAATTTGAGAACAAAATAACTAGAAGTAAATGAAAAAAATTATGTACGTCAAGGAAACCCAGTGTTACTTGAGCAAAATACTTTGATCTTGTGTATGGAATTTGGAGCCTAGGAATCCAATGGCTATGAGACATTATCCAAATTTTAAATTACAGGGCACCTTGTGTAAGGGCAATTTGTTGAACAAATAGCTTGCAGTTTCCAGGGCAGAGGCATGTTAACTTATCACTGAATGCAGCACTACAATGATTGAAACTGTACACCGCCAAGGTAGATTCTACTAACACAATATGCAAAATAATTTTCTTGATCTAAGGGACTTCAAATTGGAGAACACATAATGTATATATGGAAAATACATCTATACTTACTTTTCAGTAGCTGTTGCCGTCAATCCAACAATGGAACATTTGAAAGAACATCACGCAGTTTGTCTAATTGTTTGTATTCCACCCTGTAGACAAAGCTTAAAAATGAGGCAATCAACCCGCTCATTGTCTCATAGACGGTCAGTTTTCCTTCTCACATTTTACAATTAATGTGTTTGTATCACATGACAATAAAAAGTAACACAACAATCATTATAAAATTGACTTATCTGAAGTTATGACCCCACTCTGATATGCAATGTGCTTCGTATAAGCAAATTCCATAATCTAGTAATTTTGACCAGAAACTGCATTACCATCATCATAAATCAGGTGAAAAGCATTACAAGGACTCAGGGAGAAAGTAACTTATCGAGTAGCTTAAAGAATGAAAAGCAATAATCATTCAACTCTACGAAATAGGAGTCGGAAATGGAAATAGACAGGAGGAGCAATCTTGGGAAACTTATGCATGCAGCTCTAGCCATGGCAAAAGAATTCGTACCATGAGCTAAGTAAAAAGAGGTTACTTAACAAGGATGAGTCAATTAAATAAAATGTTCCCAGTATTTCATATGATTAAATTCATTTACAGTGTGAATATCCAAAAAATTGCATGAACAAGCAAACTGTTACCATATTATACCACAAAAGAGTTGAACACATTTTTTGCCGCTTTCAGCAATAAGTCATATAAACGACATGCACCTGCTCGGAAGCAGGCAATGCCTTCTCCGGTGTCATGTACATAATATCATATCGACCTCTCTCGGCATTAGTGTAGGCATTCAGATCATTCTGAGCACTAGAAAGATATTCCGCTCGTATATCCCTTTGCTTCAATGCCATGACCTAATGACGAAACTTGCTATAGGTACATCCAACCTAATTCCAAAATTACCCTAACTGAAGAAAGCAATAAAGAATTTGGCTGAAACACATACCTGATCCTGCATTAAGGATATAAGCGGGCTTATCACTACAGCAGTCTTTTTCGATATTAATGGAGGCACCTGATAGCTTTATCATTGCAATTTATTCCCAAAAGGTTTCCAAAAGTTGATCAGTTTTGGTAATAAAGGTGAGCTAAAGGATACAAGCTTACAATGTCTGAAAAATGGAGAGAAAATAGAAAATTACCACAATGAATTGCCACTGCCGGTCGCCATAACCACAAAGCAATCTTTACCTTGCAGAATACTCTCCACAATTTCTTTCTGGTAAGGTCGGAATTTGGAGAACCCGAAATATTTCTGCAGCCAAATAATATAACAAAAGACAACCCTTAAACAAAAAAACAATGGAAATCACCGTCGGTTCATATCAGTTCTTAAAAAATAAAGGAAGAAGCACGAACTTTGAGAGTGGACTCTATTAATGATCCTCGCCTTCTCCCGTGAAAGAATAGTCGGCGAAGATAGAGAGTATGGCGGAATTTAATGGGTTGGGGTGTGGGTGTTTCCATTTTACTGTTTTTTCTTTTTTCTTTTCCTTCTTGGCAGTTGGGGTGGATGTAGGGGTGGGTATTTGGTATTGGTTATTTGGGTATCTATATAACCGAATCAATCAATGGATATCTCATTAACCGAATAACCGATATCATTGGATACGGTTCGGTATTTAGTATGTAATTTTAAAAATTTCGGTTATCGGTATACCCATTCGGTTATCGGATACCGATAACCAAAATAATTATATAAATATATATATTTATTTAATTTTATAATTAATATTTTAAAAACGAGTATATTTTAAAAACTGAATATATTTATTTAATTTTATAATTAATATTTTAAAAAGCGAGAATATTTTAAAAGCGAATATATATATTTATTTAATTTTATAATTAATATTTAAAAACGATTATATTTTAAAAACTGAATATATTTATTTAATTTTATAATTAATTGATTATTTGGTTAACCAAATAACCGATTGGTTAAACCGATCGGTTATTTGGTTAACCGAATAACCGCTCGATTCGATTATCGGTTAGTATCCAGAGTTGCTAATCGGTTTCGGGTAACCGAAAATTCGGTTCGGTTAACCGAACCGAACCGGATACCCAGCCCTAGGTGGATGTTTATGTTGAGGAATTAAATAACTTCCCGCCCTTTTCGTGAAAATTCATACTCCCTCCGAATTTTTTGAGTGGGCCTCTTTGCCAAAAATGGATGAATTTTTACAATTGGCCCATTACCCAAAATGGGTAAAGCCAGCCCAATTAGTGTATCCCTTATTAGGGATTAGTTTAATTAAAAAACCCTAATGATGCTCAAGTGTTGCGTTCTCTCTTTGGCTCCCTATTGCGCCGCAATACTCATTTCCTCCTTGGCCTCTTTCTCTTCCATGGCTCGATCTCACTCCACCTGCAACCCTATGCCGCCAGCCATGTTGCCCCCCTCTATCGCCGACGACACCCAAAATTCCCCTTTCCCCTATGATATGCTTCATGATCTGTGTCAAAAAACCCTAGATGAAGCGATTTCCAGGTCGAGCCCTAAGATCTTGCATCTCCAATCACATTCGGCTGAATAAAAATCTCGTGTTGATTCCATGGTGAAACCCTCATCCCGATACCTACTCGGTTCTTGACAAGTCGGGGCTATGAAACACTCTCCCGATTCGTTACTGACGAATCCGTCGTGCGGCCGAATCGATCAAGATTCTTGGGGTCGAATCGATGGTAGAAACCCTTCTCCCGAATCGGTTTGGCACGAGCTTTTGTGCGATACTCAAATCAAAGAGGTTTTCAGCCATTGCTTGAGGTGGACACGGAAGAGAAGTCTCCAATGATGTAGAGGCGCGGCGGCGGCGGGCGTCGGTGATGGCGGAGAAGATCAAACGCGACGCAAAAAATTCGGGAATGGGCGGATGAAATGTTGCTCATTTTGGTGCCTACAACCGCCTCTTGGTGAGATCTTTCCTATAGTTCTTTTAGTCTTGAAATGTTGCTCATTATTGTGTCTTTGGTGGTCATGGGAAATTAATTTTGGATCGAAATGTTGCTCATTATTGTGTGTGGTGGTGTGGGAAATTGATTTTAGATCTTGAAATGTTGCTCATTATTGTTTCTTGGTGGTGTGGAAATTGATTTTGGATCGAAATGTTGCTCATTATTGTGTGTTGGTGGTGTGGAAATTGATTTTGGATCTTGAAATGTTGCTCATTATTGTGTCTTTGGTGGTCGTGGGAAATTGATTTTGGTCTTGAAATGATGACAACTTTTACACACCATGTTATGTTAAGTTGTAATGCATCATTGATTTGCAAAATATCATTGAGATGCATACTTAGTTCTACACACTTAGATTACATTAGCATCATGTTGAAGTTGTTCTAATCGCGAAAAGTTTACATCAAAACATCAAAACATATGCAAAATGTTTTGTTATGCAACCGATCCCATACCTCGACTCCACTTCACTCTTCTTCAACTTCATCGAGTTAATTCCTAGGTTCTTCTGAGCACCTCCACCACATCCTTGATCCAAACTCCAGCAGATGAAGTAGACATTCTTTCCCTAATTGTTTGACACATACAAGTGAGGGGTAATGTGTCCGCCTTATCATTGCATCTTTCCCAAATGAGGAAGTTTATACCGATTCGTCCCCTAACCACCAAGACTCTACCATAACACTTTGTAGAGTTAGGAAAACATTATTCACTTGTTGGTTGTTAGCTTCTCATATGATCTCTCCACACTTTCACTAAATCTACCAATGTGACATACTTTTTGATATTGCGATGCTTGAATTGCGAAAGAACCAACCCAAATCAAGCACATTAAGGTCGGTGAATTGGGTGGTGGTTGTACAGTGTAAATGTGAGACCTCCATCAATGGATGTCTCTCTAAATAAGGGTCATTATCTTTGATATGGGGTCTTGAATTATCTTGTTGTATTCTTACATGTTGCCCACATTCACCGGCCACTTCTCTTTATTGCAGGATAATCTGCAATAAGAGAGTAGTATAAACATACATAAACAAACCGATTTCTCATTAAATGAAAATGTTAACTAAATTTGCTTACATGATAAGTTCTGATCATAACAATCATATTGACAGCTAATGAAACACCTAAACACATTGAGTGACACAAATCACAAAATTCACCCTCATCTACCCATACCTTGTTGATAATGCAATCTCTTAAAACATCTCTGGTTATGGACTCAATTGCTTTGGTCTCCATTGTTCCAGATGGTCTATTCTTGCTTGATCTTTTGGCTAGTTCCTCATATGTGAATGGAAAGATGCCTATTTTCCCATCAAACAAAACAGTTCCATCTGCACCAAATATTGGTCTACAAACAGCACACATAAACATCACCTTTGTGATGAATTTCTTACTCTTGCATGATCTGTGTGGGTCAATCTCATCAGGAGTTAGATAGTACCTTTGCATCCCTTTTGTCATATAAAACCACTTCTCATCAATATGCACTGTATTATGCATACTCTTAAACTTCAATGTGTTCATCAAAGTGTCAGTTCAGTGTTTCAAGAGAAATTGTACCTTAGCATCTTGTTAGCATCGTCAAATCCGGACGAAGAGGGCTGGTGTGTGTTCTGATCAGTCCACCTTTTACCCATTTTCCCACAGTTGATTGGCTGCACTTTACACCAAATGCTAAGCTTCGTTGTGTTGTTCTTCGATGCAGATCCAAGCTTTTGATGAGCTCTAGATCAATATGAACTCTTTTGGCACGCTTGTTTTTCTTTCCATTCTTCAATGCTATCACTTCACCTTGTTGTTTTTGTTTCATTGCTGCAGCCCAACCGAGAGATGGTCCTCTTGAAGAATTGAAGAAGATGACGACTTTTCCCTTTGCCCTTGGCCATTTTGTCATAATGCTGCTTTCAAGGAGGAATTGGACAACATGATTTTTCTCTTCCTCTGAAAACTCCTTTCTTCTCACCATTTTGGAAGCATTTATGGATGTAATTAATGTGCAGATGAAATGAGATGTTAAACACACATATTTATTCCTTTTTGTAATGGATATTACCGGGAAAATTTGAAAATTTCAGTTGTAAATTTAGTGTTTGAAATTTTCAGTTTGTAAACAAGTTTCCTGTTTGAAAACGAGTTTACTGTTTGAAAATTTAGTGATGTTGACTCTTTGTTAATTAATTCACTAAACATGCTTTCCTTGTTAAATAAAGCATTTATTAATTTGCGTGTAATAAAGTTGGGTGCCAACTCTAAAAATTCGGAGGGAGTAATATTTACTTGCTAATTATTTATTGTACTTATTGAATTTAGTAGTGCAATTTAGCTTAAAATTCACAATTTGTAAAATGATTTGTAATACAACATTCACTGCACTTAATATGAAGTTTTATCACACTAGTCAATGTAAACATTCAATTAATTTGATTAAGAAATTATGACAAATATTTCATGATCGATTTATAGGGCATGTGATTCCAATGTTTACTATTTTTCAGTGAATTTCAAATATTTATTATGAAGGTAAACTATCATATATAAAATTTATATGATAAATAAACCATGATATATAAAATTTATATGAAAAACTAATGTCATAAACACCTTGACTGGTTCGATCGAGGGCTTCAAAAAGCTAATAAAACAAGTAGAGTCCTTAAAATGAAAATAATCAAAAGTTAGGGGGTCAATGTGGGATTATCCATATAAATTTAGCGGCCTATCTTCCAAGCTCCACCCAAAGCTCAAAACAGTGAGCGAAGTAGAACCCAAGATATCCAACAATGGCGTCTGCTTCTACGTTTAGCCTCTCTTCTCTACGGGCCGCTCTTCCCTCCCCTCCTTCTATTTGCTTTCCCGACGGGCCCTCTTCGTCAAAGCTCAGACTCTCTCGCTCCAAACCCGGCCCGAGGCCTCTTAACTCCTTTGTGGGTCTCGCCCCTTTGCAGCCACTTTTCTCTTCTCCAGGTACTGCGTCTCGAGGAATAAACATACATGCGATCTGCAAGATTTCGCAGTGAATTGTGAAATTTTCTGGAATTATAGTATTTTATTTATTCGGTGATTTTTGCTCGTTCTTTATCTTGTATTTTGGGATTTCAGGTAAAAAAACTGGGGGTAAAGGTTTTTATCTGATATATATTGGGAAATGAATGTACTAGAAAATGCATTGGGAAATGTGATTGTGTTTGATCATAATTAAATTTGTGAATGTTGAGAGAAATAATAGAGGAAATAATTGCTTAGGATAACAAAAAAGAAGTGCTTGCATTATCTTGGAAATTTTGGGTTTCAAGAATGCCAAAGGCTGCTTGTCAGAGTCTAATTTGAGGGACTTGGTACTACTGAAAATGGTTTTGACTACATTAGATTTTGTTTTGCCTTTGAATGAGTTGAAATGCTTTCAATAATTTGTTTCTTACCTCATTTCTTTAGTTCTGGGTATTTCTCTTTTAGTGCATTTTCTGGCTAGTGATGATTGCAAATCTTGTTCAGATACTTGCTATTACCATTTGTTAGTATTGATATCTTATTGTAATTATGTTTGATAATGCAAATGTTTCTGGCCCTTTTAATTTTACTTTTTTCTTAATTTGTTGTTGTGTTGGTTTTGTAACTTTTGATAGTCATAGATGTTATCAATAGTTCTGGTGTGTGTTAAAATGTGAAATAAATTATCCATATCTTGTTTTTACTGTTTTGAAATTTGTGCTCCCATTTGCAGTATGCTGAAAAAAAAGTAACTAATCGTATGCAATCATATGGAATTAGACCTTGATTATTGAGACAAAGTTACTTAAAATTCACCAGTTTTGTGCTGTAAGCTTTTCCAAAAGGTTTGATCTTTGTCCTCATTCAGTCTAATTTGCAAACACTGTAGATTCATTTAGTTTCGAGCACTGTTTTCCCACATTCGACAATGGTGGCCGTTTCTTCGCTATGAGACATGGGAGGAAGGTGCCCAAGCTCAACCGGCCTCCCGATCAGCGCAAGGCTCTCTTACGAGGCTTGACTACTCAACTCCTCAAGTACGGTCGCATAAAGACCACCAGAGCCAGGGCTAGTGCGATGAGGAAGTATGTCGACAAGATGGTCACACTGGCCAAGGACGGAACCCTACACAAGAGAAGACAAGCCCTTGGCTTCGTCTACGAGAAGCAAATTGTCCATGCCTTGTTTGCTGAGGTCGGGGAGAGGTACGGGGACAGAGAAGGAGGTTATACTAGGATCATCAGGACTCTACCAAGGCGCGGGGATAATGCTCCTATGGCTTACATTGAACTTGTCTGAGTTATGATCGAGTAATTCAAGTAAGCTCGTGTTCTCTTACATTTGCTGGAGAGATTTTGTAGCAAAACCTTCGTGTATGTCCATATAATCCTTCGTTTGTATCAAATGTGACGTTTCTTGCTTATTTTTTGAGACGGCCTTCGTTTTGCACATTATGTTAGTGATGTTCCCATTTAGGGTCTGTTTTGTAGCATATGTTACAGATCTTCGGTTACATGCTTCTTGTTGTCAACGGGATAAAATGCCGTTAGAACTCTCTGTTGGTTAGCTTGGTTGGTGCCATGGAGGTGATGAGGTTTGTCCTTCAATGAAAAATATCTGTAAACCGCACAGAACCGTATTAATGTAGTTTGGTTTTGTTTGGCTGTGATGCTAGTACAGTTTGGTTTGGTTTCCAAAATTATTAAACCGTATTTTGCTGTTTGGTTTTGGTGCCAAACCGAACAGAACTGAACCGCGAACACCCCTAGGTCCTGCGACACTAGCTTAGTTGAACACATGTAATTAAGGAGGAGTATTTGTTTACAATAGAGTTGAGAGAAGCATCAGACTCGAATGAGTGAGTGCAGAGAAATGTAGGGACACATATAATCAAGTTAAGGTTGCTACAGCCTCCATGGGTTTAACTCAGTTGGTTAACAGCTAGCTGATTTGGGACAAAGATCAAGAATCGAGTCCTAACAGTCGCAGTGTGGAAGTTTTACCCTCTTTAGGATGACTCCTTATGGGCACTAGAGAGAGTCCTCATAATTTTTTAATTACTGAGTAATCGTGATTTACTCCCTTATATTCTCGTAAGACTGTGATATGAAGTCTCCCGAGGTAGCTTCCCTTTTTGGAACAAGTTAAGGTTGCTACTAAAAGAAATGATGATTTTCTGTGTTTTGGTTGTGTAAATGTCTTATTTGGAGAGAAACTATGAAATTATAATGATTTAATTTATTAACGCTGTCAATGTTGAAGTCGGAAGTTTCCCTAGTGATATTGTTGGTGAGGTAGTCGAAACAAATATAGGGAACTCCGCTGCTTTTTAAATAGGCATACGGCGAATGATTATTATGATTATAAATGTTTATATTTTTATAAATTTTTCATGCATCATATACTTAATTTAATTTATAAGGATAGTTTTGAATTTAATTTGATATGAAATAAGAATTCTTTTGTATCCAAAATTCTTCCGCGTGCAATTTAATTTAATTTATAAGGATGGTTTTGATCTTTTGAAATAACTCATGTTCTCGTGCAATAATCAACCATAAGGGAGATGTAAAATGATATATTTTGATATATACATATATTAGTATAATCTTTTTGACGTTTTAGCCGTGGTATAGGTCACATCGTCAAACTATTTTATATGCTCATATATTTCTGTATATTTTCATTTCTGCAGTGAAATCGAATATTAGTGCTTATTAACCAATTCCACGACATTACAAGATCGGATTTAGTGGGAGTCCCCCACAGATAGTCACATGACGATCACATCATTAGTGGGTTTTGCATTTTAATTCATTTAATTGTATATAATTAAATTGGCCTCAACTCTGCATGTGTCTATATCTCATACTGATGAATAGCATATAATTATACCTGCCCAAATTGCACAACCATACGACAGCGGTCATCATTATTAAAACATACAAATTGTGAAATCTTAAGGAATATTATAAGTTGGAGTCCTTGTGCAGATTCAAACCTATCGTACTACATATTTGTGACTTGAAAGACAATTCATTTTCCCCTTTTAAGTAAAAAGATAAGATGTAACGAAAAATTCAATGCTCATCTCTGATTAAATATGTTTCTTTTAAAATCAAAATTGTTTTGAGAGAAAAGGAAAAGAGGAAGAAGAAAATAAATTGCATTAATGAATAAAATTGAGGTGGAATTAATATCTACTCTGATATCGTATTAAATTAGTTTCTCCTCTAAATATGCAATATCAAGTACTCGTCAACACAGTAATATGCCGGTTAAGATAGCAGGTGGAATTTTTTAACAGCAGTCAAAAATTGCTGGCAGGCATCAGTACATGAACGTAACAGTGGCCAAAAAAGCTTATTTTTATCTAAAGAATTAGTTTATTATTTTATTTTTCTCATCTCAAATGACTACTTCAAGTTTTTGCTCAATAAATAATTGCATATCCACCCTAAATTTTCTTGATTGGAAACTCCATAAATGAGATTTACTGCGTGCCAAATAATCCAACTTTTCAAAAAAAGTAAGAAAAGAAAAGGCATAAATTTCCCAACTAGCAGGATCACATTTCATATTTTGTGCATATACAAAACCATACATCATAATCCAACAATCCACTCAAAAATTCCCACAAAAATAACAAAAGATTAAAACACAATCCACTAAATTTTGTATGAGACCATATTTACTCCCAAGTGATACACAAAATAAAAGAAGCAATTTCCAGTAAGATTTCCTGTCATATTTGACTTCCATTTATGAGTGCCCCAGTTTTATATAATGCAGGAGAAACCTGGTCTCCAAAACCAAAATCTACCACCACAAGCACAAAAGAGTATAGACAGAGGCAAAAAAACAGAGGAAATCATGATTATGAACATAGGAAAACTCAAAAACACTGTCTTCATTAACATTATTGTCTGTATGTGCATGGTTTCAACCTGCCTCAGCACATCAAACGATTCATATCTGCAGAAAAACTGCAATCTTTATGAAGGAAGATGGGTTTATGATGAATCCTACCCTCTCTTCGACTCCTCAAAATGCTCTGCCATTCGCGGCGTATTCAACTGCCTCAAATACGGCCGCCCCGATCATCAATTTCTCAAGTATAGGTGGCAGCCCAATGCCTGCAACTTGCCTAAGTATGTCTCTATTTCTTTCTCTCTTTTTTTTTGAAACTTGGAAATGTATGTTATGTATAAGGGAATGAATTATTGTTCTTGTTTTTTTTAGATTTGACGCTGGAGATTTTTTAAGGAGGATGAATGGCAAAAAGATCATGTTCGTAGGGGATTCCGTGAGTGAGAATCATGGGCAATCGCTTATTTGCCTGCTTAATCAGGCCGGGGTACGGTCGGAAGTCGTAGATACTTCGAACCTAACTAACTCGATCTCTAGTGTTAAATTCGAGGTACGCGTATATTCTTTATTGTCCCATTATTTTTTATTTTATTATGTCTCGTTGCATGTGACACGCGTGCATAGACATCATTGCTTAAAATTCACCGCTTAGCATAATAAATTATACAAACTAATTAAGACAGTGTTTGGCTGAGTTTATAAGCTCTCCAAAAACAGTTTATAAACTATTTTTAAAGTTTAAAAACAGTTTATAAGTTGTTTTTTGGGAGCTTATAAGCTCAGCCAAACACCCTCTAAATCGTCGAGACCTAAATAATTTGATTCTAAATAACTCGATCTCTAATGTTAAATTTGGAGGTAAGTATCATCTGTTTTACTTTTTCTTTTAATTCATGTGAAATCCGTAATCATTATCTTCAATGTATACTGGGTAAATCTGGTTGTATGTGACATATGTACATGAACAAATTAAAAATTTACTGATTAAAATATTAAAATACGTTCACATAATTGATATATATGTATATGTACACACACACACGTACTAGGACTGTCACTGTCATTTGAGAATTAATTCAATTTGTCTTTCGATATATTGTCGTGCACGTGATGAATACCTAATTTGAGAGGTGATTATGTTAATGGTGGTCTCATGCTGCAGGCACATGGAGTTTCCATTACTGTTTTCCTTTCGCATTATTTGGTAGATATCGAAAATGATAAAATTGGTCGAGTTTTGAAGCTCGATTCAATTAAGGATGGCGACACATGGAAGCAGGCCGATGTCTTAATCTTCAACACGTGGCTATGGTGGTATCGCAGAGGGCCTAAACAACCGTACGTATGATATTTTCACGTTATTTTTGGGTACAAATTAAGCTCGAATAGTATTTTTGATGATTAGTCAGTAATTATAAAGTAATTAATTTTTCCTTCATACTAAGACAAGTTAAACTAATAGTGGTAAGATTTGCGTCTCAGATCCATTATTTAGGTTAGTTATGGACACATAAAGTGATAGTATATCATAACCAATATTTGTACTATATTATGTAGTTGAGCTGTCTCTATACATTTGCCTGTGATTTGTCATGACAATTATTTAAACAATTGCTTTAAATAGTGGCGATATTTTCCTTGCGACACTATAGTTTTGATAAGTATTTGTTGCTTGATAGTTATTGTTGACTAATTAGAAAGACCTACGCAGATACACCTTGACTTTTGGTCACGAGTTTTTGAAATGTTTTCATTTTTAGATATAAATAAATAAAATTGTAATGCGACAGAAAATATATTGCTTGATTGCAGATGGGATTATATTGAAAGTGAGGGAAAGATAGTGAAAGACATGGACCGCATGGAAGCATTTCGTAGAGGTTTAACTACATGGAAAAATTGGGCCGATTCAAATCTCAATCCTTCCAAAACCCAAGTTTTTTTCCAAGGGATCTCTCCATCACATTACAAGTAATTTATCTGTCTCCCATCTCCATTTTCTATTCAAACAATAAATACGTGCATATGGCACACATGGTTAGTTTTTGAAAGGATAATTGTATATAACAATTAGTATTTTTATCCATATTCTAATTTATTACACCACTTTTAAATTTTAGCACTGAAAATATGGTTTTTGAAATCGTGTGGTTTGTAATCATCAATTAAAATTGGATGAAATTAAAATTAATGCGATTGTCAAAAAAATATACACATGAACAATTGTGTGATCTGTAATTTTATAACGACTTCCTTTAGGTGGTGTTTACTTTGCATGATTAACATTTTAAAGGATTGACTATTTGATGGATTAAATGTGTGATAAAATAATTTTTATCTATCAATCCTTTGTTTACTACAAAGGATTAGTGAATAATTAAGATTGTGATAAATAATTTTTCCTTTATTTGGAGGATTATTTCAATCCTACCTATATTGGTTGGATTAATATTAATGAAGAATAATTCAAATGATTAAAATAATCTCGGGCTTTTGGGTATCCTCAAATATTAATCCTTAAAAGTAAACACTTGATTAGGTTAGATTAATTTTATCTATCCAACCTAATCATGCAAAGTAAACACTTCCTTAAGGTATACTTTCCAATAGCAACATCAGCTTTAATTAATGTTGTAAACCACAAATTGTAAAGAATATGTTTTTTGTGTCAATTTTTAGAAATTGTGTTGTAAACCAAAAGATGAGTAACATTAGTATTATTATACTCCCTCTGTCCCATTTAAAATATCTTACTTTCCTTTTTGGGTTGTCCCATTACAAATGTCACATTTTATTTTAGGAAATAATTATCCCTTTAAAAAGTGTGGACCCTACCCACTATTTAACATTTTAACTACTTTATACATTTTTCCTAAATATCCGTGTCCAAAAGAAAAGGGACACTTTAAACGGGACGGAAGGAGTAATTTATAAGCAATTCATAACCCCTTTTGAAATAACACAATATTCACTCGAGTTTATAATTTTTACGAGAAATATATGACGTTGCAATTACAACACTGCTGTTTTTTTTGCAATTACAATATTACCCTAATTTATTCCGTAAAAGCTTGTCTAATATGATATGATGATGTTTTACTGTTGAAAAAATAATTAAGGATGATGCAATTGCAACATTTTATAAAACAAATGTAATAATTTACGACTTGGGACGACCTTATGTTATTTCGGACAATCAACCCTGACATTTACGACGTTACCAAACATTCAACACGACATCTCATGTTTCTCTCTCTTCTATCTCAGGGGGGAAGAGTGGAACGAGAAAGGAGTGAAAGACTGCTCGAGGGAGACAACACCAGTTGAAGGATCAACATATTCAGCAGGTGAGCCGTTGGCACTGAAAGTGTTGAAATCAGTTCTAGAGAAAAACATCACCATCAATGCCGGTTCATTTGCTTGATATCACAACTCTGTCTCAACTGAGGAAAGATGGGCATCCTAGCAAGTACAACTCCTTGGGCGGGATGGATTGCACCCATTGGTGCCTCGCCGGCGTCCCCGACACGTGGAACCAGCTGCTCTACGCAGAGCTGCTGCGATCTCGTGATTAAGGGGTCAAAGATTTGATTAGGATACATGCCTATTCTAAGTTGTATTATTTTATTTTCTTGATTTTCTTTTAGAAGTCATATGAAACTTTATACATACATACATATAATACTACAGTTTGGTGAGGTTAATTTGATTGAAGAAAACAAAGTGAATGTGGTGATGTTTGATGTCACATGCCGATGCAGGATTATTTTGTTATAGAATTGAACATCTCTTCGCAGTCTTGCAATAGTCAATTCTAATTTCTGAACCAACTTATGTATCAAACATATACTTAATGATATACTCATTGTTCACATACATACATTGCAACAGTCAATACTAGTATGGATATTTTGAGAGTCTTTGTGCTTTTCCGGTACAATCCTAGACTACCTATGAGATTTCATAGCCCATGTTCAAAATTCGTTATTAATATTAATATTAATATTAATATTAATATTAATTTATTTTATTTTATTTATGTATTTGCAAAATTCCGATTCTAAATTGGCAAATATTAATTTTGCATTACTGTAATTTCCAAAACGTCAAATTAACTTATACTCATTCATCTGTACTTACTCTTCTCCAAGAATTATTGATGTGATGCATAAGAGGGAGTTTGGCTAAGCTTATAAGCTCTAAGAGCTTATAAGAGGTTTGTCTCAACAATTTATAAATTATTAAAGTGTTTGTATAATTAATCTTATAAGTTAGAGAAATAATCGTGAATTAGAAAGAGAAAATCATAGTTAGAGAGATAAAATTGACGAGAGATTAGGATGGCAGTGGATCTTGGACCCGGTCCAGATCCGCAGATCCAGATCAATTTTTCAGGATCTGAATCTTCAAAAAATAGGATCCGACGGATCTGGACCGGATCCGGACCATTCTTTTAAAATCCGGATCTGGATCTCGATTTCTGAGATCCAAATCCAGTCCAGATCCGGTCCATAAATCCATATAATATATATGTATATATAATTTTTATTTATATTTATATTTATAATTGTATTATATTATTTTTCTTTTTGGATAAATTAGGTTACGAAATTGGATAATATGTTAATAATATTAGAAATTTATACCTTATTATTAAGGAAAATTTGTATGTGAGTGGTCTATTTGCTAAAATATGTGTGTTACTTCTTCTATTACTATTGTAATATTATTTGATGTAATGAAAGCAGAAGTAAATTTGTAACTAACATCTTCTTGTATAGTGATTATTGTAGAATTTTGATATAATTATTATAGTGTTATATGTATTTAGATTGTTATTATTATCATGGTGTTACTGTGAATTATATTTGATTTAGAATTTATTTTAAAAGAGAAAACATATGGATCCGGGTTTAGATCCTGGACCTTGTGAATCTTATGGATATGGGTCTGGATCTAATTTTTTTGGACCCAATGGATCTGGACCGTATCCGGACCCAAGCAAAAAATTACGGATCTGGACCTAGTCAGATCCGGTCCATTGTCATCCCTACGAGAGATGAAGTAGGTAGTGTATATATATGAGATAACGAACTATAATAAAGTTATTTTGGTAAATTCATGATTGCTTATAAGCTTATGAAAAAATAAATTGGGGTAGAACAACTTATTTTTAGAGGAGCTTATAAGCTGTTGAAGCTTATTTTCACAACTTGTAAGGTATTTAGAAGTTTATTTTGTCAAACATTTTACAACAGTTTATAAGTTCAATCAAAGACCCTCTAAATCTTGTTTATACCCATTTTTAGTTTTTGAGATACAGTCTTGTTCAGACCCATATCATGTAACAAGAAAACTAAATTTCATTTGTTTTCTGATTAAAGAAAAATCTATTATCAGATATTTAGTTATAATTAGAAAAATGAAATATAGATAAAATATAAAACAAAAAAAAAAGCAAAAACAAACTTCTGTGACGAAACATGAGGTTTTTGGGCCGAAATATAGATAAAATATAAAACAAAAAAAGCAAAACAAACTTCTGTGACGAAACATGAGGTTTTTGGGCCGAAACTTCGAACTGCGTACATATTATGATATTACTCGTGTGCATGAAGAGCCGCGGCGGCGTGGGGCGGAAGGCGGCCTCTCTGAATGAAATTCCGTCCGTTCCCAGTTGCCTTTGCAATTCCCGACTAATGAAAACGACGACTGGGGCGATTAAAATTTCTCTTTGTGGTTCCAATTGAGATATGCGCGAGTCACTGCAGCCGCCGTAACTTCTCGGCCAAATTTCTGGTGATGAATGTGACATTCCTGGACGGGAGATCAACCGGTTTTTAGATTGCTATGTCAATTCTGTGATCCATTTTACAAAAACTCACGGTTGGAGGTTCAATTTCGAATCATAAATCTTATTATTTGGGCTAGGGTTTCTTTCCTAGTTTTGGGGGAAATTCTGATTTTGAATATTTCAGTTTGCACCCTGAATTTTTGAGTTCTGTTAAATCTGACCCAGAAAAGAGGGATAGAGAAATCTCTAAATCCTCTAGCAGAGCATGAACCACAAATATAGTTGGTTTCTTTTTTAATACGAACTACTGTATTACCCGTCGAATGAATAAAAAAACAATACAATACTTCATAGTTAAATGATAGTGTTTTGACAACTCATTAAATTCGCTTCGAAAATAAACATACAATCCCGCATCAATCAACACTCCAAATTCTGAACAATCCGTCAAACCTATAATTTAGATCTCTAATTTTGATCAGAAGGTTCTTGTTAGGCTTGTGAAATTCATTAGATTCATTTATATCACTAATTGTGCATTTTTATGATTTGTCTTAACGCTACACCACTAAGAAATTAATTGCCATGTTAAATTATTATTAATTCAGTTGATTGGTCGTTAATAATTTCATTTAATTGTGCATGAGTAGTTCGTTTCAAGGATCTTTATATATTATTTATCCACGACTTATTACTTGAAATCGGCCCAAACGGATCTAAAGCCTAATAACAACAAATTCAGAGCTGTTATTTTTTTTATTTCAAATAATTGTGAAGATAGTGACTTAGGTATCATAGTTGGAAGGCATGCATCGGCAGAATTAAATGAGTTTGACAATTAACAAGAAGGCTTGGTGTTGGTCTAGTGATAGAGTGGTTAATGTCCGAGGCCAAATGTCTCGGGTTCGAATCCACTGTGACGCAGCCTTTAAAATTTTTGTATTAAATTGACAAAAAGAATGCTTGCTAGCTCATAATTCTGAGGAATTATTAAGAAGCATATACCATAAATAAAAGGTGCAACTACTGCGACAGTTAAGACCTAAGTATTATTAGCATCACAACCAGGAAATTCATACATAAACCAAGCACGTTATAGCATGCTTTTTTCCTATAATAATATTAATCTTAATTACAAAATTGTATTTATATATATATATATATATATATATATATATATGTGTGTGTGTGTGTGTGTGTGTGACATGATCTACGGTGATCTCTCTATAAATTTACATGGCTGTGAATCAAATTGATTAATCTATCGATTTCTAAGATTTAATTTATCCGAAGATGAGGCATAATTGGCAAATGAAATGATTACTCATTAATTTATGAAGCGAGTGCGGGGTGCATGCCTAGTCAACTAATTAAGTTCTTATTCAATATTTTTATCAATTTAGTCAATTTAATTAATGTGAATGATTAATTAATGCAAAACCTACACGCACATAATTAACTACCATTTTTATCAATTAAATATTAAAATTATTCATGTTGTTTAAATTTTATTGAAATGTGTTGATGAATAGAAACTCAGGATAATTTAAGATATATATATATTTATATATGTAAATACCTATGAATATATCTTTTGTACGCAACATAACAATTTCAAATTCTAAAATAAAACTAAAATTTATGTTTTTTTATTTATTTCTCACAAGTTAAAATTATTGATTTATAGCGATAAGGGCAAAGTTGAGTCGCCCAAGTTTCTCCTCATAGTTGGAGGCCTTTGGTTTAATTCCCATATAAGTGTGGATTATCTTTTTAATTTATTGGATATGGTCGCGTAGTTATTGTGTGAATTATTTTGATCCATTCATAATATTTAGGCTATTTATGAGAATTATTTAGATCTCTTTGTGATATTTAGTCATAATTCGTGATATAATATATATGTAAATTGTATCTTTAAAAAATATTAAAATTTTATAATATTTAATCAATTAATGAAATAATATATATATATATATATATATATATATATATATATATTGTATCTCTAAAAATTATTTATTTATATCAAATCTTCGTAGTTCTTAAAAGTTCTACTTCAAGTTTGGCGCTTTTACACAAAAATAAAGTTTCCCTATAAAACTCCCTATCCATCTTCCCTCCAATTCTCAAATTTTACTTTTCCTTTGACTTACTATCGATGATCAAGATGCCAACTCTTCCAATTAGGATTCTAACAATATTCTTACTTATTTTCTCCATATACTTCTTCTCTGCAAACACACACGCCTCCTCCCTGCCGGATAGGCTGCTCCGGTCCACGGCGGAGCTCCGCAACCACACGGCTATATCGGAGTTCCGGCTTCTCAACCGGAGGCGCCTGCTCGACTGCCCCGACCCGAACCCGTATCTCAAGGTGAACGTCACCTCCAACCCGACTCTCTCCGACGACGAATACATAACTGTGAACATCACCGGAGTTTTGCTGCCTTCCAAAACCGATTGGGTGGCCATGATCTCCCCTTCTCACTCCGAGTATATTTTCTTCTTTCTTGATCATGGCCTCGTTGGTGCGTTGAATGCCATCATAAATACACACTTAAATGTCGGTAATTATCGATTAATGACACGTTAATGTTTGGTTATAGTGTGAAGACGTGTGTGCAAAATGCATTTATGTATGAACAAACGGGTGATTTCAGCAGTCTTCCTCTTCTATGCCACTATCCGGTTAAGGTCAGACCATTTTACCTAACTATATTTTATTTAGGTGCATGTGTTACTTATTTTGATTTTATTCATTAATAAACACAATTATGAAAACTAGCTACGACTATTGAATCGAATTGAATTGAAATAATATTGATTTTCTCAGATTTTCTGTTCGATTCGGTTCAATTTGATATTTTTAAAATTAAAATTCGAATTATATGTATAATATTAAATTTATATAAATAATTTAATTATAATTTCAGAATAAAATTATAAATAAAAAAATTATTGATTCCGGTTTGTTTTGAGTTTTTATTAGTTCAGTTTGGTACGGATCGATTGGAATCGAAATCAGAGTGGTCATTTACGTGGGTTGGTGCTCATTCAATTAAAATTAGATCAACATGCATTTTCATGACTTTTAAGACTCCTATATACAGTTCCTGTATAATTCAGGTTGAAAATCCAAATATTGAGAAAAAAATGAAGAACATATATAAATATTTACAAACATAAAAAGTTGTTGTGTAAGAGCGAGTGACAGGAATTCTGGGTGCAGGCTCAATATGTGAGCAACGATCCGGGATACCTGAATTGCAGCAAGAAAGAATGCAAGGGGCGCATCGCCGGAAAATGTGCGGTGAAGACGTGCGGGGCGACGCTGTCGTTCCACGTCGTCAACATACGGACAGACATCGAGTTCGTGATGTTTTCAGGCGGCTTCGAGACGCCCTGCATCTTGAGAAGATCCGACCCGGTCAGCTTCGCCAACCCGAACCAGCCCTTGCATGCCCATTGGTCCAGTGTAGATTCCACTGCAACATCGGTGTGTATGCTAAATTGCTAATTCTATTACTTGCCACCTCATCAATTATTACTTGCCACCTTAATTCTATTACTTGCCACCTCATCAATTATTACTTGCCACCTCATCAATTTTTATCTTCTCATCTTTTGATACACTTGTTAAATTAATGTTAGAGAGTATTATGCCAGTCTGTCGAAAGGCTATAACCCACCACTATCCTTACTTATAACTCTCAACAATACCACTTATTTATATATTTTATTGTTCATGGTTTCACCACTAATTAATTTAATACTACTCTAATATGAGTATCTTACTTCACTTGCAAAACATTCAACAATTTTATTAAAATATGTATCGAAAATTCCAAAAACATATTTTGGGGAATAAATTCACTAAGGACATTCAAGTATAGGGCTTTGAATTGTCAAAATTGGTAACTAACTATTTAATTCTTTTTGACAGAAACTCTAAAAATAGGTGTAGATCTATGGGTAGAATATGTATGTAGGGTACGCCTTCAAAGTTGAATAAATATCAGTTACGTACATATAAGGAAATAAACTCGAGAAACATAAGAAAGTCCGATAATAGGGACCAAACTGAAAGTTAGCAATAATAGTTTCGTTAACTCTCTACGGTTAATAGCTATTCATCTAGTTGACGAAAATAGCTGTGTTTTTATCCCGGAATAGTGTTTCGATGTTTTTGAAAAAGATTAAAGCGTCTTCAAATAAATTAGTTTATATACAGAAAGCACGTAAAAATAGGGTGACAATGGGTCGGATCCGGACCGGATCCGGTAGGTCAGATCCGGATCCGATATTTTTAGTTAGGTCCGGATCCGATCCGGATCCATCGGCCCAAAAATTAGATTCGGATCCATAAGATCCACAGGTGCGGTGGTCTGACCCGGATCCATATGTTTTCTTCTAAAATAAATTCTAAATCAACTATAATTCACAAGAATAACATAATAATCTAAATACACAATAATACTATAATAATTATTTAGAATTTCTAAAATTATCACTATATTGGAAGACGTTAGTTACAAATTTACTATAAAGTAAGAAAGTACAAATAACTCGATCGTCGATGGTGTAAGTGACGCGACCAATTGCGAATGCCGATTGATACATAATTAGGAGTATTTGAAATTAAATTTGGAGCATATTTGTTTTGGGAGAATTTGAAAAGAAAATTGAAGAGTTTTAATTTGGAGTTAGGTATTTAATTATAAAAATTATATATATATATATATATATATATATATATATATATATATATATATATAATTAAATGGATCTGCAGTCGGATCCGGATCGGATCCGGTCTAAAAATTAAATCCGGATCCAAATCCGAAATATGGGAGTAGGATCCAGATCCATCGGATCCAATTTTTTGAGGATCCAGATCACGAAAATGGATCCGGATCCACGATCCGGATCGGGTCCGGATCCATTGCCATCTCTACGTAAAAATATACATATATAGTAGAACCTTCTTAAATTGATTCGCCCTATAAATTAACAATTTCTCTAAGATAATAATTTTCTCAAATCCTAATTTGAGCCAAATATGTAAATTAACTTATTGATTAATTAATATCTCTATAAAATAATAAAATTTCACGGTCCCAACAATATTAGTATATGGAGCTTCTTCTGTAATTTGTGTTTCAGAAAGTTAAGATCTAAGCTATTTTATTTCGATCAATTTAATGACTTAATTTTTATTTCGATACCAAACTAATCTAATCGTGTTGATGCTGAAAAGAAAATGTACAGGGTCGAAATTTACTAACTATTTTATGAAACCAAAGAGCTTAATTTCTCAAAAGGGTCGCAAAAAATTGAAGCTAGAAACTAATCTAACAAATTCATGTTATTTGTAACATTCTGAAATAAATAGAATGAGAGTTTTGTCTGCAAATATATCACAAGTCAAGATATGTGGGATGTAGGGATGTCAATGGGTGGGTTTTACCCGGACCAGAACCAGTAAATAAGTAATGGTTCTGGATCCGACCCATTAGACACTGGATCCAGACCGGACCAGGACCATCAACTATGGGTCTTAAGCGGTCCGGATCTCAACGAGTCTGGAACCAGAACTAGAACTAGAACCGAAACCGTTGCTTTGTAATTTAATGTGTTATGGGTGATTTTGAATCGATATAGATAAAACTAGCTCATTGACAAACCTATTTAAACTTAAGCTCGTCAATAGACGGGTTTTACTCGGACCTGAACCAATAAATAAGTATTGGTTCTAGTTCGAACTGAACTGCATCCGCATTCCACCATCAAACTATGGATCTAAACGGTCGGGTCTAAAGCGGTCCTGAACCGAAACCGCAACCGTAACCGCTTTAAAATTTAATGGGTTTGAACGGTTCTGGATCGATCTGGGTAAAATCCACCCATTGACATCCCTAGTGGGATGATACTCAGATTTAACTAATTAAGTAAACACTAAGAAGATTACAAATATGTCACGCATATATATATTAATTAGTTTAGACCCGAGCATGGGCCATTTGAAACTAAGGAGGGGCTTAATTAAGCTCCTACCAATTTTTATTTTTATTTTTCATTCTCATAAAATCATAAAATTATCGGTATTTTATGATGGCAGATGAGATTGACGTGGGTGAGCGGGGATCAAAGTCCACAACAAGTTCAATATGGAGATGGCAAAATAGCAAATTCCTCAGTTTCAACCTTTTCCCAAGCTGATATGTGCACAAGTAATGCTTTACTTTTTTCACCCCTATTTACTTGAATTTGATTCCGTCGAAATATTCGATTTAACTTTTTTTTTAAATGCCAATGTTATATGCATGAATGTAATTTACTAAAATTTCGAGATATTTGTGTAGCAATATTCTAATGATAATATGTGCGTATATATATAAAGCGAGAGAGAAGCCGTGTATAGAATGTTAGTATTTTATTATTATGAAGAAGTATAGACTGTCTTTATTATGGTTAAGATTTTCTGTTTATTCTTTTGTTTAGGGAAAAAAATGATATATGACCTTTAAACTTTAGAAACAATAATAATTTAATTATTTGATTTGGTTTTTCAGGTGCGTTGGAAAGTCCGGCGGTTGATTTCGGATGGCATGACCCTGGTTTCATCCATTCAGCTATAATGACTGGACTTCATCCTTCCACCTCTTACTCCTACAAATATGGAAGGTTAATTTTATTTCCTACCTCATCTAACAAGATTAAACAAATCATATTTGAAAAAATAAAAACAAATTAGTCACAATAATTTTCCCTATTTATTGGCACTTGGCGGATTAGTAATGATATAGTCCATTTGTTAACAACTCTTTACATTAAGTGTGTGTTAATTTAGTGGTAAAATAATAATGTCCGAAGCAAAAAAATTCGGATCTATCGTGATACGATCTTTAAAATTATTTGTTTATTCCTTAAAAATCTCTACATTCTTATCTTTCTATATATCTATCATTAATTATATAGTTTATGATTATTGGTCTCAAGTCTAGCTAGGATTTTTAAATATTTTTAGGTTCAATTTTAATATTTTAGTTTTTATATTAATGTGAGTAGTGGATCTGTTAAATTAAGATGGCACGACAACATTGGTTCTAATTAACAAAGCAAGGATTTAAGATTTTTTCTCTCAAAATAATGCATCCCTAGTTCTAGCATATCCATATTCTGCATTTTCGCAATAAGAAATTAAATTACTTGATAATTGGTGGTTGACGAAATAGAACGATTTGACATGCTCAATTTTAATTAATATTAAGTCTATCATGAAACATGATTTGTTTTCAACAGCGATTCAGTGGGATGGAGTAATGAAACCACATTGAGAACTCCACCTGCAGGTGGATCAGATGACCTCAAATTTCTTGCTTATGGTGATATGGGCAAAGCTCCTCTTGATTCCTCTGTTGAACACTACATTCAAGTAAGTATATATATACTCTCTCGTACGAATGTTTTTCACATTATAAATATTAGCCTCTACTCAGTTCTCATGTAATTGTATCCGAAAAAGTACAATAGGAAAATCTCCAACTTGACATAGGTAATCAATTTTTGCATGTTGTATTGCTATTTCGTAATCTATTTTGTGCTTAATTTGTAACAAATAATGGAATATTGTTGCATATGTATATAGCCTGGATCGGTATCTGTTATCAAGGCGATGACAGACGAAGTATCATTGGGAGGCGTGGACTCGATATTTCACATCGGAGATATTAGCTACGCCACCGGTTTTATGGCGGAGTGGGACTTCTTCCTTCACCTCATCTCCCCTCTAGCCTCCCAAGTCTCCTACATGACTGCAATAGGCAATCATGAGCGGTACGCAGTGGCGGAGCCACGTTGAAACTGGGCCCTCGCTCTAACTTTTTTTTAAAAATAGCTATATATTTGATAGGTAAACATATATCTATAAGGCCTGGGTAGTCCGATGGATAAGAGCCGAGAAAGAAGTTGAAGGTCGCAGGTTCGAAACCTGGCTTTCGCGACTCTTTTCATTTTTTTGTTTATTCTCTTCTGTTTTCTGTTTTCTTTCTTTCTTTTTTTTTTAATTTCTTTCTTCTTTTCTTTTTTTTTTTCAATTTCTTTCTTCTTTTTTTCTCTCTTTCTTGATGTTTCTTTCCTTTTTTTTTCATCTTCTCTCTTCCTTTTTTTTCCTCTCTTTCTTTCTTTCCTTTTTTCTCTTATGTTTCTTTATTTTTAGTTTGTGCTTTTTTTACTTTCTATTCTATTTCTTCTCTTTATTTTGAGATCTTTTTTTCTTTTTTCTTTATTATATAATTTATTTTATGTTAATAAATAAAAATATGTATGTAAATAATAACACTATATACATGAATTAACTCTTAACTAAAAATGTGTGCTCTCTCTATAAATATTTAACATTTAATAACTAAATCTATTATAGTCTAATAGGTTATGATTTTCATCTCTCATTTAGGAGATCGTGGTTCGATACCTCTTAACTACATATTTTCTTTTTTCTATATTTTCCTTTATCTTTCTTTCATTTTTGTTTTTTCTATTATTTGTTTTATGTCGATAAAATGCTATTTCTTTTCTTTTTCTATAATTTATTTTATATTGATAAAATAAAATATATATGCAAATAATAAAATTTTATATGTGAATTATTATTATCAATCAAATTTCTAAAAAGATTATAATAACTCATTATATTATTTAAATTATAATTATTTTATAATTTTATTTTAAAATTTTATTTTATTATCTTTTAAAATTATTACTAATTGGGCCCCCCAGAAAATATATCCCTGCTCAGCCATCGGCGTACGTCTCGTCACGTGATGTATGAGCTAGGATTTTGAAATAAAGCAAGTAAAATTTACATTATTGTATATAGAAATAATTTTGGACTGATGAAAAATAGAAAAAAGCTAATAATAATAATAATAATGCTCTGGCAGGTCTCTTGTTAGACAGTCCGGCATAAGTTTTTGTGATTGATTATTTGTTGGCCGACTTTGCAGGGACTATAAGGACTCCGGCTCTGTTTACCCAAGCCCGGACTCTGGCGGAGAATGCGGGGTTGCCTACAAGACTTACTTTCCGATGCCGACAGCGGAAAAGGATAAGCCGTGGTATTCTATAGAGCAAGGGAGTGTTCATTTCACTGTCATTTCCACCGAACATAATTGGACAGTACATTCAGAACAGGTAAATTGAACTTCATCCCTCATTATTTTGTTGAGTTACATGTTGTAGCTGACATTTTTTTGGGGGAAGCATGAATGGATGAATAAGGACATGGCTGCAGTGAATAGAACAAGAACTCCTTGGCTGATATTCACAGGGTAAGTGTGATCTGGAAAGCATGATCCCAACGCATATAAACTTTTGCGAGGCCACTCTGCAGCAATTATAAATCATTAGTTTAGAGTTTTACTTAGGGTTTACTAATTATCAACTAAGATTTATTAATTACAATTAAGATTTAATTACGACAGATGCACTAACATGCCTCTTGTCCGAAATAGTATTGAGAATTCTGATGAAATTAATGAATGTTCAGGCACAGGCCCATGTATACATCTGCTCCTGGAATCCCCATTCTTCCTAGCGTGGACGATCGATTCGTAGATGCAGTAGAGCCGTTGCTGCTGGCAAACAAGGTATTACTTAAATGGATTAATTAAATAATATATATACGTATAGGGCGTTGATGTGAGTATGATTTGGCATTAGGTTGATCTAGTTCTGTTTGGGCATGTCCACAACTATGAGAGAACATGTGCCGTTTACAATCAAGAATGCAAAGGAATGCCCACCAAAGATGCCAATGGAGTCGACATATACGATAATTCCAACTACACTGCACCCGTTCATGCTGTTATTGGAATGGCTGGCTTTAAACTCGATAATTTCACACAAAATGTAAGCCACGTTTTTGTTAGATTTTAATTAGCAAATTAACCACCATTAATTTATTAATTATGCATAATTTCAGACCATTAATATCTATGTATTTTCTTGTGTTTTTATGTATAGGATAACAGCTGGAGCTTGGTTAGGATTTCCAAGTTTGGATATATGAGAGCGAATGCCACGAGAAACGAGCTCGATGTCGAGGTCAGTGGAATAAAATCATCATAGTTCCTATATTTGATTACTTTGATCCATATATATCTTGCTAGATTAAACTTCTTCTCTTATAATCTGTTTTTCTTTTTTCTTTTTGGTTTTGGGTCTATAGTTCGTGAATGCAGATTCAAGAAATGTGGATGATAGTTTCCGAATCACGAAGGCAGGGACTTAATCCTGCAAAAAGCATCTCCAGCACAGCCATTTATATATAGTAGTCTTAAAAAGGATTAATCATTAATCGCTAAAAAAATCACGAAGATCAGATTTTGGGTTTTGATATATTTATACATTATTGCAATAATATTACCTCTTTTTTACTTTTGCTCAAATTTTCGGTCGACCAAACGAATGGTGTGGCAGGATATGTTTGTAGAAAATCTTACGTGTATTCACCGCATATCACTTATGATACGATATCGTATGAGCATTGAGATTGATATTTTGGAAATGTATTGAATGTGTCTATTTTACTAAAATTTAAAAATGATGATATTATTGCAATTTGTACTATATTAAAGCATGAACCTCCAATTTGAAATAATTTGGATGGCAGTTTTGTACATTAAAGAGAAATTAAGGTGACAATTTATGCAAAGTTCAAGATCAAAAATCAAATTCAAAACCATGCTCTTTATTTGCCTACACTTCTATTCTCTCTCTCTTTCTTCTTTTCTTTTTATCTTTCTTAAATTCATGCTATTCTGTCCATGAAAGTATATGCAATATGCATTTTTAAAGATCAAGATAAAAACTTGAATTTGATATGAGGTGTGTTAGAAATGGATTTAAAATGAACAAGTTAGAAACATATAAAGTTTCAAAATAAATCATCTTAAAATATACTTAGGACTGATCGTTAATGACCCCATAATATGCAAACACCATTTTACGACCCACTAATAATTAATTATGTCATTTACTATTGAATTGAAATTTATTTTTTCCTTAAATCAAGAGACAAAATTATACTCCATCTTTCCCACCCATAACGGCCTATTTCTTTTCGGCACGGTTATTTAGGAGAATAGTATAAAGTGATAAAAAGTAGGTAGGTTTCATAACTTTTGAAGAGATAATTATTTCCTAAAAATGAAACATGCATGTCATTTTGGGTGGGACAGTCCAAAAATGATTACAGGTCATCTTGGGTGGGACGGAGGGAGTACTATTTTAAAACGTCATTGCGGAAATACGAATACACACAAAATATAATTATAAGAAGCATTATCGAATATAATGATTTGTAATTGTTATTTTCTTTAAATTAGGGGATTCTGGCATTTAAAGTAAATATTTTAAATGCTAATTAGAGAGATCCAAAAATGAGTCGTCGCCGGCGAGCTCTTGGTGATGAGACCTCGGAACACTCTTTCTGCAACTCAAGAGAGCTGTAAACTTTGAGCTCTGTGAAATTCTTACTTTTATAAAAGGAATATGAAAATCATGATGCAGAGAGTGAGTTTTCTTCAGATTTCATGTAATGTGTCTGAAGAAGGGCAATCTTTAACAATACAATGCTATTTTTTTACAAGAAAAAAACATATATGATGCAGTATTCGC
Organism: Salvia rosmarinus; assembly: GCA_036937905.1. NCBI lineage: Eukaryota > Viridiplantae > Streptophyta > Magnoliopsida > Lamiales > Lamiaceae > Salvia > Salvia rosmarinus. Next base: position 61,745,064 of record CM072820.1, read on the forward strand.
GAATAAAAAAAATCATTGCTGAATAACGTAGCAACTTTGAGTTTTTTATTGCTTCATCTTTTCATGGTTATATACTACAAACAGCAGATAATGTGTCAAAAAATTTGCACTTCTCAAATAGTTGAGCTGATTACCATTTCTGTCACTCAGTAGAAACCTTCCCTCCCGTAGCTGGTAATTCGGCGATATCTTTCAACGGCGTCCACATGAACTTCCTCCTGCCCACATAGCAATTTTCTATTACAAATAGTGTCTCATGCATATTCTAGACCGACACACTAAATATAGTATGCATCAATTTTGTCGCAATATATCTATCTAAACTATTCCAAGTTGACTCGTGTTTGAAAAGGGGCGCACCAGTTACCGCATTCGGCAAGCACCCTCACTCGGGGCCGTAGCGTCGGAAGCAACGCCAGAAACTGCAGCTCTGCCTTGGACAGGACCTAAACAACGTACCTACCTATCGTCACATTTTCAAACATGCAAACAACCTCAAACTCTGCAAACGAAAAGGCAAGAAAACCTTAGCTTCGATGATCCAAACCACGAGGCCTTTCGCATCTGGAGGAAGCAAAGACAGCCTATAATCAACCTCCGGAGGGAAGTACCACCGGGCTATCGGCTGCTTCCCGACATGAGGCTGCACATTTAATGGATCTTGATCAGTGAGACAGTCTTACACAAATATTTTTTGTATTAAAATTTCACGCTCTACTAGGGCCCCAAAAAATCGATAGTTTTTCTAGTCAAAACCAACTAGAATAATTGAATAATCACCCTTGCACAGTTCGATGCATTCGGATGTACGTTATATCCACCTTAATTAAATTATAACTGTGATTGAGCATTAATAAACTCCAATTAGGATTTAATAAACATAATTGGGAATTAATGAAACCTAATTGGATTTACTTAGGAAAGATGCATTGTACATCCGGATACACATAAGTTTTTGTCATTGACTATTTGACGGATTACATGATGAAATAAGTATAAAATAGTTCAGTCAATTAAAATATATGATAGAATAATGTATATTATTTTAATCTATCTGAAGTATCACCCAAACTAAATCCTCCTGACTTACAGGGCAGACGGGGTGGAACTTGGTGAGGGTGGTCTCGGGGTCGCCTAGGCCACGGGCGGAGAGGTCGAGGAAGTGGTAGCCTTGGTGGGCGAGGCGGATCATGTAGCGCCCCTCGTAGCCGCCCTCGTGGGGGGAGTAGATGGCCAACGCCTTGTGCTCCTCCACGTCGGCCAGCCACTGCCCTATGTCCAATTTCAGCAAGTCTCCTCCGATGAAGTCTCCCAAACTGCGACTGCATTTTGTCGTTATTCTCCCCAGTTTTCGAAGCGTCGCCGCCTTTCTAGCGTGGTGAAGTGGGAGGATCATATGTTTGTGGTTGGTGGTGAGTGCTCCTTGATGAAATGAGCATGCTGCAGTTGCAGTTGCAGTTGCCATTTTTATTTTACTTTTTCTTTTTATGTGTGTGAGTGGAGGAGGAAGAATGCCGTAAACGAAGAGATGGAAATGAAATCAAGAATTGAAGAAAGAAAGGAAGCAGACTGATGATTCTGCTTATGGTCCAGAAAGAAGATAAGGCGGCTTTTCTGACTTCAAGTTTCTCTACAACAAAACAAAACCGTTTTGACCCCAGATATGGATTCGGTTTTAGGAGATAATTTACTGAAAAAATGCACTCATTTAACCTATAAATAAACTTAGTGATCGTTTTAGTCCAAAATTTAATTAATACATTTCAAGTCCCACAATTTAGTGATAATTTTAGTTTCATAGTGATTTTCGGCATCAAAAAGTCTAGTTCGTAGCCAGATTTTACATTTGACAATTTTACCCGTATAATTTAATGATGTGGAAATTTGAGATTCTACGCTATCAAAACATCGTAAGTGAATTCGGTATGCATTTTATATTTCATTCCATTCTTGTGGTAATATTTTTCTTCATTGTCTGCACATTTTGTGAATCATATCTGGTGCACAATTTTTTGAAAAAATGTTAAAAACTTATTATTACTGAGTATTCTAAATAAAGAAAAACTGAAATAGTTCACTGTAAATAATCTTCTTGGACAATATCAATAAATAACTACAAAAACAATGTTATTTGTATCGTGAACTAGCAATTAAGGTATTTATTTTATTTTGAGCCACTTTATATAATGAATCGAGCTACCTAAATCTTAATTTGATAAAAGCTCATCCAAAGTCGTTTAATACAAAAATCGCATTTTAGCGACAAGATTTTCCAATAAATAAATTCCGAAGCCCTTAGCAACAAAAATTTCACGATGGAACTGTATGGAATTTCCGGCACTACTTTTAAAAAAATCAAGTTTTTATATAATTTTTTTCGTTTATATATAAAAAATTATTCTCTTTTAATTAACTAAAAAAATAAATGAATAACAAGTCTAAATTTACCAAAACATAACGAGTATAAATCAATAAACTCCAAAAAAATTACAATATGAATCAAAATTCAATTAAAACTCAACCATTTCCTTGTCAAACAACCAAATACATGGCAGAATTTGCAATGGAGAACATGCCAATTGGACATTATTTCAGTTGTAGTTCCAATTTATATCTCTTCTCTCTTCTAATTCAGTGTATCCATAGCTTTTCCATGTGTTTTGGCACGAAGAGAAGGCAGATCTGGAAGAGATGAATGATGGATCTTAGAACAGAAGACGGATTTGGATAATAGGCGCCAGATTTGGAGATAAGCATTTGGGGTTGATTATGGTTTAATTTTGGGAAAATGCGGAGATGAGAAAAGATTAAGTACAAATCCGTACATATAAAAAGCATTAACAACGGAGTAACTACGATTTACAAAATGTAATAAAATAAAATAAATTTAATAATGTAATAATAATTGCAAAATATAAAAATAATAATGTAACGACGAATTATAAAATATAAAAAATATATAACGGATTAACGGCTTAATACTTGATATCCGAAAAAGGTAAAAAAAAGTCTCTCTTTTTTTAAAAACGAATTAACGACGAAAATAAACGGGAAAAAATAGTTTTCTGCTGTTAACGTTGCCTTTTTTAAGACTGGATTTCTTTCTGTCATTAAGGCATTTTTTTATTTTTTTTCCAGTGATATGACTAGTTGACAATGAGTGGAACTTGAGCTTGATGTTACACTTTTGACCTAATTTGAAAATTTTAATGTTATATTATAATTTATATTTTCGTACTTTATGCAAACAAGAATTTTAAATTATCTAGGCGACCCTATTTTAATTATTGTTGTTTATGATATTAGATTTATTATTGTTAGTTTTATTTAGATTTATTATTGTTAAATTTTTTAGATTTATTTTGTTTAGATAATTCGAGCAATTTATAATACTATCTTTAGTTTTATTTAGATTTGTTATTATTATTTTGTTTATTTTGTTTATTATTCCTATCTTTAGATTTATTATTATGTTAGATAATTCGAGCAATTTATAATACTATCTTTAGAATTATTTTGTTAGATAATTCGAGCAATTTATTATTTTGTTTAAATTGAGCAAATATCTTTAGATTTATTATTATTTTGTTTAGATAATTCGATTGTTTCGCAATTTATAATTATTGGATAATTCGTTTAGATAATTCTTGGCATAATTCGTTTAATTAGACTTAGATTAGATTGCTATTTTTCTTATTGTAGCGATAATTTTAGTGTAAACATTAAGACATTAGAAAAATCATGTTAAGACTGTATATTTCAGTTAATGTAATCTTGTATTTGTTATAGATGTCGGGATGGAAGAGCATTATTGTTCGATATGGAGGCCAGTGGGATCCTTCTTTATGTTACATTGGCGGTATCGATCAAATGCCTTTGTTTGAATGGACAATGTAATTTTCCTGGAGTTCATAGAGATGATTAATGAAATTATGTTGGGAAATTGTTGAGTACAACCTACCAACCGCATTATCTATCGAGATCTCTGGGTGGTAGAATTATCAAATTACTTTTGAGTAATGATGATCAACTTTTTCGATTGGCTCATGATGCCCAAGCAGAGGTCTATGTGACTCACGATGCCGACACATCCCAATCGGAGCAAGAACTATATAGACCTTCGTTTGAGATACCATCCTCGTCAACATATGACTACACTTCCCAAAACATATCGACTTTGAAAAGCGATTTTTAAAGTCTCTGAAGACCGATGGTAGTGGCACATACACCAAGTTGGTGGAGGTTGGAGTGCAGTGGGCTAGATCACGGTGCCCGTTAGGCGCTACGGTTTATGACATCGAACATTGCCGAATCATTCAATTCTCGAATATTGTGGGCTGACGATTGCCAATTTGCTCAATGATTGAGGCAATCCGTCACATTACGTAAAAATGGTTCGATGAGAGACATGAAAGAAAGAAAGTACGCGGTGAATTGACCCAAGCAACGCGTAGATGATGGTATCAATGGAACTATCACGCAGATACGATGTAGTGCCCTCATCGACTCCACTTTCAAAGTCAAGCACTAAGCAAAACATTCGAGTCAATCTCAATACGCAATCGTGTGCGTGTTCGAGATGGGACATGGATATGATACCGTGTTCTCATCTTTATTCTACTATATGGTATGCAATTTAAGTTTAATTATGTTAATTTTTTGATCAAATTGATTTCACTTACATATAATTGATTATATAAATTTTTAGTCATAAAGGTCACCATATATCTAACTATGTGTGAAGTACTACCATTCGCAAAGCTAGCAAGCATACTCGTATCGGATCAATCCTGCTCACCACGATCTACTTGGACTGCTCCTCCGGATGTTCTTGGAATTACGCTTATGCCTCCTAATAGAGTTCGTCAGTGGGCGCCCGAAGTGGTCGATATCGTCATCCAACGCGAAGTGGGATCGAGTAGTAGAAGTCGTGCACTACGGACATGTAGCTTGTGTGGTAATGAATCTCATACGCGTCGGAAGTGTCCTTACTTATCCGAGACGAGTGACATTGTAATGAAAGAAAACATTCATGTAAAGATATTATTAACATTATTATTATTTTAACTTAATCAAATTGAATTGAATTGAAGCACTGAGATAACGGATTTTTCTCTCCTTGAGGCGTCGTCTTCTCTATCATTACTTGAAACTATTCTCTTTTTCGTGGTTGTGTTTCTCATACAATTTCGATCGCTTCCATCACCGAAATCCGAGGTAAAGGTTCCTTCTACGCCTATTTTTTTTTTCGCCCATTTTCTTTTTGATACGTTTGTTTGTTTGAATAGCGGTGAAAACTTTGATCTTCACTGAGTTTTTAGTACTAATGGAGTGCTAGTATGTGGTTTCGTTGCTTATTTTATCTACATCGACGGATGCATGTTAGTCTTGATTCTGTTTCCTTCGCCTTGCTTTGGAGACCGCTTTGTTCATTTCACGATAGACTATCTTATCGAGTTGCGCTCGTTTGCTTTATAGGTTAAAGTGTATGTTTAATGTATTCACCTAACATTGACTTAAACCTGAGTCCTAAGATTTATGTTTAGTTTGAGATTTACGTTTCGATATCTTGTTCTTGATCGATAGGTTAAAGTGTATGATTCTTCAAAAACAGACACAAATTCATTCAACGAGGATTAATAACTATCGTATAATCAAATATTCGATAAATAATATGAACATCCATTTGCATCCAATATACCAATACATACCAATATACAAATACATACCAATATACCAAGACATGCTAATTTCTACATCTTCCTCTTCCTCTCGGCTTATATGGATATAAGATTTAGTGCATATTATATTTTTAGAACTACATAATTATTAATTTTTTTAAATAAATATTGAATGCTCAAATTAATCTAAATATATATGTATATAACTCTTCTGTGCAATTAAAGGTTGAATAGCTAAATAAGAAATGTCAATCTTTGATAATACTCGATACCCTTAATTTTATATGAATTATTATAGAAGCAGTATATTCCACAAAATGAATAATTCAGTACATTTTTATATCTCTCAACACCGGAAAAGCAGCGCTGTACTGATTCTGTCCCCACCCACAAAATACGCCGATAGAAATCAAGCAACCGGCCAAGGTTGATTCTTCTCTCTCTCTAGCATTTCATCAATCAGTTGGGGGGAAGAGTCATACTTCCCAGTTCCCTCAAATGCACTGAAACAAGCACGCCGAAGAAGAATATGCAGGCAGTAATCGCGTCGAGGTGCTCCAGAATCATCAACCAAGCCGTCTCTTCCCGCGTCAACCGCTTAGCTCACGCAGTTCTCATCAAACCGCCTGGCGTTCCTCTTCAGCTGAATCTGAGCTCCGTTTCTACTGGCGCGAGAACTCTCTCGACCAAACCGAGATTATGGCCCTCCGTCAGAACAGCGCCGTCGGCGTTCAAGCTCAACGCCTTCCTCTCCGATTTTCCTTCTCGACCTCCTCAAAACGCCGTGAGCATCTTTGTTTCGTCTTTCATTTGTGTTATGCTTAATTTTCAGCATGATTTTATTAATGTATTTTTTTTAAAATCAAAGTTGATGTGCTATTTGTGATGTTTGGCAGGGAACTAACAGCGATCAGGGTTTAACGCCGAATGGATATGCATTGTTCTCGACAGAGGCAGCTCCGGGGCCGCAGCAAGAGAAGAAGACGTCGTTGGTGAAAACTGGAGCTTCTGGAGGGAATGCTGACCAGGCTAAAATCATCGCAACTCTAGCTAAATACTTGTGGATGAAGGATAATTCTGAATTTCGGATTCGCGTTATTGCTGCCTTAGGTCTTCTGATCGGCGCCAAAGTAAATATTTGCTAAGATTATCTTGTTATTTGTACGTGATGTTGAAGTTTTTAGGTTATCTGATGTTGTGGTTGTCCCCAGGTGATTAATGTTCAGGTGCCGTTCTTGTTCAAGCTTGCTGTTGATGGGCTATCAACAGCGACAGGCAATGCTAGTGGTCTTGCTGAGTTCACTGCTGCCAATTCTACTGCTCTAGCTCTTTTTGCTACCCCGGGGGCAGTTCTAATTGGTTATGGTGTAGCGCGGTTGGGAGCAGCTGCTTTTAATGGTATATAATGTTGCGAGCTTATATAGGTTTTAATAGTTCCGTTTAATGGAAGTTTGAAGATTTAAAATAAAAATAAAAATAATAATAATAATAATAATACGTTTTGCCTCAACTTTTCTTTGCTCAACTTGGAGTATGGAGAAGTCTCTAAATATTCTCTTTTATATTGTACTTGGAACTTACTGCTATTCTTTTCCTATAGAACTAAGAACTGCTATATTCTCCAAGGTGGCATTGAGAACGATTAGGCAGGTTTCCAGGCAGGTAGGGGACATCATTTACTTATTTTCTTGTCCCCTATATTTCCCAATTGTTCTGTTTCTTAAGAGAATATATTTAAATTAGCTTATATTCCTATTTCCTAATGATGTGCTATTTTTCCACTCTTTCCTACTGTACCCTATTCTTTCTGGAAGATGGAACTATTTGTTTTCGGTGAAGGAAAAAAGCTTAAATGTTCCAACCATATAAAGTAAAGCATCCTGTAGCAAGAAGGGAATTGTTGGCATAGAGTGAAGATTGTGATTAGTTTTAGCTTTTCTCCAGTTCTTGATCAATTATGAATTAATTATTTCAAGATACAAGCTGTTTAAATGATGAAAAGCTCTAGGTTGCTGACCACCCGATAGGCCAATACATTGATCTAGATAAAAATAGTAGGCCACCCACCTGTCTTGAAGTTGCAAAAATTGTTGTCTGTCCACGCACCCGCTTATTGAGTCATTGTTCCATGTAGCCTCCAGCCCCGTTTTTAGTGCCTCCTTATAACCACATGAACCTTCACTGAAGCCCCTAGCAACAGTCTCTCACCTAGTCTTTTCCATTACCCCTTTAACGTTGTACACGTAACCTATACCAACACTCAAACCCAGCAAACCCTAAAGTAATTGGTTCCATTACTTATGAGATCTTACGTTGCTTGCTCAAAATCTTGATAAAAATGATGTAGAAAAGGTGAAAGGAAAGGAATAAAACAAACAAAATAAACAAAGATGAATTGAGAGATTGAGGAAATTGTGGGGATAGAAGTGCGAGCACCATTGCCTTTACTTTATATCTGGTAGAGCTAAGTTGATCTTTCTAGTGAGGTGATATCTGTTATCATATGCTAATGTTCTCATTAATAAGTCGTTATATTCTTTCGGATGATGATGCATGCTCCTTACTTAATCAAAATGCTCATTCCCAAAGAGACATATTGGTTTCGAAACTAAATGGCATTCTAGATGAGCATTTGAGAAAGTGATTGTATTACGTATCTTATAATTATAATATACCTCAAAAATAATGCTAGGCTAACCAGTGGGGTGAGAATATTTGTGGTAAAAAGAAAAAGGACTTAGCAAAGTTTGTTTTGGGATTTCATGTAGTTGGTAACAAGTCTGATATATAGGTAGCATAAATTGATTCATGGTCCCCCAATCCAAATACAATACAAGTGTCTGAAATAGAGCTATAAAAGGATATATATCTCAAGAAGGATGACAGTATGAGAAGGCAAATTGTTAAAAAGACAAAAACAAAAAATAAATAACTGCGAAATTAACCAAGAATACCCTTGATTGAAAGGATATATGTATGCTGGTAGGAGATTCCGTGAGGTGAAAAAAGTGTTCACATATGACGAACGTATAGTGATGTTATCTGCTAAAGCCAAGTGAACTGAAATTTTGATACTCCAAAAATGTATTACCTTATTCACCTGTTTGTTTTGTTAAGTAAAACCTATTTTCTCTTTACTCTTTTATGAATTATGATTTTGTAATCATGTTTGCCAAAAAATTTGGAAAAGAAGAGGTGTATAAAGAATTGAATCATTGAACCATATTGGCAATGTCTTCTATCTATAGTTTCTTGAAAATGAAAATTAGAAACATCATAAAATAAATAATGAAAATATAGTAAATATATAGAAAGAAATTGCAAAATCAATCTGGCATTGTAATACCAAACGAGATTGGATCAACAGCTAGGTATTGCAAATATGTATTCAGTTTGGCTCCAAATGCATACTAAATGGCTTTGATTGACTGAACTTTGTTAACCCAAGAGAGTCATACTACTTTTTAAGGTATGATAGATTGGCTTTTCTTATTCAGTTTTAGCAAGAGAATTTATTTCTGTAGTTTATTACATGAAACATTAATATAAAGTTCAGACTTGCCTGTATATTGACAGAGTCAGCACATGACTTGTCTAACATACATTTTTGACATGTCATCTTGCAGGTCTTTTCGCATTTGCATGATCTTGACTTACGATATCACCTGAGGTATGTCATGATCCACAATCTCTTAGTAAAGCATAATTCCTAGGTCCCCCATACTGATTGTACCTTAAATTCTGTGTTACATGTATTAAAGTATCTCCGAGGTGAAGTTTTCAAGTGAGCTGAATGATTCGGAACTAACTTTGCCATGTGTCTGTTTATCTTTGTAGTCGAGAAACGGGTGCTCTTAATCGTATTATTGATCGTGGTAGCCGGGCTATAAATTTTATTCTTTCATCAATGGTCTTCAATGTCGTACCAACATTGTTGGAGGTGCAATCCCTTCCTGATTCCTTGTTAAGTTCATTTTAGTAAAACGCTTCTGTAAGCCTAGTAAAAGAGTTTGTGGCAACATTCACTCTTGGTCTACGGCCTTTCAGATATCAATGGTCTCTGGTATCCTTGCCTATAAATTTGGAGCAACATTTGCATGGATTACAACATTATCTATGGCGGCTTACATAGCTTTCACACTAACCGTGACACAGGTATTGTTGCTCTCTTTTAATACGAGATCTTCATCTCAATTGCGCCAACAATCAACCTCCTCTTAATGTCTTCGAATACATTAACTACCTGACTGTACTATCTTAATTTTGTCCTGTTGCTCTGTTTCTTCTTTCTCTTCTTCTTCCACATTACTTACTTCCAGTATTCAAATGAGTCGGTTTTGTGAGAGGAATAAATCTGCTGTCTGGGTGTTTGATAATGTCTATTATTTTTGAGTTGCTTCAGTTTACATGATATTTTAATAATGACCACTATTGGATTTTCAATAGTGGAGGACTAAGTTTAGGATGGCAATGAATAAAGCAGACAATGATGCCAATACACGTGCAATAGATTCTTTAATAAATTACGAGGTTAGTTCTCCACATCTTTGTGAGAATTAAGCTATATTCGAGCACAATATCTTGTCTTGATGTTGATAGTTTCTATTACCTTTCAGACTGTCAAGTACTTTAATAATGAGGCCTTTGAAGCTGATAAATACGATGAGTTTCTTGAGAGTAAGTAGCTTCATCTTAAATTCTAATTTTAATTGTTCACGAATTGTCTGTTAAGTTATTATTTCTATTTTTTGTACCTTTCAGATGAAAGAATTTCTAAACTCTTACCTCCCATTTTTCTTGTTAAGTTATTATTTTCATGCTTAATATGGTGTCATTTAACCAAAGAGGTTCCATCTTTTAGAATATGAAGATGCTGCCTTAAAAACTCAAAGGAGTCTTGCTTCTTTGAACTTCGGGCAGAATTTGATATTCAGCACTGCCATCTCAGCTTCTATGGTCTTGTGTTCAAATGGGATCATGCAAGGAAATATGACTGTTGGGGACTTGGTAAAAATCCTACCTTCATAATAAGCCTTCCTGATATACTGTTTTGGGTTTTGTTAACGAAGACTTGATCCTTACTTAGTTATTCATTTATGTATTATTTTTTATTATTATGACTGAACTTTTTCCTCACAGGTCATGATCAATGGGCTTCTTTTTCAACTTTCTCTTCCTCTGAACTTTCTTGGAAGTGTATATAGAGAAACGATTCAAAGTTTGGTAGATATGAAGTCCATGTTCCAGTTACTTGAGGTATTAACTCATTTTCTGGCTTATGTTTCCTTTTCATCTTGGTCGTCTTTTTATTTTTGTGGTCCTTTTTTTATGTTGTTGGAGTTCGCCTACCAGTGGTCTTGTCTATGTTGTACTATGATTACTTGAAATATGTATACTTGCACTGGGGGGGTCAAATAAAAATGTTCGTCCCTTTGGGAATTTAGGAACCAATCCGAACCATTGAATTTTGTATGATAAAATAAAAACGTGCTTCCCTGTGTTGTTTGTGGTTGCTTTCTTGTCAATCTCATGCATCATTATGATAATTAGGGGCGATTTATATAATTCAAGCCTACCTATCAACCTCATGATGTTAATCTATGTCCTCAATCAACAGAAGCAGCGAAGAAAAATGCTTCTACTGCTTATTGATTTTTTCTAAAAGTCTTTACTGAATCAAAGTCAGTTTGTTTGTCGGGATCGGTCAATGTGAATCATGTCACCGGTGATCTTTTGGAGGATCTAGCAGGCAATTATGTGAAGTATAACTCGAGAAACTTGTACTTGTATTCAATCTTTTCATCTATAATGATTTAATGCTAAGACTGTTTGCTTCACATCCAGGAAAAATCGGAAATTGTGGATAAAGATGACGCGAAGCCTTTGCAATTGAATGGGGGGTGCATAGAATTTGAAAACGTCAACTTCAGGTGCACATCCACATCTTTTAGTTGGAATTTCAACTGCTCACCTCCATATTTACTACATAAATGAAATCGATGGTGCTTAAATGTTTTGATGTCAATTAATTCCACATCTGTGACTGTGACAACACTTTTGCTGCTGCAGTTGTTAGTGCAGATGGTGGTTTGCCGGTTCATTACATGCTTGTCAGAACATATCTTTACCAATGAACCTGCTAGAACTTAGATTTGTGATTCTCGACAAAAGTTTCAATCATTCAATAATAATTTTTAAATGTTAAATCCTCTCTAAGCTAGACCAATCTATTACATGCAAATGCAAGTGCGTACCTCTGATAACAATGTGAAACCTGAAATGCTGCAGATCTGCAGACTTTGTTTTTTGTTCTACATCTCTTGTTTAAACATTTTCAGTAGCTAATATATTTTACTTTGAAAATGATTGAATATATTGGTGCTCATCCTGTTTTCTTATGCAGTTACCTCCCAGAAAGAAAGATTCTGGATGGTATATCATTTGTTGTGCCAGCTGGGAAAAGTGTAGCTATCGTTGGAACCAGTGGAAGTGGTAACTGATCATTTCTTTTTCTTGATAAATATTAATATGATCTGTCTTTTCATCTGGTAATCAAGATATTTGCTCTCATGTCTTTCCTATTAGGCGTGATTGTTGGCTTGGTATCTTGTATACAGGATGGTATATCTACTTTTGACATTTTGTGCAGTTAGTATCCTGAATAAATAATGTGTTGTGACCAGGTATAGTTTTGTAATCAATTTATGTGGTTTTGGATTGGTATACCTTCTCCTTTTAGGCAATTGTTGGCTTGGTATGTAGCACATGATATTCATGTCATTTCACCTCTTTCATGAAGTATAATAAGTTTTAGAGTCCTGTGTCGTGATATCTCTGCACGTATTTTCAGGAAAGTCAACTATTCTAAGATTGCTTTTCAGATATTTTGACACCCATGCTGGACATGTAAGTAAAGCTGTTTCTTTTATCCAAGTAATTGGCTGAAATTTTTAAATCTCTTTTACTTCTTATATGGCGTCCTTCATCAATTTTCTGTAACTAATATCAGTAATAGATGTTCATTCTTCATAAATATTGGCCTCTTAATATCTCCTTGGTTCTCTGTTATTTTTTTCTTGAGTTCCATGTATACCTTTTTACTTGCCAGATAAAGATAGATGGGCAAGATATCAGGGATGTGACACTTGAGAGCCTTCGGAAATCCATTGGTGTTGTTCCTCAAGACACTGTAAGCTGACAGTACTAATTGTTTTCTTCAATTATTGGTTTGCAGAAATTCTGAACCTCCTTTGGTTGTTTTTGTTGGAAAATTGCTGGCAGGTGCTATTCAATGATACTATATTCCACAACATTCACTATGGTCGCCTTGAAGCTACACCAGAGGAGGTTTCCTGTTAAAATTAAAAATATTCCACAACATTCACTATGGTCGCCTTGAAATTGTTCACTTCATAGGTTTTCCTCTTATTTTGCTTTCTAATATTAGGTATACGATGCCGCTCGTCAAGCAGCTATTCATGACACAATCATGAATTTCCCAGAGAAATATTCTACTCTAGTAGGGGAAAGAGGACTTAAGGTATATCTTGTATTTTCTTTCTCTCAAATCCAATTATTATTGGTAATTCTAAAGCTAAACCGTATCTCTCCTGATAATGAATCAGTGCTGGTGGCCTATTGGGTATCTTCATGCATATTTTTGGTGGCATGAGACGATCAAATTTATCCTTAAATTCTTACATATCATTTTCTTTTTAAATCTTTGTGGTATATTTTACCTTTTCTTCCCCACTTTGCAAAATAAATATCTGCCTTTAGATGAAATTTATACAACTTCTATAGTATCTGCAAAATAAATATTTGCAATGATATCATAATGTTCAGAAACAAAATAAATATACAACTTCTATAGTATCTGCCTTTAGATGAAATTTTATCTTGTAAACATTAAAGATTGTTATTAAATTTTTCAATGGACAATCGTACTCTGTGTGGTGTATTTTACCTTTTCTTCCCCACTTTGCATGTTAAGTATCTTAAGATGTAGGTGATGCTGATTAACTTTAAGTTGGTGTAAATAATTGGCAATTCCCCTATGCTAGTGAATGCTCATCTGTGATTTTGTTGCTTCTGATCAATCAAAGCTTCCTCTCAATGTGGTACTTTTACATTTTGGCAGTTAAGTGGTGGTGAAAAGCAAAGAGTGGCACTTGCTCGTACATTCTTGAAAGCACCTCCTATATTGTAAGTATCTAGTGCTTCTGATTATCCAGAATCATTTGCTTTCTTCTTTCCATTTTTTTTGTTTTTCATGTAATAGTTCCTTGTGGGAAAAAATCTAAAGCTGGGGGATTAATTATTGAAAATGTATTCTCTACTAAACTTGGAGGGGAATGAACCATTACTGAGTTGAGAATGAGATTAATGCTTTTGTTTATGCAGTAGTTTCATTGTCTACAGTTAATCTTTGTGGAATCGAACTGGCATTCCTTGTGTGTTTTAATTCACTTTGTTTTCTTCTTTTTATAGGTTCTGTGATGAAGCTACAAGTGCGCTTGATAGCACAACAGAGGCAGAGATTCTAAATGCGTTGAAATCCCTGGCAAATAATCGGACTTCAATTTTCATTGCTCACAGGCTCACAACAGCAATGCAGTGTGACGAGGTATTTATTCCGTCACATATACTAATGTTTACACTCATATGTATTATATGCCATCATATATATGAAATCTCCAAAAAAGGGGAAATGTCATGTGAAGATGATATGCATGTCTTGACACCGCGTCACGTTAGAAGAAACTAAGTTTCCATCAGCTATGCATGAGATAATGCTAGTGTTTTATTCATTTTGAAAGTCATGTGGTGGTCCTTGGAGTTGAGATGCATATTTACGCTGACCATGGACATACTCCGTTTATGCGTTTATAATCTGCGCTATGCTATTCCTAGTAGTAGTAGTGCTTCCGTTTGATTGAGAGTAATTTCCGAATGTGCAGATCATAGTTTTGGAGAGCGGAAGAGTAGTAGAGCAGGGACCTCATGATGTTCTCTTGACGAAGTCGGCCAGATACTCGCAGCTTTGGGCACAGCAAAATTCCACTGTGGATGCCATTGATGCAGCCATCAAATTGGAGGCATGAGTTCCTCGTATTTTTTTGCTTGCACATAGGAGAAATGAGTACATAATTGGGAATTTTCAGGAAATACAAAGATGTATGAATGAGGGAGCATTGACGATGTAATTTCTGCAGGTTTATAGATAAGTTCTTGCCCTACCTTCCCGGAAGTATTTCATCATCGGAAACTGCACTTCTCATTCAACACACATCATTCCTGCCACTGCCTCTATTTTTGTATATTGGAATTCTACAAATCTAGTTCCTTCTCTTTCATGTACCCTTGTTAGGTAGCCGATTCAACTTGCACTGTTCAGCTATGTATCGCAATTTGTTTGTTAAAACTATTGCATCTTTATCACAGCACAGGGACCTATGTCATATGGTCTAAGAAGCACAAATACGAAATAACGATAAGATACAAATTCGAAAATATGTCAATCTTTCAAAATTTAGAATACAAATACGTTTAAAATACAATAAATTATCTATTTTCTAATTAGGTATGAAGTGTTGGCTTTTAAAAATCATCACTATTTATCACTTGTTGTCACGTGTTGGCTTCTAAAAATGGAAAAATAATCTCAATGAATTATCAAAGTGTTGTCTTTTAAGCGTCGACCAGGCAGCGGCGACGTGAAAGGTGTGAGCGGCGACGTGAAATATGCTCATTGCTCTCTATTGTGACTCATAAGAACTTAAATATATGTAATTTGTGATTTTGATTCATGCTTCATAGCATATGGGTCGATGCGACATCTATGTTGACTTGTGATATGTCATCTTTATTTGAAAATTTTCACGTATATATTGAATGGCTGTTGAGTACCTGTACGTGTATGTGTGTGTGTGTGTGTGATAGAGATGAGAACCCATACGATTGTTAGTGGGGATTTTTTTTAGATGAGGATCACTGAGTGGGAAATTCTTATATACATGTATTGCACCAATATATTGATTATGTAACACATGACAGTAGGATTCGGATGAAACATTCCAAATTGGATTGTTGATTTCGTGTTCCAAATTATCTATCTTGGATATTTAATTTATTATACATTGATTATATTCATAATATTCTCTTATATAACTAGTTATATCACACATCGGTTTTCTCGTGTTTATCTGTGAATTTCTAGAAAAAATGATTAATAGCAGAGTCCAGTTTTAATCTTTTGAACCGTGTCTCGAGATCTAATCTTCAATGTTGGATGGATAATAGACTATGAGGAACACATAAAATTCTCCTCATTCTCTATGTGATTTTTGAAAATTATGATGCATGGAGTAGTAATAATTTTCTCTTTCTCATCTCTAGTATTTATAATACTCTCCTGATTATGATTTAATTAGGATCTAAGCTTATCTAGTTAATCTGATAAGGATCTCTTGTATATGGTCATTATTACATATTATGAGATGTATTAATTAACACAATAAGTTGGGATAAGTCTAACTATACCACATAGAAGGGGGTGAATTATACTAGTCTAGAGGTCTTATTGGGCAAGTCATTGATCAAATATAAGGAATAAAGTGGACCTCAAATGAGTTAATTTTTTATGTTCAATATAGAATATAAATTAATTTATAAATATAAATACATTACACTATAGAATAAATACTGACTTACGATTTTATTACCGAAGTTGAGTCAGATTTGTATTTAGATATAAGAATCTCCATATTTAAGAGATCGAACATACGTTAATTATTTATGGCACTCTAACTGCTTAAGATAATTAACATACGATTAATTTCTTAAGTAGTACATCTCAACCTTTACTTGAACTTAATCAACATGCAGCGTTTAGTACGATAAATTTTTTGAGCTCCTTAAGGGGACTGCTCATCTTAAACGGATACGGTTAACCAGCATGATATGCAAGCATTACCATCATCCAAGATACGAAGCATATTACGTTATCTGATGAAACTATCACCCATAACAAATCAAAGTGATAGTCAGTCACCATACTTATCTGAAATCATTTCAAACTTCATATTAACGTTAAGTCATTGAAACCTAGGTTATTCACGAATGTCGGATAGAATAACACGTCTCACTGTGATCCATCAATACGTAAATACGTACCAGTATAGACAAGTAATTAAGACAAATTACTTCTTATTTATACTGCAGTTTATACCGACAACTTGTGCTTTAAGTTGTCTCAACGTGATACATGTTTATATCTCAATAAGTTTAACCAATCATACATTCTTTTATGATTTACTACACATTGTATGGTCTAATTTTTGTATGAGATAAAGAGACAACATATGTAATTTTAAATAATTCAGATAAGAAACCGGAGTAGTGATAACAAAAAATATTATATAAAAATTTAATTATAAATATTTTCAGTATACAAATCCAACATATCAATCATTTTTCGTGAAAATGGGAAAAGTTGTCAAAAATAACGGGCCAACTATTATGTATCACACAATCAATAAATTTGATATAGTACAGACACATGTATATAATAAGAAGCTCTAAAGAGCAAAATTTGCAAATTTGCTCCTCGTTCTCGAATAAAATTTGACGAGTTATTAGTGCAAAAATAATGTTCGTATCGGTTTCTTCTTTTTCATGTATAACCAGTAAAAGATCAACTCTACTATTTTACTATGATGCACTTGGCATCATAATGCTTCGTTATTCTTCTCAAGCATGAATGTACTTAGCCTTAATATTATTTCCCATGTCCACAAAGAGTATATAATTTGATGAATCATACGAGTTTTAATAAATATTTGTTAGACGTTTTTTAGTAGAGAAATGGTCACACTATGATGTAAGGTTGCAAGTGATAGAAATTAATTTTTTTTGATAAATAATGAATGGTTATAAGGTTGAATTATAAGGATTGAGTGCGAAATATTATTTTAAAAAGAAAAGATGATACACTCTTTGTGGACGTCGAAAAAAATAATTGTGATATACTTTTGATAGACGGATAGAGTACAATTGTTATACTGTGATTTTCCAAACAATACAATACAGTTGAATACCAATTTCATAGATCTATAGATACAAGTTTGGAATAATGAAAGAGAAGAGCCAATGAGCATTGAATAAGCAATGTGGTTGATGTCATCCTGAATTTCATGGGAAGTTGACCACTGCATTTCAAAAGCACAATTATGTGTTACAAGAAAACTTTTTTTGCTTCGTCTGCCACATTTTATATCTTAATCAACTGGGAAGATCAGTGATGGTACGAAATGCCAGCTATCCTATCTTTATGCACCAATTCAAATCCTTATCTCAAATCTCAGATTCCCATTTTTAAATAATTTCTTCAAATATATCACATTTCAACTAAAATTATGATTCAATTTTATTTTATTTGTTCACACTTGTGGTTGAAAGATGAGATTTGAATTTTGGTTCACCTGGCTTGTACATGTCATGACTGCAACTAGTAAAGACTGTACAGCAGATCCATTCACACGTAGATTTTTCAGTTTAGCCGCGTAATATTAATAATATAAAAAATTACTATAGTTGAATTCGAATGCTTGAATTGGTATATAATAAAATATTTTATGTTCCATCTAATAATTGTGTTAATTTTTATAGTGTGTCGATCGATAATAAAACCCTTTTACATGATAATTAATTAGCTTAATAAAAAAACAATCCATGAATTGGACCCTATTATTGTCTATATCTATACATTGTACAATACTAATAGGCCTTGTTCTTTATGAAAAAAAGGAGGCAATGAGTTATACTTTATAATGTAATTCACGTTTTCAATCATAAAATTACGATGGACTAATTGCTTACGTAGTAGTCAAAGATTTCACTTTGAGTTTACGCATAATGCCTACCACTTATTCCACGTATTTTATTTTTTATTTTATTTTTTGATATCATGAAATCCGCACCGCTATTTACGTGCAAGACTTGGGTAAACCTCACGTTCTTATGCAGAGCCGCAAACCACACAGACATGTAAACCACACTTGAAAACCAGGTGTGTGATCTCAAACCCATAGAGACGTTTGGTGAAGTTCGAACTGTGACTTCCGATCACGGAACCCTTCCACGTATTATGTATATATAAAGTAAAGCATAAAACATACATCGAGTGCAATATAATAAAAAATATAACAAAATATCATGGGAACCCGCAAGTTAAGCATAAAACATACATCGAGTGCAATCACACTAAAACCAGTATTAATAAGACCTCTCGCCACGCGAATATAACATTAATTTCTTTAATAGGTGAAAGTGTGGGTATGCAATCGAAAGATCACGAATCATGTTTTTCGCTTATATAAGTTTAGGTAGGGGACACAAAATTAAATAAATAAGAGTGAAATTTCTATTATTAATGATTTTGAAACCATAAAATTTAGATAGTAACTAAATTTCTTCTTCAATCCTTAGTTTGAATTCTTTCACTTTATATCTTTTTAATCAGTCGGCTCTCGTGGCAAATTGAATCTTTATAATTTTTTATGCAAGTTCATTCTTTTAATATTTTTCCCTTGTGTCTTTTTCTATGACTCTTACCTAAATTTATCTTTTTTATATCTCTTCCTCAAATTTATTCTTCGATCTTCGAATAACTTTATAGATAAAATTATAAGATTTAAAAAACCTTTTCAATAATGTAATATGACGTTCGAGTGCCTTCACTAATCTTTTATTAAACTGAAATGCGAAATGTAGGGGTTTTTTCTTCTTTCTGGTGTGGTTTATGGGAATTTGTAGCGTCCTCTTAAGTGCAAATCAAGTAAACTTTTGTTTCTTTATAATAACCTAAAAACCACACATATTCAGTCAGTCATATTTAAATAATAAATGTAGAATTTATATCTTAAATGCAAATCAAATAGAATTCAATTCGAGGTAGACGAAAATAACGGCAAATATTCTCATTATAAATGTGGAGGAAGAAATTTAATATGGAGTAAGTGTGTAGCAAATTTTCTTTTAATTTTTGAATCCATTGGGAAATTATAGATTACATATATCTCTATTTTGATATCTTTCTCCTTTTTTCCCCTTCAATCTTCAACGATATTCTCTCGATTCGAAATTAAAGATTATCGAATTCCCTATATGATTGATATTCAATGCACCTTTATTAATTTATATAAATAACACTTCAATTTAACGCAATATAGAATGAAAGGTGATTTGGGAGTTTACATGTGCATCATTTTACACAAGGTAATTCGAATACGTTGAATCCTGAAATTGATATTAAACAATAAAAAAATAGACCTAATAATTTAAATTATCTTGGGTCAAATATTGATACCTTTTTATTAACAAACACTACAACTCTTTGTTTGCTATGACTAAACCCTAAATCCAAATTCATTTTTCCATCCTCTCCTTAATTTACATATCTAACGCATTCTCTCTTTTCTTGTTCGAGTCAAAGGAAGTCCCAATATATATTTATTTACTGAGAACAACATTCTTTAGTGTAGCAAGAGGCATAGATAATTTCACCTTACATTACAAGAGTTTAATTTCTGCATCAACTTCAATCACTATTAAAATATAGTTCATCTGCGACAAAATTATTGGCAGAATACATTTCATTAATTCTTAAGTTACGACATAACAAAAATCCGTCATTGAATTACTTAGGGATAAATGAATTAGATTCAAAAAAATTATCTGATCATTAACAGGCTTAGCGACGAAATTTAATCATTTAGTGATGGAAAATCCGATCGTTTGTTTTTGGTGGTGACTACCAATCTATGTTTATATTTTATCCAAATACATTTTTGATAGAATTAAAATAACAAACTATAAAAGGTATTTTGGTAAATTCATGGTTGCTTATAGTTTATGAAAAAATAAGTTAGGGTTGACCAACTTATTTTTAGGAGAAATTATAATTTGTTAGAAATTATTTTCAGAGTTAAACTGCAAGCGGTCAAATAAAAAGGAAGACACAAAGAGTAATTTTGTGATGTGTTAATCATATTTATGTCACCCACTTATTTGATAAGGTTGCTTTCAAATTTCAATCGCTATTCAAGTATACATATGATGAGTTATTCCATTATTTTGCAGCTCTTTGTCCTTATAAACTTACAGTGAAACTATAATACTTCAGATTCCTTGTCTCCAAAATGTGTTGCACTATTTCAACTAAATATATGGTTTGATTATTCTTATCCCAACCAAAGAACTATTTTCTTGTCTCACTAACCAACAATAATACTTTTGCATATAAAAGCAAGGCCAAATACCATCAAATACTGCAACATTTGGCATTATTGCAATGATATCATAATGTTTAGAAAGTGTGACAAATTTATGAAAAATGTTTCTATATTTTTGCAATATATCATGAAACTCATATTATGATAGTGGATGTCTACATTTATGTGATTTGGTTGCTAAAAAGATTCTCTATTGGTGGTCCATACTGTGTCGGCCCCAAGAAATCAACATCCACACCATTATACTTAGTTCGATTCGGCGAGAGATGCAAATGTATTTTGGGGCTTCGTAAAATTATTGCAAAAATGGTGAAACATTGTATATAATTTACTAAAATCTAAAGGCTATAATATTATTGCAAAACCGATCAAAATATTATGACAACATATGGTATTTAAATCCATTCCCTCATTTCTTTTTTCCGTGCCTCAAGTATATAGGAGGATAGACTATCGTTTCGGAAAGATGCATATCAAAATCGATTTTGTCTCATTTATATGACTAGTATATTTACATGTGTAACTAAGACACAATAATGAAATATTAATAATTACTTTAATACATTATTAGAGTTTGATTCTTGTACAAAGTGAAGACCACCAACTTACTCGCACAAATAAAAGAAATATACTTCAATTTTAATAAAAAAATGATCACATCAATTAAAAACGGTTCCAATTTGTCAATTACTCCCTCCATCCTTAAAAATGTGAACTTAAATTCATTTTGGTCAATCCAAAATAAATATTCACTCATCTTGTATAAATATGGCCTCCACGAAAATCTTTATAATGTTTATCCACAATTAACATACTTATTTATAAAAAAAGTTACTCATTATCTATTTTTTTCACTCACATAAATGTGAATCTGGTTTTTCACTCATTTTACACTTATCGCATTTATTAAAATACATATCACCAAAATAAGAGAACATATGAGGAATTATATATGAAAATTTTGTAAAGAATTTCCCCTAAACTACGGTGCTCGTAGTTTTTTCTCAAAGCATACCTCCCCTCAACAGAGAAAAGCAAAGGACAAGAAAAGAAAAAGTGGTGTGACGTTAGAAAAAAAGTGACGACATAAGCATAACTGCAAAAAAAAAACTAAAAGTAGTAATGGTCAAATATTACCCCACACCTTCTTTTTCCTTCCTCTCCTCCGTATATATTGCCACTCTTTCCTCTCTCCATTTTCATATACATATAGGTACATTTTTATGGGATCGATATTATGTAGAGATAATGATATTTTTTTAATATAAATATAAAAATAGATAATAATTTTATTAATTATAAATTATACTATATATAAATATATAAAGAGAGAGAATGATGTTAAAATAAAAATCATTTTTAATGTGAGTACTGAAAATCATGGAAATTTACTATGACAAAATGAATTCGCTATAATGCATTCATTGATAAAGTTACAGAATCCAAAAAATTTGAAATTTTCACCCAGATTCGAATCACATGAGGGAAGAAAATTCATTTTTTTTTTAATTCAGTAACTTTATCAACGAATTCATTAATTTTTACAGTGAATTCATTATTTTTTTATTCTCAAGTTCTCATAATAAAAATAATTTTCAGATTGATCCTCCCTTTTATATATATATATAATGAGATTGCGCCATGTGTAAATTACAAATTAAATAATTAATTATATTTCTATTTTATTAGTGGAATTTATTCCAAAATAAATAGATATGTGATTAATATTTAATTTTATCGACAAATAGGAGAATGACATGTGGCAACGACATCGGAGATGAATAATCACTCAAATTGTGCCAAATGAACCATAAAAGGCCCATAAGCTTAAGCTCAAGCCCAAGCCCAAGCTCAAGCCTATGGTTTGATGGTTCAAAAAGCACATAAGCCCAAGCTCATGGCTTGATGGCCCAAAAGGCCCATAAGCCCACTAACCTAAATCTATAAATAGGGTGGAAGGTCTTCATAAATGAGGGAGAAGAAAAGAAGTGTGAGTGAAGTGAAGATTTGAAGAGCTCAAGACACTGAAGAATCCCCACAAGCATTCTCCGACATTCAAGTCTTCTTCAAAGTATTCATGCGTTCTTCGTGCAAATCATCAAGTTCTTCGCCTAAATCATTCCAAAGCTGAAGTTCAATTCATAAATATGGTGAAACCCTCCGTTGGCGCTCAAACTTGAAGATCTTCAGGCGTTCACAAGACTTCAAACAAATCAACAATCAAATCGAAAACAAGACGAAGGTCCTTCGATGATTGATATCATCAAATCCAATTCAAGTTCAATGAGATCAAGAACTACATTCCTCCAACAACTCAAGAAAATTCAAGATCGCTCAAGAAATCCATGTTGAAGAGAAGAATCGGATGATAAAATAGAGATCAAACTCATCTCAAACATATCAAATCCAAATCAAAATTGATTTTATATACAATTTTGTATTTATAAAATTTAAATACAAAAATTTGTGTTATATATATATATATATATATATATATATATATATATATATATATATATATATTATTCCCGACACAAGGCCCCTCTCGCTGCAGGAGTGCTGTAATATAATTGATTCAATTGAAGGGTTTAGTGGTGAAACCCTTTGCGCAAATGTGTATAAATACTCTTATTTTCTTACCAACTACCATTTACACCACCACCACCACCCTTATTTGTCTGAAATCCGTGTAAAAGAGAAAAGTGAAACGCCCTTTTCAATTTGCCTCTCAGATTTTTTGAGTGATTACACCATCGCTTTCTCTACTACTTCTGACTCTCACGAACGACAGCGACTCATCACATCACACACATACCTATTCTTCTTCCTTTTCTCCCTAAATTTTTGCATTAATCTTCATCATTTTTCTTTAATTTCTTGTTTTTTGACCTTTTGTTGAAGAAGCCATACATTCATATCAAGAAAATCTATATTCTGTGAGTTTGTTAGTTTATATCTTCTTTTATTTGATGATCATTTCTATACTATGCAATGATGATTAGTGTGTACGTAATTTTGTTAAAAAGGTAAAAAGATTCAGTCTTTAGCAGATTTATCCAATTGTAGGAGGATTAATGTGTGGATGAGAAAATGAGGCTATAATTTTTCCTTTGATTTTTTCCTCCAATAACCAAGAAAATGAGACGTATTTGCATGTAACTTACGTGGATTTGATCCCTGGAAGATGATTTTTTCATGGATCTGAGTATAGTGGAGCTGCCACGTTTGATTATTTTAGGATCTGGTAATGGAAATGTTATCCAGGGTTAGGGTTAGGGTTCATGCAATGATTTCTTCCTTTGAAAAAATAATTCTTCAAATCCTTCTTATTACAAAAAGATCAATATTTGATATACTAGGTTTATGTGTTTCTTGTCTGTCTCTGCAACCAAAATGCTTCTCACAAAATTAAACTTGGAAATCAGTATCTAGGTTTTATTTCTAGCTCTGGTAGACTTTTCGACTTAATTAGGGTAATACTAATTTAGACCATATGAAGTTATGGGTGATTAGTTCAACTTGCTCAAGTAATTCAAACCATTTTAATATATGTATATGTATACTTGTGTTTTAAATATTTGAAGTTCGATTGGATTGATGGCCTTAAAGCAGATCTTGCTGACGCTCATATACTCCCTTTATTTATATTTGTTTGTTTATAATTAAAATTTCAAGATTCTTGATTTTATTCAATATGCTGTATTAATGTTCAATTGAGGAAGCAGTTTGAAGTTATATACTGTTGACAATGATGGTATAAGGCCATCTCCATTACTCCACTGTAAAATCTGCAAAAAATAACTCCAACTTAACTTAAACTCATATCCATTTTGTTTTTTATGGCTTTTCTCTCTCCTCCAAATGCATAAAAAATTTCAAAGTAATCCCTTAATTGAGGAGGGATATGTAGATAATATTCTTTTAAGTTAGAATTTGAGTTTGTAGATCAGATATAAATTACTGTTTGATGGAGCAATTACTGTAAAATGATATTAAATTTTGTTGTTGAGTATTGGAAATGGCTTAAGAGAGCTTCCTTTAGTCCACTCATGGATAAGAGAAGGGTCCGAATTTGCTGCCGACTCATTCATCCAAACGAGGTAGAGGTGTTGGGCTCGACTCTACCGTGAATGAGTGAATGATGCGGGAGCCAAATTTCGGCCTAATTTTCTCACTGCTTGGACTGAAGGGAGCTCCCTTTACTAATCTCTCCATTCTTCGTCTTTCTTAGATCATCTAGCTACTTAAATGTTAAACCTAGGTTGAGATGAGGGGATTTAATTTTGAACATGTGATTAATTCATTTGAGATTCTCCCTATTCCTATTTAATTTGAGGGATGATCAGCTCAGATCTCTCAGTGATTCTATGCAGATTAAAATTTTAAAATATGATGTTATTTTTCATTTGAGTGGTTTAATTTTCAGTAGTTTGACCAATGAAATCAGCTCTCATAACGAACATATTTGTTACCTTCTCATCGTTACTAGTCATATTTGAATTCTTTAATTATCCTAGAAAATATGATAAGGAAGAAAACATTAATTATCACTTTGTAGAATCAACATTTCCAATACTAGAAACGTAAATTCACACAAAAAAGGGGGTAGTGACTCGAATATATATCTCTTCATTTGAGGGGATTGGAAAGTAGTGGAGGTGGTTGTTTTCCACTTGCTCTTTATAAAGCTGTCACATTCTCCTTTAATGGCGGCATAATTGTTCTTCCCTCCACTCTCTTTACCAGCTTGTTGCTTTCTTAGCTCCACTTTTCTCTATCTTATTCCAAATCTATTAGTTATTGACCAAGTGAATTAAGCCCGTGAATTCCACTTTTTCTCTCACGATAAATTTGTTAGGTCTTAATAAAGTAAATTAAGCCCGTGAGGTCCACTTTTTCTCTCACCATTCACCCTTCATATATATAGCATAGCGTCAATGGGTGAGTTTTACCCGCACAAAACCAATAAATAAGTAATGGTTTTGGTTCAGAATCGATCCATTAGAATCGGATCCGGACCCATACTCGGACCATCAACTATGGATCTTAAGCGAATCCGGATGTTTAGACAAGGAACCGAACCTGACAAGAACCGAGATGCAAGAATTTTGAGAGAGAGAATAATTTAATAGGTTATGTTTAGGTACAATGCAAATTGAGTGAATCTTATGATGTTTAGACAAGTTATGGGAGCTTAATATATATTTAGAGGGTGTTTGGCTAAGCTTGTTCTAGAAAGTTTATAGCTCCAACAACTTATAAGTTGTTTTAAAACTTATAAGATATGGTTCTGGTTCCATAAGATGTTAAAGTGTTTGATAATCAAACTATGGATCTAAATAAAAAATATATCTAAACGGTTTTGTAGTTTTATTGTAACTTATAAAATCATTAAAAAATAAGTTTGACTTTTGAGCTTTTTTTAATAGAGCTTATAAGCTCTTTGAGCTTATTTTGAAAACTTGTAAGCTCTCTAACAACTTATTTGCCAAACACATTGATTGAGCTTATAAGCTCTTAAATAGCTTATAAGTTGTTTTAAAGAGCTTATAAGTTCAGCCAAACACCCTCTTAGTTAAGTTAGAATATCAGCTTGTCTTGTTTGAAATTTAATTTACGAAAATAACTTACACTTTGTCTTTCCATTTTATTGGGATACTTTTTTCATTTTATTTGGATTCTTAGTGAGATGTCTTTGATTGGATTCTCACTAGTGTGGGGTGCCTTTCTATTTTATTTGGACATGTCTAGTATTTATTGGTTTGGTGATTCTGCGAATTATTTAATTTTTTTGTAATTTATATTATTACATGAAAAAATATGTATTTTATATCTAAAAAATTAGATAGTATTACTATCCAGGAAGAATCCACACGAGTACAAGTTTACACACGTATTTACAAAATTTCTATACCTCTCTGGTTTTAAATTAATTTAAAACTTTGAATAAAAATTAATCCTTGGTTATTATAAGCTTTTAGGGTTTCCCTAGTCTAGGTAGAAACCTAGTTCATAAATTCCGGTTGTATAGTTGGCAGCCTATGTGGCATTGGAACTTGAAGCTAATTCAATTATGTAATTGTGTTTGTTGACATTCGTGAGCTTTAATGCATTGAATATGGGGTTTAATTTGGAAGAAGTCACTTTGGTAACTAAATTCATTACACACATTCACATGTGACGCACAGTTTTGTCTATATTTTAACATCATGGGAATATTTATCACTTTTTTCTCGAGCCAAAGCCCATTTATTTATGCACTAAACTCTCATTGGAGATGGGTTTGTGGAGTGTCTGTGGTGTGCAGTGTGCTCTGCCACCTGAGGATTCTCTATGAATTTTCAAGTAATTTAAAAAGTGCACTTCATTGTGTACTTCGAGACTACAAGTTGCTTGTGTTTTTTTTGGGGTTTTCAAGTCATTTGTCTGTAAAAAAAATCTTCTTGCACTTGGATGAACTAAGAGGGGGTGTTTGGTTAAGCTTATAAATTCTTCAAAACAATTTATAAACTCGTATAAAATATTTGATAAAATAAGTTAAACATAAATAATTTTTTATAAATATGTGAAAATAAGTTCATCAGGCCAAATAAAAATTTGATAAGTTTCCTAAAAATAAGTAGTTCAACCTTAATTTATTTTTTATATGTAACAAATAACTAAAATTTCACTAAATTTTGTGAATTTATCAAAATAACCTTATTATGATTCGTTATTTTTTACATATATACAATCGACTTCACCCATCGTCAATTTTCTTTTTATAATTATGATTTTCTCTATCTAACTCGCGTTTCTTTCTCTAGCTTATAATCTCAATTATCCAACACTTTGACAACTTATAAGCTCTTCAAACATCTTACAAGCTCTTGGAGCTTAAGCTCTTTAAAATAAGCTTAGCCAAACACCCTCTAAGGCATGATTTTGGCCACCAACTTATTTCGTCCTTCTGGTAGGTTAGTTGTAGTTGTAGATAGTGTTAAGTGAAAATTTGTTGATTTTAGTGGAGGTTAAAGTAACTAGTGACAAATGACAATACTATCTTGTAAGTATGCACATTATGATTTGTTAATTGTATATATAATGCTCTATTTATTTGGTTTTGCAATGCGATTTTCAAGTATTATTATTGCTTGAAGAATGTATTTACGAGTGATAAAATATAGATTGAACAAATATTTATATCATCAAGGAATGAGGTGTTAATAACATAATGAGATCGGTTGCTTCACTAATTAGGCTACCTTATAGAGTTAGTCGTACGAAGCCGTAAAATTGGTTATACAATTCAACAATATGATAAATATCTAATAAAATCGTGTTATTGTTTGTATGATATGGTGTTTGTTAATTTATTAATCAGTGACAGAACTCAATAGAAACCCTATTTTAATTGAAGAACTGCATATTTATATCTATGCAAGATCCAAATTATCGATGTGTTATTTTATATTCGAAAGTCTTGAGTTTTTTTACGAACTTTATTGTGCCAAAAAGTGTTTTACGAACTTTAGCTCTTATTCGTCATAAATAATACAGCACTCGTGAAAATTAATTAGTTAAGTTGAATATTTTTATTGAATAATGCCTTTCAAAAAATATTTGTTGAATTGTGAAAATTGGACTGCCTTATAATGCAAATTATAGTAACATAGTCTGTTTATTTCTTGAAATCACTGTTTTATGATCTACATAAAGGGCATAGATTTATAAGGAAAATATCTCAATCATTATACACTAAAGATGCCATTTATAATTGATCAACAAACATTTTTTAATTAAAATTTCAAATATAACTCAAAGATGAGCGTTCATCGCGAATTAATCTGTATAAGTATAAACTCATATAATATTGAATTAAATGAAATTTTATTATCCTCTAAGAAACACAAGTGGACAACGTAGAATAATAGAGTAACATAACACTTAGAATCGTAAAATGATACGATTGAATAACATAATAGGAAAAGGAACGAGGATTCATGGGATGAATAAATGGATAAAAGTCATACAACTCTAATAAATTCTCATAGACTTGTAATTTAATTAATGGCAAAAAAGTACAATGGAATATTTCTATTAATTTGCCAAATCCACAATTCTTTTATAAATTGAACGCAGTCTCGACATCCCAGTTTATGGGCTTTAGTGTTGGGCTTGCTCAATATGTTCCTGGGCCTTCAGTGATATAACTTTTTTTATTTTATTTTCTAATAGCGAAATGATATCTGAGATTAAGACCAATTTGTGGTGTCCAATATATTTTCTTTAGTTTAATAGGAGTTTAAGAAGCAACGTTGAACAATAGAAAATAAACCACAATTTTTGAGTAGACAATCATATCTTACGTGGATCTTTACTGAATATTGATTTGATTTATGGAACCTTAATCAATTGCATTTGAAGATTGTATTATTTTATTTTGAGATTAGTCCAGCAAAATTAGGTGCTTAGGCTTTAAAAAGTGATGAAAAGAATGCCTCGGTTACTGAATGTAATAATACAGCCAATAAAAATTGGGTGTGGAGATTTGGCAGACCAAATAAGAACAGATGAGTGTCACGCGGATTCTTATCTTAGTCATAGATAAATAATTAAATACTGCTCTCTTTTGTTTCCATTACCGACTTCAATCATGGAAACTAACCAAACGTCATTTTGAAAGTGATGTGCTTAATATATTAGGTTACCTTTTATTTTTCTTCTCTGGTAATATCGTTACATTATTTTAAATATTTCTAGACCCTTTATTTACCAAAAATTAAAAAGCAATAACACTAATAGGGTTAGTTATGAAATTTATCCCAACCTTTACACATTATATCAATTTTATTCAAATCTTTAGTAAGAATCTTTCTCAAATCTTTTAATCCGTATAAATTTTATCATCAAAGTTCATTTCCAACAATTGAATCATAGAGTTGCAGGACCCATGATGGTTTATTATTTTAGAAAAATAATAGGATGTATACATGACATAATAACAAGTTAAATGACAAGTCCAATGACACTCGAGCTCGGATCAAATCCAAAACGAGCCCAAAGTTTCATGGAAGTGATCATGAGCTTTTGAGTAACAATAATTGTATGAATACTAAGTTCTTCTCACAAACAATGTATCAATTTTGGGACCAAATCTATTCAAAAACATCTTACTGTGGGAAAAAGTTGAATTGTAATTTAATTAGTACTTATTTTATAGATATTATCTAAGCATCGATTAATCGTATGACGTATAATTTAATTAATACTTCTTCGTCGTCGCTCCCCAATTCAAGAATGTACGAAAAAAGAGAGAAAAGAAATTTTGACTATTTGAAATGTTACTAGCTTGACTCTTGAGACTAAATTCACGAATTTGAATTGTACCAACGCCGTCTATTTCTATCTTGAACCTCTCATATAATTTTTTTTTCTAAAATGATGTCGTTTTACGTAATTGTATATTATTAATATATAATTTCTGTAGGTCCACTTCGATAGCAGCTGTTGGGGCATTTCATTCGTTAGTATATTTTAAATCTGAAAGCTTCTTCAAGAAAATTAAATTACAAGTTCCAACAGCAGTTGCAATATCCTATTGGTGCAAAAAGAAAAGTCCAATTGAAAATAGAGTCCATTGAAATTAATTCCATAGAATGTCTCATATAATAATATTTTATTAATTTAGTTTGTATTAATAAAATATTACATATTTTATAGAATTTCTCGAAATTGGAAAACTCAAACAGACGACGAATATTAAACCAGATGTAATGACAATGGAGGAGGGTATGGTCGCTGCTTGTCATTATCCTACGTAATGATTCCATAGTGATCCACTGCATCTCGTCTTCTTCTTCCTCGTCTTCACCAACCATCTCTCCAACGTTCTTCATGTGAGAGAGACTTCTTTGCTTGTGAAGATGATGATGCGCAGAATCCTCCCAAGGGCATTCTCCCCCCAAAACTCCCGCCTCGCGGCCGCCGTCTCCAAATCTACGCTCTCCCAAACCGTTCCAGAGAATGAGCCCCCTCTCCCTAAAATGCCCCCCTTCGACTACTCCCCCCCGCCCTACACCGGCCCCTCCGCCGACGAGATCCTCGCCAAGCGCCGCGAGTTCCTCAACCCCGCCATCTTCCATTTCTTCAAAAAACCCGTAAGATTCTCGCACTTCTTATCTGTTTGATTTTGTTTTCCAACATAGTGATGTTGGTGATGGATTTAATTTTATTTTATTTTTTTGTGCGAAGTTGTGTTTGGTTGATGGGAAGATGCAGTATCTGTTCGACGAGAAGGGGCGGCGATATCTGGACGCGTTCGGCGGAATCGCCACCGTGGGGTGCGGCCATAGCCACCCGGAGGTGGTGGAGGCCGTCGTTAATCAGATGAAGCGTCTCCAGCATTCCACCATCCTGTATCTGAATCCCGCGATCGCGGATTTCGCCGAGGCGCTCGCTAACAAGTTTCCCGGTGATCTCAAGGTTTATAGCCCTAAATTTATCAGGAAAAGCCATATTTTGTCTTCGTTGCAACCGCTGATGTTGTGCTCTGTTCCGATTTAGGTTGTTTTTTTCACGAATTCGGGGACGGAGGCGAATGAGCT
This sequence comes from Salvia rosmarinus, assembly GCA_036937905.1. NCBI lineage: Eukaryota > Viridiplantae > Streptophyta > Magnoliopsida > Lamiales > Lamiaceae > Salvia > Salvia rosmarinus. The sequence goes on from CM072820.1 coordinate 61,776,624, forward strand.
GGCGTTGATGATGGCGCGGCTTTACAGTGGCTGCCATGATGTGATCTCGATTAGGAATGGATATCATGGTAATGCAGCAGGGACAATGAGCGCCACTGCTCAAGGAAGCTACAAATTCAACGTTGTGCAGGTACATCAACATCGTGCATCCTTGGATTTATGCCAGTACCGTTATCTATTCGCGTTTTTGGTTTGTGTTGAAGAAGTTGGAGATGCATTTTGATCGCTTTTGACTTGTGCTCAAATTATTTCGTTTATGGGAACTCTATTCACATTTATCATACACTCCCAACTTTGAGTATCTAATCCTTGATCAGCTAAGGCAAAAACTTATGTACATCCGAATGTATGGTGCATCCACCCCAAATAGAGTTTATTAATCTCTTCTTAGGGTTTATTAATCAAAATAGGATTTAATGAGGGTGGATGCACAGTAGTGTGCCTCCTATAGAAAAAGGTTTTGTCTTACCCTGTTGCATTTGTGCTGCTGAAGGTTATCATAGCTCATTAGCTCTAGAATCAAGAAATAGTGGTACAACTTTTCTGATTATTTTCAAGCTACAACTTTTGACTTTTGTTCCTATTTGTGACAGACTGGAGTGCATCATGCGTTGAATCCGGACCAGTACAGAGGCGTCTTTGGGTCTGACGGATTGAAGTATGCAAGAGACATTGATGATATCGTTACTTATGGAACATCTGGTCGCGTTGGTGCCTTCATTGCTGAAGCCATACAGGTAGAAATTTTGATGTTTGAAATGTTTTTAAGTTTGTGAGAATGTTTTCTGGTATATTGATGAATTGAAATTTCTGCAGGGAGTTGGTGGGATTATGGAGTTGGCTCCAGGATATCTGCCCGCTGTCTACAACACCATTAGAAAGGCGGGTGGCCTTTGTATTGCTGATGAGGTCCAATCAGGTTTTGCTCGTACGGGAAGCCATTTTTGGGGCTTTGAGGCCCATGGAGTTGTGCCTGATATAGTAACCATGGCTAAGGTAGTTTCTCATTTTCAAATTTCTAGCTTAATTGGTCGTTATTTGATCATCACAATTTATTGAATCTGGGCTGCTTTTAACTGCTGTTGTGAAGTTATATATTGTGTGTGTCCGTCATCTTCAGGGCATTGGAAATGGAATACCTCTTGGTGCGGTGATTACTACGCCTGAGATCGCAAAGGTCTTGACTTATCGAAGCTATTTCAACACGTTTGGTGGCAATCCCGTCTGCACTGCTGCTGGTCATGCAGTTCTAAAAGTGATAGAAAAGGAACAGCTTCAGCAGAATGCTCTCACTGTCGGATCATACTTGAAGGATCGCCTCATTTCTTTGAAGGACAAATACGAGAGTATGCCTCACTTCCAAATCGCACTAGCTGAACTTTTTAAATACTAATTTGTGTACTTTCCTCACCCTTTTTGTGGTGGTTAGACGTTTTATCGTTCTATCAACACAATTGAAATGTGAAAAGAACCTGAACCACAAACACACAAATATTATCTAAATAACAGTTGAAAATGGTCTCTATATTGATAATAGGGTGTTGTTGTGCAGTTATCGGTGATGTCAGGGGAAGAGGTATGATGCTCGGAATTGAACTTGTAACTGATCGCCAGCTGAAAGCCCCCGCCAAGGATGAGACTCTTTATGTAATGGAACAGATGAAAGGTGACATTCTTTTCTTCTCAAAACAGTCCCATTTAACTGCTCAAATCCTAATCAATGTAAATTCTTCATTTTCAGATATGGGAGTTCTGATTGGGAAAGGAGGGTTCTTCGGCAATGTATTCAGGATCACCCCACCCCTCTGCTTCACCAAGGAGGATGCTGGTTCGTCTCTGCATTATCTGCATGCTCAGCTCAGCACACACACACACTCATCCTTTCCTTGGACCTTTTCTTGATAATTTTCTTATGTTGATGCAGACTTCCTTGTGGATGTGATGAACTATTCGTTGTCGAAGGTGTAAATTTGGGTAAGTGAAGTAGAATGAAGGATTTTCGGAGAATGAATGGTCGTGGTGTTGTGTATATGTTTTTGCCATGAAAATAAAGCATTGCGGAGATGCTGAGACATCACCTCGTTGTCTCTGGTCTCCACCGTCGAGGTCTACCTTCATTCTCCATGGGACTTGGGCTTGCCTGTATAAGCTTCTGTACTATTTATTGGCAGATTGCTTTTTGTTGTAGTCTTTTGTATGGAAATTGTTTCAGCTATGTGATGTGATCTTAGTATTTCTGTGTAATTGTGATGCAGTTATGAATATATTTGAATGGTTATGCGAAGCAAAATTGGCTACTAATCTTTTCCCACAAACTGATATCAAAATGTTCGCATGAAGCGTAGCTTAGTTGGTGCTGTGTGCAGAACTGTCAAAACCGCCCAACCTAGCCTAATTATGGGTCAGGCTGAGCTATAACTTTTTTTGACTTGGACAGAATTTTGTGCTTGGGCTGAACCAAAAATTTATAGGTCAGGTTGGGGCATTGTTTTTAGGCCCGACTAATTTTTGGGGATAGTGACACGGTACGGTTGTAGAAGTCAAAACATATGCTGTTTAACTAAAACGAAAATTTATTGAAACTTAATAATAATATCAAAACACATAAATTTCGGAAAACTTAATATGAAAAAATATATATCAATGAATGAATCATAAAATACATAAACAAGTTGAGCAGATTCAACGCCGAGAAGAATATGACACATTTGTTTGGCTAATTTTCGCGACTCGTATGAACCTTTGAGGATGCGAGATAAATATGGTATTCTAAAGCATTAATATCGTCGCTTAAAACAAGAGACACGCAATAATAAGGAGACACTAAATTTTAACATGGAAACCTCTCAACGAAAGAGAGAAAAACAACGGGACTACTAGAGCCGTTTAAATCAATTATAATCAACAATGGGCGAAGACACGTCTTCTCTATATTATATTAGAGGCATACAAAAATATCATACACTCAAAAATAAGCACATCAAGATATATGGAATCAAAATCGAGCAAATATCAAGAACAATATCATCAGAAATTATCATCTGTTCAGATCGACGACCCAACCTACGAATCTCAAAATCCGATCTCCACCGTCCACAACGTTCGTCCAGATGCTGTGAAGTTTCTGTCCAAAAATCACGCTAATCTAACGGTTCAATCTCCGAAAAACGAAATTTTTCTGAAGCTGCGCACTGAAAATCCGAGAGGGGAAAAAAAGGCTACGAATTTTTCTATTTTAACTGCTCCAATTTACCCCTTCAAAAATGGTGGTTGACCATTTTCATTCTTATAACCTTCTCATGGGCTGAGTTTTTTCATGGGTCAAAAATATAAAAAAACCCAACAATAACAAATTTGTTTTAATCTTTTAATTATTTTGGACTGAGCTAATTTTGAATTTGACTTAATATAATATATAGACGTAAGAAAAAAGTTTGGGGCTTGCACCGGGCTAGATCCGCCAGTATTTATGAGCCTACAAACGATTCTTAATTGAAAAAAGAATTACAATTGTGTCATGATAAATGCTCCTTAATAATAATTATCAATAAAGAATTATGAAGCATATAAATAAGTATTTATAGGCCTAAAAACGACTTTTATTTGAAAAATGGAATGAAAATCCTAGAGCAAAAAAAAAAAAAAAATATAATACTTATAGGAAAGTAGTTAAAATAGACTAATTAAACTAATTAAAACAGTAAAGTAACTACATTAGTAATCGTATATAACCTGTCATATACGAGACAATCCGATAATTTGACAACTTTGAGCTATTTTATTCGTCTCTCACCTTTTATTGTGACTGTGTTTGGTCGATTACCTTATTCCATTTAATTAAATTCTAATAATTAATAAAACTTAGTTGTAGGCACAGATATACTTTGAATTTTATTTTGAATGCTACATTTAATTAAACATATAAGTAAAATAGATCCTCAACTATAAAATACATATAAACACTATGACAAGGTAGCAAATCATTTCATGTACAAACTATAGCAATATGATAAATACTATGAGTATTTGAATTATTTGATAAATAAAATATATAGACAAAATATTATTTTCCAGTTACAAAAAGGTACAAGTTCTTAAAGTTCTATATGTACATATGAGTAATTTTCTAAAATGATAACCTAGTAAGGCCATCTCCACTAATAAAAAAGGGATCAAACAAAAAGCGGCCAAATTCTAACTCAGAAGATAGTACAATGTACGTCCATTAAAACTTTTAAATCAATAATTTAATAAGATAGGATGAAAATGAATTATAATAATCAATAACCAAATTTAATGTAAAATATAAATAATCATCCATAAAATGATAACCTAGTAAGGTGGTTGCCATCAATTTAACTAGATTATGTCTCGACTATTTATTTATTTATTTATTATGTCTCGACTCAACTATTGTTGTTTTAGACTTTAGGTTATTGTCGTAGTACTTGTAACGACCTGGCTTCCGGATTGACGGCTGATCTCACAGACCAACATGAGTTTTTTTTTTTTCATTAAATATATAAATTTTAAAGGCCGCATCACGGTGGACTCGAACCCGAGACCTTTGGCCTCAGGCATTAACCACTCTACCACTAGACCAACACACGCACACCAACACGAGTCTTTTCAGTGTGCTTTGTTCTCACTCACACACTCCCTGATAAAACTTCCCAGGGGGTCACCCATCTCACAATTGCTCCAAGTCAAGCACGCTTAACTTTAGAGTTTTTATGAGATTGACTCCCAAAAAGAAGATGCATCTTGTTGGTACGAGTATATATATCAAATCCTTTAAACTCTTCTCGAATATGCAGTCTCATACCTGCATATTCTCAAAATCCCTCTCATTCCGGTGTGTTTCGGTTCATTCATGTACACATCCGCTTTGAAGTCTTATTCGGAGCCGCTCCTTGTCCATGCCTTTGCACCGGCGATCACTCCGTACTTCTGTCCCGGGCCTCACAGTACTTCCTTAGTTACCCTCCATGTGTTCGCTGCACAAAATAAATGATTGTTATTGATAAAGAAAATTTATGTATTATAGCCATAGACCTTTCTTCAACTTCATTTTCTTCTTGTTTTTATATAATGAAATAGGGACGCGGGTTACAATGATAAAATAATTTATTTTATAACTATTCATATTGTAATTATGTCGGATTAAGAAGAGAAAAATAAGAATGTGAATAAACTTGTCCTACTTATATAATCAATATGGAATTTTAACAAATGTATTGGCAACATTTTATATTTTTAACATGATACTTGATTTTATTTGTATCCATGTATGAATATTTTTTATGAGTAACTAGTTTACATGAGTTAAATAAGGGTCCATGCTTATATATATATATATATATATATATATATATATATATATAAATGCTCATTTAATTATATTTAATTTAGGATACCATTTATATATGCATACAATATTACTTATGTTGAAAATCGCGTGCATATATATATAATATTATATATGTGGTCAAGTTTCGAGAAGCTACTTTGACCAAGATTTTGAGTGACGTAACGTTTAATTTTGTGAAATTAAGCGGCATAGGATCGATCTACGTTCGAGTAGATGATCGTGGTGTATTCACATTCTCAAATCCGATTTCGGTGAGTGAGAAATAATGGATCAAAGTTGGTCACTTAAACATGGAGTTATGTGATTAATGGGATAAACATGGATTAATTAATCCTTATCCCACATTGATTAATGTACCTTCATTAATTGTCTATATAAGTGGGTCATTGAACACTTAGTATAATTATGTGCACAAGTGATGGGTGGAAAGCCCACGCCACGCCCGCCGCCGCCGCCGGGCCGGCCCGGTGCCCGGTGCCCGGCGCCCGTCGCCCGCCCGCCCGCCGCCCCCGTGCCGCCCGGCCCGGCCGGCTCGGCTCGGCTCGGTTCGGTTCGGTTCCGTGGTCCGTGGTCCGTGGATCGTGGATCGTGGATCGTGGATCGTGGATCTTGGATCTTGGCAATTGGTCTTTGGGTGGTCTTTGGGGCTGTTCTTTGGGCTGTTCTTTGGGCTGGTTCCGTGGCCCATTGTCCTTATATTTTGGATCAACGTTTGATCGAGCCCAAGATGAAGTTGGTCCGGGGCCCATTCGTGTAGCCCAATCCGTTGGGCTCGGCGTGCGATGGAGTTGGTCCGAGGCCCAACTCGTGTGGCCCAATCCGTTGGGCTGCTGTGCAACGAAGAGACGTCCGGATACGTCCAATGAACCTGGACGCACGCGTTGTCCGGTTCGTCGTAACCGTCGGTAACGCCCGACATGATGGCTCTGCGGAAACGTGCCCACGTTGTCTCCGTAAACCGCCGCACTCGATAGGGGACATAACTCCGTAACACCCGACATCAATGCGGTGTTGACTCAACATGTTTCCCATGAGGGACGACGCTATAAATAGGACATGTCTCCCGGCATAAGCCACCTCATCGCAAAAGCATTCCGGCATACCTGAGCACTCCCGCATACATATTTTCGTGTCAAGCTCGCCCGCCTCCGTCCGGTTCGCGGAGCTCGTTGGTCTGCGGTCTTGCCACCTACGAGACGCTGCCGTTTCATCTTTGGGGACGATACGCGGAACCGAGAGCACTACGGGCGTATCTCGTCTTGCGGAAAGAGGCCTCCTCGACTCGGCATCTGCTTACAGTTTCTGATTTCGATTGTATTTACTTACGTTTTCAAATTCATTGTTAGTTTGATCTCCTACCTTTACATTTCACGTTGTGTCGCCCGCAAATCTTGTCTTCGCTCGCACACCTTTTCCAACAATCGCAAGACGAGATATTACTTGCCACGAAGAGTCGGACTTAAAATTGACTTAAAACTTTCAAACCTAAACCTTTGCTTGGAGATGTCATTATTCACCCACCGACTCTGCCTCGCCTTTCTGCTGCTGCTGCCGCCGCCTCGCTTCTGCCTCGCCGCCGCCACCGCACAATGGCTTCGGTCATGTTTGGTTCGATGCCTTGGGTCAACCATGGGACCCTTTGGGTCGATGTTGGTTCCACTTTTAGTGGTTCAACAATTGGTTCCACTTTAGTGGTTCCTTTGGTTCGACGATCGCACTTTTCGGTGGGTCATTGTTGGATCCATAGGATCTAACACCGTGGTTCTCATTCGAGTTCCATGTTTCACACACTTCGTGGTGCTTTGGTGGATCCGATCATGGATCGATCTCGGCGCTGTTCATACCGCGAGGATGATGCCGCCGTAGAAGCCGCCAAGTTTGGAGGATCCGACTTGAGATGGCAGCAAAAGATGTTGTTCTACCTCACGGCGTTGGGCTTCGCCAACTTGGTGGAAGATGAGCCCGCCGTTCGGGTGGTGATGGACTTTCACGTCCGAGCGAAGATATGACAACCGGCGCGCCTTGGCGACTACCTTTGTAAAAATTTTATACTTGGTAGTTTAGAAGATAGCTTGTATAGTGTTTATCTTGTTGTAACGACATCCAAAAGTATGTGGGATCGCTAGAAAAGTACCGTAGTGATGATGCAGTACTAAAAGTTTATTGTAGCCAAATATTTGGACTACAAGATGGTCGATTCCCGACCGATCATGGACCAAGTGCAAGAGTTTCAACTCATTGTGCACGAGGTTCAAGTCGAAGGCACACTTGCTTTGACGGCTTTGTCGTCGCTACGATGATTGAGAAGCTACCCCGGGTGGAGAGACTTGAGGTCTACCTTAGCCTGGCGAAAGAATATGACACTTGAAGACTTGATCGTCGATCTAGCATCGAGTCGGCGTGAAGAAACTAGAACTAAAGGAAAGGCTTGATCGATGCTAGAGCCAACTGTTGGAGAGGCGGTCCTCCAACAAACGTGTTCGTCCCAATGTCAAAGATAAAGGCAAAGGAAGGTGGTTTCCGTAAGTTTGACGGGGGTCATACAATTGTGGCAAGCATGACCACACGAGTAGGACTGCCGTCGGCTAAGAAGAAGAAGGCTAAGCAAGTTACCAACGTTGTCGAGAAGGACTTGACAAATGGGACAAGGATGACTTGGCTGCTGTGGTGACCGAAGAAGTCAATCACGTCGAGAATCGAGGTGGATGGTTCATCGACATCGGCGCAATCTAGCACGTGTGCGCCGAAAGATCGTTTCTCCACCTACAAGCCCGTTGAGGGAGGAAGCTCAACATGGGAACCAAGCTTCGTCCGAGGTTGCGGAGTTGGTGATGTGGTGCTCAAGATGACGTCCGCATTGAGATCACATTGAAGGATGTCTTGCGTGTCCCGACATTCGCAAGAACTTAGTGTCGGGCTCTATTCTAGTTAATAAAGGTTTTAGACTAGTTTTGAGTCGGACAAGTTTGTCTTGACTAAGTTTGGAAAGTTTCTTGGTAGAGGTTATCTCACCGGGGTCTTTTCAAACTAAATGTAATGGTTGTACCGTGTACCCAAAATTATGATGAATGAAAAAGCATCTACTTCCTCTTACTGATAGAGTGCTTTCGATTTATGGCATTGTAGATTAGGACATGTTAATCTAAATGCAATAAAAGATTAGTAAATTTAGATTTACTAAAGTTAAATGAAGTTAATACACAAACGAAATGTGAGGTTTGTGTGGAAGCTAAAATAGCTAAGTTACCGTTTCATTCGGTAGAACAGACACTAAGCCTCTAGAACTTATTCACACCGATGTGTGTGATTTAAAGTTTGTACAAACTAGAGGTGGTAAAAGTACTTCATCACGTTTATTGATGACTGTACAAGATATTGTTAGCTTTACCTTCTAATAAGTAAAGACGGTGCTATTGAAGCTTTTAAAACTTCAAGAACGGCCGAGAATCAATTAAGTGTCGAATTAAGGCTGTTCAAGTGATAGAGGGAGAATATGTAGCTCGGTTTGAGGCATTATCAACGAAAGTGGTATAATACACCAAACGACTCATATTCACCTCGATCTAATAAGCGTTCTTGAACGTAAAATCGAACACTTAAGGAGATGATGAATGCTTTGTTGATTAGTTCGAGGTTGCCCAGAACTTGTGGGGAAATTCGTTTTGTGACCAACTACATCTTGAACAAGATTCCACTCAAAGGTAAGGATGTCACTCCTTACGAGTTGTGGAAAGGAAGAAAGCCATCGTACAAATATCTCAAAGTGTGGGGTGTTTGGCGAAGGTTGAGGTGCCTCTTCCAAAACAAGTTACAATTGGACCTAAAACGATCGATTGTATCTTTATTGGGTATGCATCGACAATGGCGCTATCGTTTCGATCCACGGTCGAGGTACGGATATGATTGTGGGGACGACGATTGAGTCGAGGAATGCTATATTCTTTGAAAGTGTTTATCCACGTAAAGATAAGGATAAAAGTGAAGCCAATTCTAGCAATAGAACGATGGTGAAGCTTGAGTTCTAAACCTTTGGAGGAAGAACCGATATCGCATAAGCGATCGAGTGCGATCCGAGAGGTCGAACCGAGGCGTGGCAATAGAGTCGAGCGCCAAAGGACTTTGGTCCCGACTATATTGCGTTCATGTTGACGAAGAACCAACTTCAATCAAAGTAGCATATGCTCGGCCGAGACGGGATGCTCGCAAGAGGTCATTCAGTGAGATTGATTCCATTTTGCAAAACCACACTTGGGTCTTGGTTGATTTGCGAAAGGTTGTAAGCCCTTAGGATGCAAGTGGATCCTTAAAAGGAAGTACAAGGCGGATGGATCAATTGAAAAGTATAAAGCCCGTTTGGTTGTCGAAGGTTTAAACAAAGAGAGTACGATTTCTTGATACCTATTCACCGTGACGAGGATTACGTCTATTAGGTGCTTCTCGCAATTGCTGCTTTGCACAATCTTGAGATTCATCAAATGGACGTTAAGGCGCATTTTGAATGGTGACCTCGAGGATGAGGTATATATAGAGCAACTTTGAAGGGTTTGTAGTACTGATCGAGAGGCAAGGTATGCAAACTCGTGAAGTCTCTATATGGTTTGAAACAAGCGCCGTTGCAATGGCACTGAAATTTGACAATGTAATGTTGGCAAATGGTTTCAAAATCAACGAGTGTGACAAATGTGTCTACGTTAAGAACACCGATAATGGTTATGTTATAGTGTGTGCGTATGTAGATGACATGTTGATCATGGGTAGCAATACTCAAGTCATTAATGACACAAAGCGCATGTTAAATAGAAATTTTGACATGAAGGACATGGGTTTAGGCGATGTGATTCTTGGAATCAAGATTCTAAGAAGATCGAGACGGAATTGTCTTGACACAATCTCACTACGTTGAGAAAGTGCTTAAGAAATTCAACGCGTTTGATAGTTTGCTGCTAAGACCCATTAGAGCTCAATGTTCACTTGAGTAAGAACAGGGTGAACTTTGTTGGGCAAGAAGACTATGCTAAGGTCATCGGGTGTTTGATGTATCTTACAAATTGCACCCGACCGACATAGCTTGGCGCCGTGAACAAATTGAGTCGTTACACGAGCAATCCAAGCAAGGAGCATTGGAAGGCTTTAGTGAGAGTTTTGAGGTACTCAAGTATACTCAAAATCATGGGCTGCATTCACGAGATATCCCGGTGCTTGAAGGGTGCTGTGATGCCAATTGGATATCGACACGAAGATTCACTTTCTACAAGTGGAGTGCGTGTTCACGATTGGGAGTCTTTGTTTCTTGAGATCCACGAAGCAGACGTGTATAGCCCGATCCACCATGGAATCGAAATTCATAGCTTTGGATAAAGGCGGTGAGGAAGCAGTGGCTCGTAATTTTGGAAGATATTCCATGTTGGTCTAAACCCGTGCCACCGGTGATGATTCACCGTGATAGCCAACGACTATTGGAAGGCGAAAAGTGGTTTGTATAATGGTAAGTCTCGACATATCGTCGGCGACATAATACCGTGAGGCATTTGATCTCAGTGGGTTATATCGATTGACTATGTCAGTCGATAGATAATCTGGCGATCCGTTAACCAAAGGGTTGAGCCGGGATCAAATGATCAAGTTCTAGAGGAATGGGACTAAAATCCACATCTTAAGAACAATCATAGTGGTAACCCAACCATGATGATGGAGATCCCAAGAACTTGGTTGATGGGAGAACTAAGCTATATGAGTTAGTGTATAAACACTCGAGTTAGTCATTCCTAGAAAGCAAACGAGTGTTGAAAAACTTGCCTAGTGGTGAGGTTGAGTCGTTGACTCTCAATGATTCTAAGATACCTCGAGGAGGTTGAGTATGGCAAGATACTCGGTGAAAGAATCACCTATGTAAGTGCGGTGGGGCCGCTTCAAACAAAACACTTATGAATCCAAAGTGGATGTCCATGGCCAAAATGGAATCAAGCGTGAGAACGGATGAGGTTGAGGTGTTAAAGTGTTAATACCATTGTTTCGATTACACCGTGGGGAATAGTTCAGGCATCGTGTCCACTAATCCGCTGTGTACTGATGGTACTAACTATGGAAGGTTGAGGCCATAAACCACCGTCCAAATATTTTAACATCTCTTGAGGATCGAGCTGTGTCTGCATCATGCATATGGCTATTTCCACTCATGTGGGGATTGTTGAAAATCGCGTGCATATATATATAATATTATATATGTGGTCAAGTTTCGGGAAGTTATTTGACCAAGATTTTGAGTGGCGTAACGTTTAATTTTGTGAAATTAAGCGGCATATGATCGATCTACGTTCCGAGTAGATGATCGTGGTGTATTCACATTCTCAAATCCGATTTCGGTGAGTGAGAAATAATGGATCAAAGTTGGTCACTTAAACATGGGTTATGTGATTAATGGGATAAGCATGGATTAATTAATCCTTATCCCACATTGATTAATGTACCTTCATTAATTGTCTATATAAGTGGGTCATTGAACACTTAGTATAATTATGTGCACAAGTGATGGGTTTGGAAAGCCCACGCGCCGCCGCCGCCCGCCCGGTGCCCGGTGCGGCGCCCGTCGCCGCGCGCCGTGCCGTGCCGCCCGCCCCGCCCGGCTCGGCTCGCGCTCGGCTCGGTTCGGTTCGATTCGGTTCCGTGGTCCGTGGTCCGTGGATCGTGGATCGTGGATCGTGGATCGTGGATCGTGGATCTTGGATCTTGGATCTTGGATCTTGGCAATTGGTCTTTGGGTGGTCTTTGGGCTGTTCTTTGGGCCTGTTCGTGGGCCTGGTTCCGTGGCCCATTGTCCTTATATTTTGGATCAACGTTTGATCGAGCCCAAAGATGAAGTTGGTCCGAGGCCCAATTCGTGTAGCCCAATCCGTTGGGCCTGCTGTGCGATGGAGTTGGTCCGAGGCCCAACTCGTGTGGCCCAATCCGTTGGGCTGCTGTGCACTGCAAGAGACGTCCGGATCGTCCAATGAACACGGGCGCACGCGTTGTCCGTGATTCGTCGTAACCGTCGATAACGCTCCGACATGATCGTGCCCACGTTGTCTCCGAAACCGCCACGCGCTCGATAGGGGACATAACTCCGTAACACCCGACATCAATGCGGTGTTGACTCAAGCATGCTTTCCACGAGGGGCGGCGCTATAAATAGGACATGTCTCCCGATAAGCCACCTACTGCAAAAGCATTCCAAGATACCTAGAGCACTCCTGCATACATATTTTCGTGTCAAAGCTCGCCTCGCCTCCGTCCGGTTCGCGGAGCTCGTTGGTCTGCGGTCGCCACCTACGAGACGCTGCTTCATCTTTGGGGACGATACGCGTAACCGAGAGCACTACTGGGCGTATCTCGTCTTCTTGGAAAGAGGCCTCCTCGACTCGGCATCTGCTTACGGTTTCTGATTTCGATTGTATTTACTTACGTTTTCAAATTCATTGTTAGTTTGATCTCCTACCTTCATTTCACGTTACGCCCGACAAGCATTGTCTTTCGTACACCTTTTCCAACTTATTTTTACGACAATTGCAGGTCATATAAACTCAATGGTTCAGATTAGTTATTACAAAAAAATATTTTATCATCCCCACATATATATTGTTTTGTAAAAGTTAATATAAATAGTCTGCAACGATGCTAAAGGATACACACTTTTCCCTTAAAATTATATGTATATCTCTTCAATCTTAAAATTGTTGGATTTCTTTTATTGGTTGAAATATATCTTTTGATTTTTAGTTTGGTTGGTGTAAATCATGAACTGATTTAAATTTATATTTATAGAATACTATTAACTATACCTTTTATTAAAATTATGCACATTTTAGAAAAATCTAGATATAAAATAATATCTAATTTGTACCATAAAAACAAAAGTTGAAATAAATAAGTAAATTATATATAAAGAAGAACAATGCAAATATACTATGTAAAGAAAATGCACATATGGATAGTTGGAAAGATATTATAGAAATAAAAGTTTAGAAAATCAATCACAATCCTTGTAGAGTTAGTGACCGAATCATCAATATGATAATGCTTATTAACTATATTTTACGTTTTTTTGTCATTTAATATGATATTGAAGTGTAATATTTTACAATTTATTATGATGAAATGGACGTCATCGCTCATCAAATGATCACTGACAGGACATTAATATAAATAAGTTATGTCTTGTTACACAATTATGAAGTATTAAAATAGAACAAAAAGTGTTACATGAACACAAAAAAAAAAAATTACCTCAAAATCTCAGTACATATTTAAAAGCAATCATTTATCTAAAATTATGAACAAATCAATACAAACCACAAACAACTAATTGGCATGAACTCATAATCGATTCCCCAAGATCTTAATAGCAGCTTAGAAATAAAAAATCAATTCAACAATCCACAAAATAAATATAGACTACTCAAAATTGAAGATTCATTTTGCAAAGACAAAAACTTGGGTGACCTCCGCCTCACCGTGAGCCCACCCTTGTTTTTTTGTTAAAATAGTTATATATTAATTATGATGAGTAATGGTAATTAGATTTTATTAATTCATAATTAAGGTTTATTATTTTTTAATTATAATTTATTAATTCAAAATTAGAGTTTATTAATTCATGATTAGGGTTTATTACTTCAAAATTAGGGTTTATTATTCAAAAATTAGGATTTATTAATTTCAATTAGGGTTTATTAATTCAAAATTAATATTTATTAATTCACAATTAGGATTTATTAATTCACAGTTACGGTTTATTAATTCACTATTGAAATTTATTAATTCAAAGTTATTATTTATTAATTCATAATTATGATTTATTAATCTACAATTAAGATTTATTAAATTAATTAATTTTAATTAAAATTAATTTAATACTAATTAATTAATTAGGGATGAGTCTCACCGTGCGGCGTGCGCGCACAGGAGACCACCCTTTTGCAAATCGCCGCTCGAAAATTAAAGTCCCCTAGAATATGTAGTAAAATCATATGAAAAAAAAAAAATCAAAGTAAACCGTAATTTTGGTAGTTAAGATTTGCTGAAGTAGGGATTGTTCCTTTACTTTTGCATTTGCATTTTTAGGAGTTTTTTTTTTTTTTTTTTAAATAACGATTGAGAGCATATTAAATATTAAAAAATTAAAATTATGTAATTAAAATTATCATTGATAATTTAAAGAAAATTAGAAAAAGACAAAAGAAAAAAAATCCCAATATATATATATATCATATCAATTAGATTTGGAAAGTTAATGGTTATTTTTAAGTATGCATCTAAGTTAGTTACGTGCACATTTCTATATATAATATGCATTAAATTTAAAACGTCCATATTGATTTATCAAGAGTTGATATTTGTCATTATATTTACACTATAATGATTATATACATGATAACCACACACACACATATATATACACAAACATTAATTGGGTTAAATACATTAAAATATACAATCTTTGAGGTGACTTTCATCTTGCACATAAACTTACAATGTTTCTTATAAAATACTTAAACTTTACAAGTTCTCCAATTTTTTATGATTCAAAATATACTCCAACACGAGAATGGTGATTTGTTGTCGGGTGATTCGAATACTCTAATACTTGTGAGAATTTGAAGTATTTGTGAGAATATTAAAAAAAAATATCATTTGTCTCGAGTTTGAATGATTTTAATTTGAAAGATTAAGATTTTGTCATTTTGAGATATAATTAAAGTCGAAGATAAAAGAAATTCCTGTAGAACAAAGTCATCCCATTTAATATCGTGGACGTAAATTTGGAAACTATTCGCCCACATGGATGCCATATCGGTTTGAATTCGGTTAGAGTTACAAATCATGAAAAATTAGAGAACTTATAAAGTTAATGTATTTATGATAAAATTGAAAGTTTATGTAGAAAATGATAGTGACCTCAAAGTTCATACATTTTAATGCATTTAACCCTTTAGATTGTATATATTATATATACATCATATGTATATATAATTCATATATATAATTCGCTTTAGAACTTTAAATAATAATAACTTGTTTATTTTAATTTTTATATATATTATATATTAAATTATAACTCTTATCACCATCTTTAATTCAAAATGCATATTTTACATATTTTTATGAATCATCACAATTTTGAAAAAGAATGAAACTATAGGAAGGAGGAAAAAAGAAAGAGAAGATGCAAGAAAAGACCATACAAACAGTCATGCGTTATTTTTCTAAATAAAAATTTTGTCACCATACAAATAATTAGCGATTTTATTCAATTTATAAAGTTGTCATTAAAATCTATAAACGATTGCCAATTGATTTGTCGATTAGTTTATTTGGCTCGATGTTATTCAATTTATAAAAGTATGACTAAAATCTATACATCTATATTTTTAAGTATAGATTTGGTATTGTGCGGTCAAAAGATTATTGATAAACAAAAATAATAGAAGCTATTTATAAGTCGGCTGCGCAACAAAAGAAACTAAGGGTAAAGTTGTCATTTATCGAAGGGAGTATAAATAGCCTGTCTTCCTCATTTTGGAACAGCGGCTCCTCTTCTCCTCGTTCAACCAAACCCAAAACCCCCCATTAACATTAACACGAGCTGATTTCTCAGCTCAAATTCAACTTTTTATTGAAACAAACTTATTTAAATCGACACAAGATTTTGAGCTGATTCAATTCGAGTTGCTTATAATGGGGAGAGCGAAAGGAGATGCTGCAAGAACCAAGTCTCGTCCCTCCAGCAGCAGGTTCTATTTTTTTTCGATAAATAGAATAAATAATTTTTGAATTGTTTCAAAACTCTCGGTCAATTATTTGAATGGGAAATCCCCTCAAAAAGAAAAATTATTTGGATAGGAAATTGAAAATTGAAAATTGAAAAAAAATTGCAGCATGGCTGCTTCGCTGTTGCCGTCGGGCGCCACGCCGGTGGGGTTCGGAGGCTATGTCGGGAGTTCACGGGTGGATTCGTCACTTGCATCAACGCCTGATGCCGCTCCTGCATCGGTCAGTTTTAATTGTTAAAAAGATGAAAACTTTGAGCTTAATAATCAAGTATTTCGTTTGAATTTTGTGGGCGAAGCAGGATATTGATGGTGACCTGGCACTGCACTTGAAGCGGCTTTCGCGGAAAGATCCCACAACGAAGGTAAACTGTAATGCAGCGTGCAATTTGAGCTTGTTATGAATTTTTTAATTCGAGTTGGAAGTTCGTCAAGAAGCATCATAGCTGGATATAAAATAAATTACTCCGATGGATTAAAAATAGTTACTGCTATATAGGCCTCAGTTTGAATATGCTAAGTTATGTGTTTTTTCTCCTCAAAGCTGTTTCCTTGTTTTTTACTAATTTGCCATGTTAATGTTGGATATGCTTTATGTTAAAGGTTACCTTGTTGTGATTTATTGAATATGCTCATCCGAATATTGAATTGTTAATGTTTTTTCAGTTGTGTAGAACATATTGTATTGCACCAGAACTAGATTGCTTACTTTTCATCGTTTCACAGCTTAAAGCTTTAACATCACTTTCTCAACTTATGGGAGAGAAATCTGCAAAGGAATTAATAATGATCATTCCTCAGTGGGTAAGCTCATCTCCATAAATTTCATTCACTCATTGATTTGTAAACTGGAATTTCGAAGTAGTGCATCTTCATTCACCAGTTCTTACTGAAGGGATGAGATTGACTCATCACTACATTGCTTCGAATTCTTATGCACTTCATTCTCATTTTTCCCACAGGCATTTGAGTACAAGAAGCTGTTGCTGGACTACAACAGAGAAGTTCGACGAGCAACACATGACACCATGACTAATCTTGTCACTGTTGTGGGGTTTGTGCTCGGTTATTAATTTGGCTGATCTAATTTAACGATGTCATTGATGGTTGGAATTAAAAAATTTAACAAAATTAGAAGCTGCTAGATTCCTTTATGTATATAGAAATGCCGATGTCTAGGACTTGGCAGTTAATAGTATGCTATCTTGCAACCAAGTCGTAAAATAAACAAACTGGACTGTATGTCTTCATTCAAAACAAAATCCCATTTTGAATTATTATTTTGAATTGATTGCTATATTTTAATTATAAATTTGAAGCTTCTCGATAAAAGAACAATGTTCAGCCTCACGTCAGTGACTTCTTCTCATTTTTGCTTCAAACTGCTAGATTTGTTCAGCAAATACCAAGTGTTGTTTGGGTACAGGGTGTGGTTTTATATTTAACTGGACTTTTTTTTTATTATTTATTATCCTACAAAGTACAAATCATTTTAGAGAAAGAAATACGATGAAGATACCTTTTTTTTGGAAAAACTAGGTTTCATCAATCCATGTACAATAGAAGAAAAGAAAAGTTAACTTTCCTTTGAATTTTGCATATAGCTAATGTGCATGCAAGTTATTTTTTTTAAATGTTATTTTTGGTGTGTAATATGGTCATCTTTTTCTTTTGCCATTTCCAGAAGAGACTTGGCTCCACATCTGAAGCCTTTGATAGGACCATGGTGGTTTTCTCAGTTTGATTCAATATATGAAGTTTCCCAAGCTGCAAAACGGTCATTTCAGGTGTCTATATAGTTGGAGCATGTTGTTAACCTATATGCTCTTGTTTTCATCTTTCTATAATTGATTCCGTTCTAGTGGATGCCAATTATTTTTTGCACCTTGTGAAAGTGTGGATATGAGTTCCATTCATGTTGCAAGTGAAATCTAGCTAGTCACATAAATGAATTATTATTTTTTCTGCTGGTTCGTATGTCACTATTTTTCAATTTATTCTCTGTAGTTTGGCAGCTTTGAGTTTAATAAAGTGCATGTCTATCTGCAATTCTCAAGAACTTTTGCAATCGATACACCTGGAAGCTTATATATGGAACCAGAGCTACTCTAAATCTAGTAAAGTTTTATTTTTAAATAATGTTTACTGCAGAATGAAAATTGAAGTTTTATTAACAGTAAATGCTTAATTTTCATGTCAACTTGGTATGTCCATACAATGACTTTAGTATCTTTGGTTTTTATTGCAAAGATCAGTTTCCTGCTGTTTCCCTCCCTTTGTCAATGTCTTGGAAAATCCTGGCACACTTGGTCCAGTGATATGTTGACATTACTTGTATAATTTGATGTTGTTATCCTAGCAAGTTATCTACAGTTACTGTTTCAATTTTCTAAATTTCCGAATTCTGTTTCTCAACTGAATGTAGTTATACCATTTTATACCTTTTCCAATTGAATGAAGTTGTTGAACTATCTGATTTTGAATTAACCTACAGACTGCCTTTCCGGCTCAAGAGAAAAGAGTAGATGCCTTGATGTTCTATTCAACTGAAATATTTACATACATAGAAGAGAATCTGAAGCTCAATCCACAGAGTTTGTCTGATAAAGCCACTGCATCGGATGAATTGGAAGAAATGCACCAACAGGTAATGATGGATGGGTATGGTTCTCATTTAATCGAATGACTAAAACCTCTAAAATCATATGTTGTTATTATAATATATAAACTTGGTTCTCTCAACCTGTTGGCATTGTATGACCTTCCGAACATTGGCCAGAGGAAATGCTTTTGATTTTTTTCTGAATGTTAGGATGGCATATACACCTTTTTAAACTGAGGGACAATTCAGGAAACATGCCAAGGTGTATTTGAATATGGCATCAACCTGTTTGAGGAGACTATTTCCGCAAATGCTGTTCCATGCCAATATGCCTTTATACTCTATGCACATCAAGGAAGTTCTGTATTACTTCTTCAAATTTGTGTGAATTTATGCCCTAACATGAAAACAGATGTAATTGCTTTTGACAAAAGAAGGCTATAGAAAATGAACTGTCCGACATTGAGATAAAAATAGAAAAGTTTAAGTTGCTGTTTCTATCCATCTGAATGTGTCATGATGATTTTACATGTGTTTTTGTGTATGTTGAGTAAGATTCTTGAATTTATGCACTTCAACTAGCAATTATCGCAGCTCTTCATTTATCATCTTTGACTTTGAACTCTGCTTCCACTGTGAATCCTACTTGTCAAACCTGGCAAATACTAGACACAGAAGAAGCAAAAATAATTTGATGTATATTGTATACCCTGAATCATGATTATCTCTCATGTCCTCTAGCGAATTCAGCCCAGTGATTAACCGGTGCTAAGTAGGTTAACAAGTGCATGGGGAGAAGACGACCAAATCACCACTGTTTTTTTTCATACACATGTGACTTTCCTTTCATAATGTCTAAAGAAATCTTTTGAGTTCTGAAATAATCTTTATTTTTTAAATGATCTCTGTGATCACTGTTGATGCTCCAATACCGATTCTGATAGTTTTCTATGCAACTTCCTGTTCTTGTCTATTGTTGCCTCTTGTTATGTTTTTGTCTTCCTCATTTTCTTACCATCTTATACTATATATTGGATGGCAGGTGATTTCTTCATCATTACTGGCAGTAGCAGCTCTTTACGATATTTTCTTCCCCGGTCTGGTTCAGAATATGTAACTGGTGAATCGAAGTATGGAGTGAAAGCCCGGAGCATTGCTCTTTCTTCTGCAGAAAAGTTGTTCTCAAATCATAATTATTTTCTGGACTTTCTAAAGTCTCAAAGCCCAGTTATTCGGTCAGCTGCATATTCAGTGATCCGAAGTTGTTTGAAAAACATTCCTCATGCAATCGGTGAAGGAGATATGAAAGTGCTTGCAGGAACCATACTTGGTTCTTTCCAGGAAAAGAACCCTGCTTGCCATTCATCAATGTGGGAAACTTTGTTGCTTTTTACAAAAAGCTTTCCAAACAGCTGGACCTCTGTGAATGTTCAGAAAACTGTAGTAAACCGATTATTGAATTTTCTTAAGAATGGATGTTTTGGGTCTCAGCAAGTATCATATCCAGCTCTTGTTCTGTTTTTAGAAACAGTACCTGCAAATACAATTAATGGGGAGAAATTTCTTATTGAATTTTTTAGAAGCCTCTTCGAAGGGAGAAACCTGTCTTATTCATCACATGCAGATCGGCTTGCATTTTTTCTTGCAGCGGAAGAATGTTTTGTTTGGAGCTTGAGAAATGCTTCCAGGTATGACTCAAATGAATATAAGTCAGTTATCTACCTTATGTAACTATCCATGAAATTTGTAGTGGTTTTGGCAATTGCTTTTCCTTTTTTTTGTCTTCTGAAGAGTTATAACTGATTTGTCCATATGTGGTATCAGATATGTTGATGGGGAAGATGCCATTTACCGTCTACAGTGTAAGCTTGTCGATGAGATTCTGTTAGGTCTTTTCTGGAATGAATATCTATTGTCAGCCAGCTCAAAAGACCACGATGTGGACTTTTCATCAAATTCTCTGGTTCATTCAAATAGTAGCATCCAGCCTATTTATAAGGAGTCAAGAGAAGAAGTGAACAGTAAGTATTCGAAGGATGATGGGGAAAGTCTTGGGAAATGCATCATCAAGATCATTTCTGGGATTCATAGCATAAAACATGATCTGCTCTTGATCTTCTCTTCGAAATTTCAAGTGGATTGTCTGGATATATTTCAGAAAACAGAGTATTCTTCTCAAAAAGTGCAGAAGATGGTCAAATTTTTTTTACTACTTGATGGGGTGCAGAAAGAAGAGACATGGCCTTTGCTTGACTTAGTGGGCCCCACTTTGCAAAAGTCTTTCCAATTAATTGGGACACTCGTAAGTTAAATGATGGCTACTTAATTTACTCTCTGAGTTTAGTTTATATGCCATGGATTCTTGTTTTTCTAAAGTAGTTCTTCTGATATACTTATTTATCGGAAAGAATAAGTATAATCAATCTTCTGATATACTAAAATAGTTCTTCTGATATATGCCATGGAATCAAGACCTTTGGGAAAGAATAAGAATATTGTAGGTCGTGTCTTCAATAATTCATCTGATTAGTTCTTCTTGCGCTATGAATGGCCAAGAAGGGGAGCTTCAGATAGATATAATCTTTGATGAGATTTATTGGAAAAAAGTTTATTTTCAAGTGTTGGAAAGGCTTGGTCACTTGGGAGCTGCATGAGTGGCTGTTGATTGGTAAATCGGTAAGAACTTGAAATAAGATCAGAAATCAAAAGCATTGAGACTTGCCTTATGTGAGAGCCTAATTTGCCTTAAAATGATAGATGCTAATGGAAAGATCAGTATTTCCTTTTGTTTACATGAGCTTCTTCATCTCTGCGGTTCTGGGCTACTGATTTTACCACTAGAATTCTTTAACTGTATCTGAAAAGTGATGTAACACTATCTTAGTTGGCCTATATTTTTCCACTAATTAAGAACTTGCACTGTGTTCATCATCGTAACAGCTATCTTTGGTTCTGGCTCATTGGTTGACAAGTAGAGATTTATGCTATCTTTTATGGAAATGATGTGCTAGTGCATACTGATAGTTTGTTAATTGTTACTGGTTAGTTTCATATATCATGTATGCATCCAAAGAAAGAGCTTTGTTGTTGTCCTTATATTCTTATTAGTTGTGGTTCTCTTATTTTTCTTCTTTATGGCACTAATATATTTTTTGTCATTCATGACATCATTGTGAAATTTTGCTCTAATTCAGGACTCACCGGACGCAGTTCAGATTATTTTAGTTTCTGTCTCCATATTTGGACCTCGCAAGATAACTCAAGAACTTACATCTAGTGATTTGGGAGAAGAACAGTTTCTGAAATCGTTCAATGAAATAATTATTCCTTGGTGCTTACAAAGATTTAGTCCATCTATTGCTGCTAGAATGGATGTCTTGCTTGCCTTACTTGATGATGAGTACTTCTCGGAGCAGTGGGATGCAATCATTTCATATTTAGTGGACCGAGAAAAGGTTCGTTTTGATCATGTGGCTTTGGACAGAAACTGCATATCTGCCTTGGCTATTCTGATGGAGAAGGTAAGGGAGAGAACTAGGAAGACTGTTCGACAGTCTGCATTGTGTCAAGACAACTGGCGTCATGAACTTCTGGATTTGGTTGCTGTCTACGTTGCACAAGCCTGTACCTCATTTGGAAATTCTGATGCTCAATTTTTGTGGTAGGCTGAAAGAAATCTCTCTCTAAAATATTTCATCTTTTTCATAGATTGCATTAAGCTGACTCAGAAATGGTGTCTGGTCTCTTGTTCCACCTTGCATTTTAAGATGTTAATATTTCTTTCAATAGGAGGATTGCGAATACATTCATCATTTACTCTTTCCATGGACAACATCAAAATGGTGATTCATATATTAGAAATAATGTATTGGTTGAAAGCATTTTACAGGTTGAGAGAAGGTTCATTCATGTATAAAGCGCCTGTTAATTTAAATGATAGAACGATTAACTGAGCATATATATTTGGAAGGCTTTAAGAATTTAAGAGCTCCCGCATCTCTTGGGTATTGCAAGATTCCAATTGTTCTCACCTTTTGGTTGCTTCTTCAAATGAAGGGGTTTGAATTGTTTAGGAATGTTATGATCCTTCAATGATTCTTTTGTAGGGTAAATTTTAGTGTTGATTGGTGGGTTTAATATCATAGTGCAAGGCACTTTTTGTTTCAAAGTAGCGAGAGATGGAGTTGGATTTCTAGCTATGGTGTTATCTCTTTCTTTTTGGGATGATTTTTCCCTTCGTAAAAGTTACTCTAGTTTTTTACTCGTTTTCCATCCCAGAAAAGAAAATTATCTCTATGAAAATTTACTTGTTTCCAGACCCAATTATTTTTGGGATACTGTCTTTTTTAGGGTCACCTATATATTTTTAGCCAATTCATGATCAAGAATTTAGTTTTGGATATGCTTGTTATATGTATTTCCAGTGCGATTCTTGTAAATTTATGACTCTTTTCCTGTTACTGTTGCACTATCATTAGCACATTAGCTTTTGGAAACCATCTCTTAGTTCCCCCATATAATTGCAGTGACTGCTGACTGGTAACTTTCTTTCTACAGAAGATCATTATGAACTATTGAAATAATTTTTTGGCTAGTTGTTTTGGACAACTTGAGAAATTACTATTATTTATGTATTTAGTAAATGATCGAATCTGAACATGTCTTTTCTTTGGTGCTTGACTTTGATAGAATGATGGGGAAGAGGATGTGTATTTTTGTCCTTGACTTGAAGTAGTAGAATATGCTACTTATCATACTATCAGTTTCTTAATCTGTTTGCTCCAATTTTTTACATGCAGTGCTGTCCTTGGTGGAGGATCAAAGGATGACAATATCTCCTTTGTATCATGGAACACATCAGTTCTGATATTCAAGGAAGTCAGTAAGAGGCTAATGACTTTTGTGATGGATTCTGCATTTTCTTGGGTTCAAGATCTATCTTCTTTTCTGTTTAACGGGAGAAATCATTCAGACCAGAGTGTGGGATCATCTGATACTGTCTTGGAGAAGACTCGTTTTGCTTTAGATATTCTTAGTGGTAGTTCTTTTTGTCTGAGTACCATTGAGGCTGAAAGCGAGCTTCTTCAAGACATATTGGCTGCAATTTTCATAATTGACTGGGAATTTAGCTGGGTCAATGTTTCTGAGGACAAGTTTGATGAAGAACGTTTAGGCAAGACTGAGACCAGGTTGTCATTTTATGAGGTCATCCATACCTTTAGGTGCAAAGCATGCAATCAGTTATTGAAAGTTTTTGCTGTAAATAGCCGGAAGAGTTTGGCAACTGCTTTAGTTCAGTCAATAAAAGGCATTATCTTTATGGATAGTAAATATTATTCAGACAATTTCATTTCTTCTTGCTGCCGTTGGGCACTTGATATTTTTGAGTGTTTCTGTCAAGACCAAGATGAGGAACAACAGTTGTTGGAGCAATTCTTGAGTAAGAATGAGTCGTGGCCATTATGGGTTGTGCCAGATAAGACGGGAGCCAGATTGAGAATGGACAATGTTCCTATTCACGTGAGTTGTGTTGTGCTCTGTTTTTCCTTTTCTTTTTATCAGAATTGTTCTTACTGACCTCCCTTCTTTAGTTAAGTCAGTCTAAATTTTTTGTTTGAACTTACTATCTCTGTTTACTAATTCTTATTGACCATAATTGCTTACTTGATCATATCCTAGATGCTTTGTAGTTATATTTTTGATATGCAGGCAATGGAAGCTAACGATAACAATTTGTACTGTAGGCACCCAAAAATACCAAGTTTGTTGCTTTGGTTGACAAACTAATTTCTAAAATTGGATTTGATCGAATAATAACCGGTGTTGTATTTGAAGCATCTCCTTCTTCTGTTGAGGGTTCTGTGGATAACTTGGCAATCGATCAATCACATTATTCTCGGCCTTGGCTTGCTGCTGAAATTTTATGCACATGGAAATGGCTTGGGGGGAGTATTTTCAGTTCATTTTTACCTTCTTTTCTCAGCTACGTGAAGAGCAGAGACCATGGTTTTTCAGATTCCATTTTGACAATTTTGCTTAATGGTGCTCTTGTACATGGAGCTGGAAGTGGGTTCTATCTCTTATGGCATGCCTCGGTTGACGAGTTGGAGGCTGTTGAGGAACCCTTTTTGAGAGCGCTTGCATGTTTACTTTCTACATTTTTCCAGGAAATTGTGTGGGGGAATGAAAAGGCTGCATCACTCTTTAAATTGCTGCTAGAGAAACTCTACATTGGTGATACTGTAAATTCAAATTGCTTGAAGATTTTACCATCTGTTCTCAACATACTTATTGGCCCTTTGGTCTCTGGATGTGGAGATTTTATGAACGATCAGCATGATTTGTATAGATTGAGTGAATTCCATAATGCGACCGTAGACTGGCTCAAGAAGACCGTATCATTCCCTCCACTAAATACATGGCATACTGGAGAAGGTAGTCCAGACTTTTCTTATACATCATACATCGTGAATAGTCATCATTTTCAAAGTAAAAGGAATCAGAGTCTTTTGTATTAAGGCTTGGACTTTCCCCTTGTTTCTACTTTTGTATGAAAATGCCCAGTTATTTATTCGACAAGGGTATAAAATATTTGCCGCATCAATCGTTTTTCACAATAACTAACTACACCAATTGCTATAATTTCTGCAGATATGGAGGACTGGCTTCATTTGGTTATTTCTTGTTTCCCTGTGAAAGTAACAGAATTGATAGGTGGGGTAAAACCAGGGAGGTCCGCCTCCCCTGCGGAGAGAACCATTTTGTACGATCTTTTTCTGAAGCAGAGGCATGGTGCCTCTGCTGTTATAAATAAATTACCGTTAGTGCAGAAGCTGGTGTCAGAGTTGGTTGTTATTTCAGTTGCCTATTGCTGGGAAGATTTTGATGAAGATGACTGGAAGTATGTTCTGCATCAGCTAAGATTCTGGATCGAAGCAGCAGTTGTCATGATAGAAGATATTGTTGAGAATATCAATCACACTTTAATGGATGGACCTAAAGATTCCGATGCTTCATTGGATAAGATAAAAGATAATGTAGTGATTAGTGATTCTTTTACTATAGAACTTGCGAGAAATGCACTTGTTGGGTTCTCTCTGCTTTGTTCCCTCATCGGATCACAGGACAAGTCGCAGGGTGGAACTGTAAATCCTTTGGGGGATGAAAAGTGGGAACTCATCACAGATCGTATTTTTGAAGGTGTTCTGCGTTTGTTTTTCTGCACTGCTGTCATGGAGGCAATGGCAAATTCACATTGTCACGAGGCCTCCTCTATTATTGCATCTTCTAGGCTTGATCATCATAGGTTCTGGGAGTTGGTTGCTTCCTGTTCTGTTCAGTCTAGTCCACATGCGAGAGACAAAGCTGTTAAATCATTAGAGATTTGGGGGCTAAGCGAAGGAGCCATAAGCTCTTTGTATGCTTTAGTATTTTCATCCAGACCTTTCCCACCTCTGCAATATGCAGCTTTTATTCTTCTATCAACTGAGCCTGTCGTTCAATCAGCTTTCACATACTACACTGATGATGATACTACTAATAATGAGGATTCTCTTGATACACCATCAGCAGAAAATGCTCATTTAAGGGAAGAAATTTCATCCAAACTAGAAAAATTACCTCATGAGGTTCTCGAAATGGATTTAGTGGCACATGAACGGGTGAGTAATATCTTATTTAGGCAATAGCATTTGATTACACAATTTCTTCCTTTTCTATTATCCTATACACCTTATTCGTAATTATTGGCTTTATGTTGAATTCTCAGGTAAATGTATTAGTTGCTTGGTCTTTACTGCTATCACATATAGTATCCTTGCCTTCTTCGTCACCTGCAAGGGAGAGTATGATCCAATATGTGCAAAATTCTACAAATCCAGCGATACTGGACTGTCTTTTCCAGCACATTCCCTTGGATCCATACATGGGCACCAGTTCAAAGAGGAAAGATGTTGAACTTCCTGCAGAAGTCTCCGAAGCAGCTAATGCTGCAAGACGTGCTGTCACAACAAGTTCGGTTTTGTTTTCGTTAGAGTTTCTTTGGCCCATTGAACCTGCCAAAATGGCTTCACTTGCCGGTGCAATATTTGGTTTGATGCTTCATAATCTTCCAGCATATGTCCGAGCGTGGTTTAGTGATATACGGGACCGCTCAGCATTATCTGCCATTGAATCTTTCACAAAAGCATGGTGTAGCCCGACATTGATATCGAATGAATTATCTCAGGTTTGTGTAGCTTGTTCTAGATTTTCATTGGTCTTGTTCTTTTACCCTTTGTTTTTTCATTCGCATGATATGTGGCTATTATATAGGCCAAGAAAGTAAGGATGAGCAATTTTTTTTGAAAATGAACCGAACCAAACCAAACCAAAAATCAAATTTGGTTCGGTTAATTCATTTTTTTGAAAAGAAATTTTGGTTTTCTTGTTTTTGGTCGGTTTGGTATGTTTCGACTGAACCGAAATAACCGAATTTATATATTTATATTTTTTAATATTATTTATTTTCAAATTAAATTATACAATTTCCTAAATATTACTCCTCCGTCCATGAAATTTGCTCTTTGATTTTGGCAGCACGAGTTTTAATAAATATAATGAGTGTAAAGTGAGTGGAGAAGGGGACCACATTGTAAGATGTATTGCGTGAGTGGAAATGTGGGTCATTAGTGGTTTTTTGGTAAATAAGTGGATTGATTGTGGATAAAAATTATGGGATTTATGTGGGGGCTATATCTATAAAAGGAAAGTGAACGTTTTTTATGGATGGACCAAAAAGGAATTAAATGAATATTTATCAAGGATTGAGGGATTATTATTTCTGTTGTACTTTATTAATTATTTGTTTTGGGCTTGTTGAATATATATCACTTATTATATAAGGGTATTGTTATTGGTGATTTTGAAAATGACTAAATCAGTTATTTGTATTAAAAAAAATAAAAGAAACAGTTTTTTGGAAAAACTGAATTGACCAAATGGTTATTTCTGTTAATTCGGCTTGGTTACTGAATTGAATTGGTTAATTCGGTTCAGTTTCATTCCAAACTGAACCGGATAACTGACTATTCACCCCTACAAGAAAGTAAGGGTTTTGTTATCTCTATCTTTTACCCTAGCAGTACTGTTCCTGATATTACAAAAGTTGTTCCTGTCTTTGTACATTATGGGAGCATTTTTGTCTGACTGGAGTATCTTATTAATTTTTGCAGATCAAAAGGCTAGTTTTGTTGATGACAATTTCTCAATTGTCGTGAGCAAGTCAGCTAATGAGGTTGTGGCCACCTATACGAAGGACGAGACAGGGATGGATCTAGTAATTCGCCTTCCTCCATCTTATCCCCTGAGACCTGTTGATGTAGATTGTACCAGGAGCCTCGGCATTAGTGAGGTCAAGCGAAGAAAATGGTTAATGTCGTTGATGGCATTTGTCCGTAATCAGGTATTTCTGGCTGACTCAGTTACTTGTAACATCTCAGGATAAATGCTGAACTTGATATGCCTTACTGATATGAAGATTATATTTTTGAAACACTGAACTTGAACATTAAATGATGACAATGTTTTGGAATGTGCAGAATGGGGCATTAGCTGAAGCAATAAGGATATGGAAAAGCAATTTTGACAAGGAATTTGAAGGAGTTGAGGAGTGCCCCATTTGTTACAGTGTCATCCACACCATCAGTCATAGTTTGCCACGTCTTGCATGCAAGACCTGCAAGCATAAATTTCACTCGGCTTGTCTGTACAAGTGGTTCTCGACTTCTCACAAATCAACTTGCCCATTATGCCAGTCTCCCTTCTGATGCTGCAAATTAAGACGTATATATCAATCTCAGCTGATATTTCTAGCAAAACGGAATTTTTGCTGCAACTCTCGAGTACAGAACCAAGACAAGTGCTTCTAAAAGGGGTCGATCACGGGATAGCCATGTGTTCTTATGTTTGAATCCTTGAGCTCCACTGAGCCAACTTATGAACCTACTCATGGAGGCTTTCCTGTTTCTTTCATGTCATGGTAAATCATTTAGCCCCTTTTGTGCCTAGAAAACATGATACAGCTTATATTATTGTGCTCTTATCTTTCATTATTTTCTTGAAGTCTGAATGCATTCTCAGTTCCCTCTCCGATCGAGATCTTTTTCCAAACAAGTTTGTAATTGGTGGGGTTCTGTTTGGAGCAGTATGATTTCTTTCCCCAGGTAAATAGATGACTTTTTGTGTTAAACTGGTTTTGTATTCTTCATTTCATATAGGACAAGAGAAACACGTGATGTGAAATTTTCAAGATTCGGGATCTTAATAATACTGGATTAATTTGCTGTAAACTTATGTATCCGGATGTGTATGCTATCTTTGCTGCTTCTGAAATCGTTATATTTTCACTAATGTTTGGCATTTATTTGTTATGCAACTTAGGTGAGTGGCTCAGGCTGGAAGGAGAGAACGCGTTTTGCTTGGTTGGTTTAACTGTTCTTATTCAAATGCCGAATTTGAAATTTTTATATGGAATTTGCACCTTTCCAACTTGTAAATTGTATGGCAACGCTCTAAATTGAGGATCAAAGACTCAACAGATGGAGAGCTTGTATTGTTTCTGGCATATATGGTTATACGACCGTGAAAGGTTCCTAGGAATTGGGTTATGTTTTATTTTATGGGGCTTAGTTCCTGATAAACATGATAAACGACATTATTACCAATTTTTTTTTTAAATTGTAGTTAAATCAAAAAATTACATTTTAAAGATGAATAATGTATAGGACTAGAAACTTTCAAGATTCTTGAAAAATAGTTGCGTACAGGCAATCAAGTTAGCTTAAGTAGCTTAGGTCTGAAAGTTGGGTATAACAAACAAAACGTCTGAAAATTAGGGATATCTGCGAACCTTTAAACAAAACGTCTGAAAATTAGGGATATCTGCCAATCGCACAATAAATGAGGCTATCGACACCTTTGGATACAAATCGGGGTCAACCGTGATTACAAAACCATTTCGTTCAAAGGAGGCCTTAACGTTCATATTTCTTGTTCCAAAACATGAAAGCTCTTCATGAGAATGTGATGGGGTGAGTTATGGTGATCAATAGTTAAAAAGTTAGGAGAATTTTATCTAGTGTATATAAAGAGTTATTTTAAAGCGAGTGAAACTTATACTATGATTATCAAGATTAGATCTTTGATCATTGTTTTAACTTTGTTAGTTATTAATCAGTTGAGTTTGTTGGTGTAATGTTTTTCTTGTTTGTCCTTCGATGTTCAAATTTAAATATCAATTATAAAGGATCTATGGTAGACTATATAAACACGATGAGAACAAAAAGTAAAATCGCACTAATACTTAGTTTTCTCTTGAACTTTAAGGTGGTGTTTATTTGCATGATTAGGTTGGATAGATAAAATTAATTCAACTTAATCAAGTGTTTACTTTTAAGGATTAATATTTGAGGATATCTCAAAGCCAAGGATTATTTTAATCATTTGAATTGTTCTTCATTAATTTTAATCCAACCAATATAGGTAGGATTGGAATAATCATCCAAATAAAGAGAAAATTATTTATCCCACTTTTAATCATTCACTAATCCTTTGTAGTAAAAAAGATTGATAGATAAAAATTATCTTATCACATATTTAATCCATCAAATAATCAATCCTTTAAAATATTAATCATGCAAAGTAAACACTCTCTAAGTGAATAAGTTGGTTTTATTACATTTGTTGTCGGACAGAACTAAATTACCTTTGATAACTAAATTCGATAAAATCGAAATTTTCAGTTCGGCCAATTTGGCTAGTTAATTATATTAATTAATAAGAAAAAAAGCTTGATAATATTAATGTTGTATTGAAGCCGGTTACCTCGGCGTTGGTTATTTATTTTAGTAAAATATAATTTTGTAATAGTGAAATAAATTATTATGTTGAATGTGAAAATCCTTTTTTCTCGTCTTATATCTCTTATCTATTTTTACACAAAAATGTGTAAAATTATTTCATAGACTCATAGGTCAAAAAATAAATCACAATCACATTGTACCTATATTCAATGTAAGTTTATACTCGAAGACATACTTATGATTTAGTCAATTTTGACCATATTTGGATTTGATTTTCAATATGATGAATCTTGACTTGTATGACGATATTACATATTTATCTTTTTATATATATAAGATATATATTACCAGGGAGGAAGGTTGTCGATTGATCTTACATTCATCATTCTAGAAGCACAAAATTCACAGTAGGCAAAGGATTTAGTTGTTTTAGTTTTTTTTTTTGAGCAAAGATTTAGTTGTTTTTTTTTTTGAGCAAAGGATTTAGTTGTTAAACACTGACGTACACATATGTTGATCACAATAAATTCACAGTAGGCAAAACCAAAATAAAAAATAAAATGGGATAAATTAATTTTGAAAAAAACACAAGAATAATGTGTGCAATGGAATTAGAGGAATCAGATCCAGATTCCAAGATAGCGCCGAACGTGAACTCAACGAAACTCAACTGATCGTCTTCCTCGCGTTGACACTCTATTGCGTCTTCTTTTCCATCAAATTTCTTCATTTCCCAAGTGGATTGCACCGAATCCGAATCCAAAATCACATTGAAATTATCAAAGAGATTCTGATTCGAACTGAATTGGTTTCTCCTCTTCTTCTGGACCAAACCCCCAATTTTTGAAGAAGAAAAGAGTCAATTTCTCTCAGAAGATCCAAAATAGAAGATCTTTTTCCGGTGAATAATGGCTTTAAGGAGGAGGCAGCAAATCGGGAAGGCAGACGGCGGCTTCTCCTATAGTAACGATTTTCCTCCCCCGCCGCCGCCGTCCGCCGACAGTTCATCATCTTCTTCTTCCGCCTCCTCACTTGCCACCAAAGCTATCAGAGCTTCGTCGGCGTACAGGGAGTCATCGCTGTCTTCTGTCTACGAACAGTCGGCGCTCTCTTCTCCGCGCGGTTCTGTTCCTTCCGCTGCTAAGGTGCGATTTTGGCGCTATTATTCGTGTTTTCTAGGCCTGCTGATTTGTTTTATTTGAAGCTGTTTCGCTTTCGCTTTTCTAATAGCAATCTGTTTTTCTGTTCCCTAATTTAAGTTTTGCGGCGCAATGTTCCTTGAGGTTTGATGTTTTGTGCTTCTAGAATGATGAATGTAAGATCAATCGACAACCTTCCTCCCTGGTAATTGCACCGGTTTTGAATTTCTAATCGGATTGGCTT
This sequence comes from Salvia rosmarinus, assembly GCA_036937905.1. NCBI lineage: Eukaryota > Viridiplantae > Streptophyta > Magnoliopsida > Lamiales > Lamiaceae > Salvia > Salvia rosmarinus. The sequence goes on from CM072820.1 coordinate 61,808,625, forward strand.
CGGGTTGGATGTATCCCCTGGATAAGTATAGTAGTTGTGGAAATATTAGAGATGAAGTGAGTGGGTATGACTTATGCATTCATGATAGAGTCGAACAAGTAATCTCGTCTCTAATTGACTCTTGGTTGAAGGCTTGCCGAAAGATCTGAATTGAGAATATACATGCAGGGTTAGGAATTCCATTGAAATTTTACTGCTGTGGTTGTGGTTACTTTGGAAACGGAAGGGTACAATTGTATAAGCAGAGTACCTGCCCTGCCACATGCGTGGATCTTGGAATCAGTAACAGAAATTGTATGATTTGATAACTTTGGGTAGATGGACTTTAGATGAAATCTGTCTGCATGCTTAAAGTTCTTGATTAGTAAGTGAGTTAATGGGTTTAAGGGGTTTGCTGCAAGGTTCGATGGCCTTGGATTTGGTGGTAGGATGGGTTCTAGCCAACTTTGTCCACGTTCCATCCCATATCTCGCGACTAATGGTCATTTTCTTTAGTTAATCCCCCACCAAGCAAAAAAAAATTCTTTCTTTTTTATTCTTATAAAATGGTTAAATTTATCTATATTCTGTGTAGATCGTTATGTATTAGCCCCTATTTCCAAATCAAATTTTAGGAAAATTGTCCTTTTTAATTCTCGAACTGAAAATTTTAGAAAATATAGCCCCTACCAGAGAATTTTTTTTCCGTGTCTGCCCCTGTAGTTAACAGGTTGATGGCTTCACTTATGAGAGTGAGTAATTTAATCTAAACGCACTCTTCCTCCCATTGTCCAATAACCATTTGCCTTCTCCTTGACTCTCTCTTTAGTATTATCTCTCCCGCCTGAAAACCTCTCTTTATCTCGTCTGTGCGTGTGTGTATGTTGATTCAACACACTGTATTCTGTTTTTTATATTTATTGTTTTTGAATTGATATCAGTTAATACAGGATCTTGAGTGAATTTGATGAATCAATTGACTTTTTCATTTGACTATTTCATGTATATAGGCTAGTGAAGTTTGATTTAACAAAAACCTATAAGAATTTGATAATATTCTGGTGTTGTTCGAGTACTATATTGATCTCTCCAATCATCTTATACTTGGTCAAGTAATATTTTCAGTATTGAATGTAGGACACTTCCATCTATGACCATGCACCAAGGAAGAACATTAATGAATCTAAGCAAGGATTCTGGGGGTTCTAGCTCGCAAAGCTAAATCAATTATTGATGAAGATGATGGTACAGCTCAGCAACATGAGTCACCCAGAGGGACCATATTTGAGGCATCTGATAGAAGCAAAAAGGGTCAGGTGTGATATTGTTGCTTGAATTGTTTTCATCAACTTGGCCGCTGAGACAGAATTCACATTAAGTCATTAACTTTATGATTTATGAAGTTTAGTGTTGAAGGAATTACTTCTGAGCTATGAAATTTCAGGCCTTGTTCTGTGGAAAATTTTACTTTTTCACTTGATTCTTTTATTTAACTTAGTTCTTTTCTCCTTTGTTTGCAGTACCATAGCACATATGGTTCTCCAGACAGCCATAGGAAGACTGAAGGTCCTGGGATACAGAAGGGACTTGATGCGATTGCTTCATCCCTTAATTATATCGGTGGCACCATTGGTAAATCTCTTGAGGTAGGCTTTTATTCTCTTTTTTCTGATTCATTATGAGGTTGTGTCTTGTTTAGCCTCTTAGCTCTAGTTTTATTTCTTGATGGAGATTTTCTTGCTAATTATTTGCCATAGTTAATTAGTTTCATCAGACTGCAGCTACTGGTGTCTTAAAACCACTTTTTGGCATATTTCACTCATGAATGCCACTTTTTTCTCTACTGGGCACTTTGCAGGAGGGTATCACAGCCGTGGAGAACCGTACTGCAGGCTTAATTCAAGAGACTCGTAAGATTCAGATAAGGAAAAAGAATAATAACTCTGGATCACAGAACCAGGCTTCAAATTTTGACAGCCTGAGCCGACAACCTTTGCAACAGAGTCATGTGCGACCTGAGAATAACAGTACAGTGGAAACACAGTTGAAGGCATCTCGCGACGTAAGGTTGCAACTTTGTAGTGTTAGTTTTAGAGCAATAAAACTTTTCGGTCCAACTCAGTTTTTTCTTTATGCTATTTTGTCAAGTCCAGCATTTCTGAACCCATGATGTGCAATTGTGCACTATAATCTCTGCCATTGATAAATACAGCTTTTACAGCAGTATCTAATAGTAAAAGAAATCAATGTCAACTATACTGTACTCAATAACTTGTACAAACACTGTTAATGGTGTTCAAGATACCTTGGATGCTTATTCATCTAGGGTGCATAGAAGGATTTAAAGAGATGATTGCCATGCTGATATGCTATACAATAACATTTTAACAAGTTTTTCCAAAAATGCATTCAAAGAGAGCTTGTATTGGTTTCCGATAACCTCATGTCCTCAACGTGAACTCTCAATTGATTGTCCCATGTGTGATGATGGAGCCGGTAACTTGAGGCAACCTGCAATAACAAGAGGCTTTTGAAAGATTTTCTTACCGGAACTTTACTGTGAGATGACTAAGCATCTTATCCTTTTCTTCCTAGTCTTGTGTTGATTCTGATTGATTATTCTCTTCTACTTCTCTTGTTTAATATTTCTGAATCAGAAATTCATCTGCACACATTGGCATGTATTGCCTTTATGCTTGTTAAGCCTTTTCACACAACTTGTTTTGGTGGTAATGTGAAGTATATAGTAGACTGGTCACTGGAAGCATCTGATCCATCTAACTTGAGATGAAGCTGCTACTCACAGTTTGGAGATCAGAACTTTGGTAATATTTATGAAATGCCTGATAGTCTGTGTTCCAAATTCTCAGGTTGCAATGGCAATGGCTGCTAAAGCAAAACTTCTGATGAGAGAGCTGAAGACGATCAAAGCTGATTTTGCTTTTGCGAAGGACCGATGTGCACAGCTAGAAGAAGAAAACAGGATGCTTAGGGAAAGCCGTGAAAAAGGAGACAACCCAGATGATGATGACTTAGTAAGTATCTCTCGCCCACAAGAAGGATAGCAGCCATTTATATTTATTTATTTATTGGGGTGGGGGGTTGAAACTTAATAATGAAGATTAAAAATCTGAAACATCCAGGTTCTGTGTCATTATCACTGATTTTAGTGGCTATTTTAAAACCAAATCACTTGGTCAAGTGCCTCTGCCAATTTCCCGAACATTCTGATGGATGGAGCTATCACCTGAATTTTTATTTGGAAGTCTCATATTTGAAGGCATCAAAGAAAATTATATAAATGTTTTATGTGCCAAAATGTGATGTATCCAATATATTTGAGGTTTTGGGGACAATTCTCAGATTTATTGAACCTTAATTACTTTACAACTAAAAGAATATTGTCTGAGCTTAAACATTTTGTTGAATAGTGGGTAAGTTGATTAAAGAAACTCTCCCCAACAAATTGCTTTGTCTGTGGGCACATGAATGTTACCTGCTCAGGTGAAGGGTTAGCACTAAGCTTGCATCTCTAAATGCATGCATTTGTGAAATTCTTACTCCAGTATAAAGTTACAATATACATTTAAACATTGACGAATTAAAAGTTACCTTCCAGATATATTTGAGGATGTTTTCTCTTAATTATCACTATAAATTTTAGACCATAAATTTTAGGACTTGAGGAGTGCAAGTGAATTTAATAAATCTAGCAGTTAGTCACTGTTATGAGTAAATGTATGCTTTCTAACTAGGCCAATTTCCAAGAAGAAAAATGCCCAAATGACCTATCTGAAGTTCTCCATCTCAAAACCTGGTTACTTATGTAAATCTATATGCTTTATGATACTCTATAAACTTGCTACTTAGTTTAAAGGTGATTCGAGGTCTTTAATTAACTGATCTGCAATACTTGTGCTAATTTAGCATCATTGTTGAACCATGTGCCTTCACCATTTTTAATATAAAAATATACAGTTGTGCATATTATTGGAATAAGCATCTTGAAATGCTGTTTGCAAACATAGAGATTTTATTAGATAACTGAAATGTCCTTGAGATCCTCCGAAGAAAAGGAATGTCATATGCTTAGCCAGAACTAGAAATATCATTTGTTGGCCAAAAATTTCAGCTTTTACAAGTGAACCGCTACATATTATGTTTGTGGTTTCACTTTCAGCACTGAAAGCATGCTTCTTTATGTGTCTTTAAAGTTTTAACTACAATATTGACAGGCTTTCCTGAGCCATGTGTACACTTTATATTCCCCTTATCTGCATATGAAAAGGAAGTGGTTCATTTTACTGCGGCTGTATATCTGTTATGGATTTATAGATACATACTTAACAAGTGAATCGCAATATTGCTCATCAGATCAGGCTCCAACTCGAGTCTCTTTTGGCTGAGAAAGCTCGACTGGCCCAAGAGAACTCAGTTTATGCACGGGAGAACCGTTTCCTGAGGGAGATTGTTGAATACCATCAGCTTACCATGCAGGATGTTGTGTATTTCGATGAAGGTAGCGAAGAGGTCTCGGAAGTCTACCCCATCAAGTTAACCACAGCCGCTAATACACAACCCTCTGCAGCCTCTCCAACTCCGACGGTTCCCCATGGCGCAATGTCTAAAGCACCACCGCAGAATGTCTCTCCCAAATCCCCGCCATCTGTAGAGCTCCAAGAGGCTCCACAAGCTATTGGCACGACCAACCCGTATGTCCAGATGCCAGGAGAAGATAGAAAACATTGAATGGATTCCTGGGGCGCCATCTCGTCTTTATCCATTCACAAAGGTTTGAGTTGATCCCAGTTTCTCATTTTTGTGAATTTGGAATCTGTCAGCTGTTTTTCTTTCATTTTTTTATTTTAATTTTATATTTTACATTTTTCTGTAAATTATTGTATTCCTGATAATCTTCCACTCTCACTCCTCTCTCACTTGAGCCTAATAGGCTCATCGTTGCGTATGCTGATGATATAATACTTTGTTTTGCTTCTTCCTTTTTCCTATAGAGAGAAACTGGTCCAACACTTGTAAGCTTGTCTGGTGCTTTATGACATTCTGAAATTGGCGATTGGGAACTGTAAATTTATTTCTTCATCTTTATGGAGCTAACTGTATTTCTGCCTACTGTAGTTATGCTGCATTCTGCATACTGTTGAGCATCCCCTAGATGGCTGATTTAGTGAAATAATTACTTTTTGGTTACATTACATACACAAGGTGGTGTGGCCCCCATGGGAATTACTTAATAAATCATTCTTTTCCTCTTCAATAAATTAATTGGAAAATACGGTTAGATCTGATAATTTTTTTATATTTTTAGACATAAGATACCAATCATATCACGACTTTATTAAATGGTTACAAAGAATTCTAATAATCACACAATAATTAAGCTACGAAATTAGTACAAATTAGAACATATTTAAATTAGTAGTCGAATCAAAGACCTCTTAGTAAAGAGGATCCCATCTCATTTACTCACTTTAGAAATAGGAAACTAAATCATTCTAAACTCTGAATAAGTGTATGTTACAGTAGTGTAACATGAGATGAAATCATTATCTTGGGAATTACTAGTGGTGACTAATGTATTTATCAGGCTAAAGGTCTTAGATTAAATTCTACTAAGGTCTATATGTTTTGATTTTTCAAATGTTGTCCAAATTACATATGAACATGGCACGAAAGTAGTAACTACTAATTTTCATAAAAAAATACGAACTGAAATTTTTGCTGGATTGTGAATTTCAGGTATTTAATAAGTATTTTAAAATATAATTTATTCTGAAGAAGGACAAGGTTTTGAGGAAAAAGAATGTTGGGCCAAGGTACGTCGCTTATGTTGTGGTACTTATATCGTGAATGAATGGTACGGGTGATTAGATATAATTTCATTTAAATCTTCACGGCGGATACTCATTAATGCTTTTAAACACCTACATTTACTCTCATGATCTTTTTTATTTTTGAATAGTAAAGAGAAGGGCGAATTTAAACACAAAGGGACAAAGTCAACCGGGTAATAACTGATAATAATGCCCAATATGAAAGAATTAATGTCACAATAATAATTATCCACGAGGAAGTAAATTTTATAAATAAAATTAGATTTATTCCCTAATACAACAAAATATGAATATCATCCAATAGTTATCTAATGATATGCAAGATTTTTACCATAAATAATCAAGAGTGAAAAATACCTAGGATTAGGAATTTCCATGACACCAAAATATTTACATAACTGGTTTTGCAAATTTCGTCATCACTCAAGCAGGTGGTCCTTTTATATTTTTGGTCTTTTATGTTCTAATCTAGAGCTGACGTGTCACCCCATTATTGGCTGGGGCTTTGTAATTATTACACCAGCGGTGGAATCTGCTCTGTCGCAGACCACAGCTGTTTGGTGTGGTTAGTTGCTCCCCATTTATTTTCCTTTCCTGTTGTACTTTTTATCTGCTAAATATATTTAATTTTTCCCTTTTTTTCAGCTTCTGAAAACTTGTTGCCTTGATTCCTCGTGCCAGAATCCCTTGTTTTCTTCCCACAGATCCTCTCATCTTAGGAAAGTTCTCGATCCATTTCTTGCTGCTGCATCTTTGTTGCTAGATTTGATTCCCTACAGAAAGGATTTTTTAGCAAAAAAAGGAGCTATGGCGGCCATTAAAGCACTCTCGATTTCCTGCTCTCTGCATTTTTTGAAGAGGCGTGTTTGAATCTCGGATTATTGATTTCTCGATGCTTCTCGCATATTTCTGCACAATTCTTCTGTTCCAAGCGGCGATTGCTCAACCGAGATCGGAGCTCTCTGCTATCGAGCTCGATTCGCTGCTCCAGGACTACGCGTTTAGGGCTTTAGTCAGGCCGAAGACCGGCATTGTCTACGAAGGCAATGTGCCGTCCAACCTGAACGGCATCGCCGTGGCGGCGCTGCGGTTGAGGAGTGGCAGCCTGCGGCGGAAGGGGGTGGCGTACAAGGAGTTTCACCTCCCAGTAGGTGTCACTGAACAGCCCTATGTCAAGCGCCTTGTGCTAGTCTACCACAATTTGGGGAATTGGTCTTCTTTATACTATTCTCTTCCCGGCCGAACCTTTTTAGCTCCGGTTTTAGGGCTTTTAGCCTACGATGCGTCAAATTTATCGGCAAAAAATCTGTCTGAGCTCGATATTCGGGCCACCGGAGACCGCATATCAGTCACGTTCCCCGCGGTTCGGGCCGGGCTGGGAAGGTTACCGCCTAAATGTGTGCATTTCGCGTTGGATGGAAGCGTTGAGTTCGAGAATGTAGTAAATGGGACCACTTGTTTGACCGGAAACCAGGGGCATTACTCGATTGTGGTGGAGACGGTGGTTGCGCCGGCTCCGTCACCTGCCTCCGGCGGAGGTGCGGCGGGGAGTGGGAAGGGGAAGGGGAGGAGGAGGGTTTGGATAATTGTGGCTGCGGTTTTGGGAGGGGTGGCGCTGGTGGCGGCGTTGGCGATCTTGTTTGCTTACGTGAGGAGGTGTCGGCGGCGGAAAAAGATTCGGCGGATGGAGCACGCGGCGGAGGTGGGGGTGCCGCTGCCGATGACGACCGTGGGGAACACGAAGGCGCCGGTGGCGATGGAGACGCGGACGAAGCCCTTGTTGGAGAATGAGTTTGTGCCTTAATTTGTGGTAAATTAAATATTTTGATTTTAATTTTCTTGGGTTTTTCGTCTTACTATTTTTTGTTACACATTCAAAAGATATTCTTTACTTGGTGTGAATTGGGAGCTAAAATAGTATTCATTGTTTTGGGGGATTTTGATCGTTATTATTTTCTATGAGGAGAGCGTAATTTGTATGGAAAAATGTGGGACATTTGGATCCATTAATTATTGTGCAGTAGTCGTATTTTTCTCATTGCATGATGTACAAATATTGGTGCAATGGAATGATATTCTCTACGCTAAGTTACTGAAATTGGTAGGTGATTTTTGGTATATAGCATTATGAAGTGCAGAAAAATTGCAGCTATTTTATGTGTGTATATCTTTTAATTAGGTGAAAGTAATTTAATATGTAGTCACATCATTCTGTTCATCACTGTTTCGAATGTCAACTGTCAAGAATGTATTCTCATAGAAAAATAAAAAATGGGGACGTCACATAATCAAGATTTTTTTTTTTTTGGCTTGTATTAATATATAAATTTTAAAAATTATGTCACGGTGTACTCGTAATCCCCTAGTTTCAATCATTAATCACTCTAACACTAGAATGGAGATTTGATTCTGTCAAGCTGGTTTCACTGAATCAAGATTTGATTCCACATATTTGTAAGACTTCAATTTTACTAGTTGACGTTTGTTGAAGATATTAATATAAGGACGAAAATCTTATATATTATATATTAGTTTGTTATTCTTTTTACCTCACATGTTAAGTTGATATCATTTTTAACCATTTGTACAATTTTATCCTTAAACTTTTACACGGATTCACATGCACATCGGTCAATCATCCCGACGGCCAACCATCTCTCCCTTCCCTCTACCGACGGCCAACCCTCCCTCGTCGGAAAATGGGTTAGCCGTTGAAAAATTGCAAAGAAAATGGGTTAGCCATCGGAAAATGGGTTGGCCGCGGGTTGGCCGCCGGAAAACAGATGGGAAGGGGGAGGGAGGGTTGGCCGCCGAGAAAAGGGAGAGGGAGGGGGTTGGCTGCCGACAAATGAGAGGAAGGATGGTTGACCGTCGGAAACAGATGGGAAGGAGGAGGTTGGCGGCGAAAATGGGTTGGTCGTCGGAAGCAGATGGGAAGGGGAGGAGGGTTGGCCGTCGGGAAAAGGAGAAGGAGGGTTGGCCGTCGGAGGAGGAGGAGGGTGGCCGCCGGGAAAAGGGAGAGGGAAGGAGAGTTGGCCGCCAGGAAAAGGGAGAGGGAGGGGGTTGGCCGCCGGCAGAGGGGAGGGAGGGGTGGTTGGCCGCCGGAAAATGAATTGGTCGCGGGTTAGAGAGGATAGTTTTGTAATTTTAATTAAAAATTGGTACAAAGAGTAGCAACTTAACATATGGGTTAAAAAGAATAACAATGTTAACATTTTGGTCAATTCTCCCGATTAACACTTAATATGTAAATTTTCTTTCTGACAAACTTGTACTTTCGATGAGGTGCCTCTCTATGGCTACAATAAGTTGGTGAACTTGGTTTTATTTAAAATGATTGAATACAAAGCATTTTACTTCTTAATTCAATGCTAAATACAGGATATGTCTGTAAATAATTGTAAAATACTTGTATATTATATTGAAGGAGAAGATCCGATATATAATAGAGGTAATAATATTATTGCTATGATAAATGAAATGTGTGAAAAAATGAAGTGAAGAAGCAGACAGGTAGTAGAAATAATTGGGACAAGAATCTGAAAAAGAAGGCGAGTATGAGAGTGCGAGTAGGTTAATACAAATGACAGGCTGTTTAGGGAGACTCCAAAATATGACATGTATAAAAACAACACACAAAAGGCAGCCTCAGTTGGGACTAGAGCTTTTATATCACGTTGCTGCACGTGAAGAACCCCCTCTCCCACTGCTTCATTTTTATTTTATGTATTAGTATTATTTTTTTCTAATAAAATTGTACACTATATTGCCTTATAACTCTAAATTTTATTCTCTTGATTGAAGAAAGATATTTTAATTAACATTTTAGCCTTATGCAGCTAAACTTAATAATTATTTAGTTGGGAAAATATGTGTTTTGTCTTTTTCTTTACGATGAGAATACACCTACGCCTTCTAATTATTCATGATATATGAATAACCCCAATTTATAATTTATATATAGTAATTTGTAAATTACAATGCTAACTTGATTAAGACCATCTTTCCGGCTGAAATTTGTGATACGATTCAACATTTGTATCTAAATTCATATCTAGTGGAATATGCAAGTTTATTGATGCTTAATTGTGCTTGATTCAGAAACTTGATCTGTATTAAGATTTCACACAAAACTCTTCAAATTAGAAAAAAATTGTATGCCAATGCATAGGAACTAATGATTAATAATTGGAGGTTGAGTCAACTAGGACACTAATTGAGAATGGCACATTACAAAGAGGCATAGCGAATGACTAATAAATGGAGGTTGAGTCAACCAACGAGTTGAGAATGACGATTTCTATCGGGTCATAGTGATTCGACCCGATATGACTCACCTTATTCATGAGATATAACATGTCTAATCTAAGTATTCTTGTTGTCATGTATTGACTCTCATGCTAGAATGTCATCTACTTAGTTTAATTAGTTGAGAGCTTAGGAGAATCAATTTCAGAACAATGGTTCATTATCTAATTTATATCTCTATGTTGAGAGTTATAGTAGTTTTGTTGTGATAAATATGGGATTTGACCTATCGTACGTATGTATTGTCTCTCGTTCTTCATTATGACTGAAAAGAAGATAATAGTTAGCATGTGTGACTCACTAGAGATTATTACTACTATTGTCAAAAAAGAAATAGCCAGTTTCATAGAAATATAAATTTCTGTATCGATGATAAAAATATATACTTTGTGTCATCAAGTATCCATTGAGTATATGTATACTTTCGGATCAAACTTCGATAATATTGTGACTGAAGAAGCATACTTTTGCAATCAATTGCAAATAGTATATAAATATATGAGCGAGAAGACTATATGATATAAAAGATATTATTCATAGGGAAAACTCCAACCATGAGACAGAATGAAAATGACGTCATTCCAATAGTTACAATTTTCTTAATATATGATTGTATTACCCGATCCATCAATGTCCGAAAATATTACCCCAAATATCTTTGAACTCGATTATCCGACAAGGCATCATGTTAGAAGCATTACCCGGTTATAAACAAACTGGGAGGGGAATAGTCTAATCTAATAAAAGCCTGTTTTTTCAAATTTAATCCAATAAATGACTATTTACAAAAATATATATGGTGAATCGAAAAGAATTCAAATCTAACATGGATCGACTTTTTGATATCAAATTTTGTAGTTCGTAGACATAATATCACATGACTTTTGGACTCGAATGAATTCAATGACGTGAAAAATAAGACTATTATATTCGAGTTACAAACTCACGATGTGATTCCCCGCCAACATGAGTTATATTTTCTTGTAAATAATCATTTATTGAATTACATTTCAAATACTAGCCTCTAGTAAATTGGATTAGTATATTTGCCCTAATGAAATTAATTTATAGGACTTGTCCCAAATCGAGGAAGGGTGGGAGTTTTGGGGGTGTCCGAGTTACCAAACTTGGGTGGAAATTGGGGGTTAAGCAAATTGGTATGTTAGGGTTTAATCAATTTGGCGCAAAATGCGATTATTCAATCACATGTGAAATAGTCGAATCAGTCTTTCAACGGATTTATGCATATTTTGTACCTAATCAAAATAAAATTTTGTTATCATATTTGATCAAGCTTTCATCCGTCTACTAAATTCGTATATTTAATTCCGTTTTGGTCTGTCCACAAAAATGTTCATTTTCCTTTTTTGGAAACATCAACTTTACATTTTTACGCTAAACTGATCTACTTATTTAAAATAAAAAACCTATGGCTCATCTTTTTACATTCAATATTCATTAATTTTTTCATTTATTATCCTCATAGGACATCTTTTTATATTCACTTACTTTATATTCATTATAATATATTAAAACTCGTGCCATTAAAATCAATGAACGATTTTGATGGACGGACGGATGGAGTATTTTAAAAAAATAGGAATTCGAACCTCAACCTCACTGCTGACGTAAGGAAAATCACATCACTTGATAAATTTCATGAATTCAATCTTACCAATATTATTCCACCTACAATTAAATATAGATACGTCCATATCTATCTATATAATATATATACCGAAAAAGGATATAAACCATATTAACCTATATTCAACATAACGTGGAATGCACAATAATTTGTTAATTTGAGTTGCTATATCGACAGATTTATATACTAATGAATTACAACCGAAGCCAGGAGGCGCCAGCGACCCGCGTCATGACATGCATATATTAATTTGAGTTGGGGGTAATCTCGGGATTTTAATTAAATAGTTCACCGTGGGCCCCTTTTTTTAGTTCGAGTCGACTATCCCAACTCATAGCCGCTCCACGGGATATCCAACTCATTTTAATTGGAAACAATTTTACCAATGTGGAGTTTTCATTTTCTTTTTCTTTACATTTTCAAGATTTTTCTTTTCGTGATTTTTCAATACGAGACAGGATTACTAATTCCCAATTTCAAATTGGATAGAGAAATTTAATCCATGTTATTTTCTCAAAAAAAAATAGCTCGAACCATTTTAATCGCAAATTTATTTTAACATTAATTAACGTCATATAGATTGTGGAAGAACCTTTTTTTCTTGCTCGAAATCCTCTAAGGGGGTGTTTACTTTGCATGATTAGGTTGGATAGAGAAAATTAATCCAACCTAATCAAGTGTTTAATTTTAAGGATTAATATTTAAGAATATCTCAAAGTCCGAGATTATTTTAATCCTTTGAATTGTTCTCCATTAATTTTAATCCAACCAATATAAGTAGGATTGAAATAATCCTCCAGATAAAGGGAGAATTATTTATCTCAATTTTAATCATTCACTAATCATTTGTACTAAACAAATGATTGATAGATACAAATTATCTTATCACACATTTAATCCATCAAATAGTCAATCCTTCAAAATGTTAATCATGAAAAGTAAACACTCCATAAGATAATGGATTTAATCCCAGCTCATTTGACCAAATTTGAACTTATATTAAATAGAATATGTGTTTTAAACTCGGATGTAATTTCAGTAATACGTCACCTCCACTAATTCATCTTTAATAAGATTATTCATAATCCATCGTCTTGAACGGGCGCCTCTTTAGTCTTTTCTTCCAACTCTTCTCTTTTATTTGTTTATTATTGAATGTGTGATATTTAAATTGTGTTGCTTTTGTTTTAATATGCCATTCGATTTTTAATCGAGTTATATACCACAACCAACTTCTTCTTCTTCTTTTAATTCATTGAATCCGTAGCCACTATCTTTAATGCGCACTGGGCAAATCTCACATGACCGATAAATTACCCTTGAAAAGCCAGGGTGTTACAGGTAGACTCATAGAGACGTTAGAAGCCTCAAACTCACTTTACCATTGGACCATTCCAAAGGAATCCAACTTCTTCTTTCTTGTCTATGCAAAAGATAGAAGTTAAAGGTATATAAAGCATTTGCAGTCTCTTAAGTACAGCAAACGACCGTTTCAGAATTCAATAGGAGAAAGTAAGATGAATAAGAAAAGAGAAGAAACAAAAGTAAAAGGCAAAAGTAGTTTAATTTCGTTGTGGATTCATTTCGATTCTCCGCTATCATATAATTTTGATTAATCCATACAATATTTATTTAATTGGGAGCCACCAACTCAATGTTATAAAACTTATTCATTTCAGTATAAGAGAATATTAAAGAGCACAAATTCTAATGCAAGTCCGATAAAGAAAGTTATTATTGTTTAGAATGGACAAAAATAATTGGGGAACTATATTTTTGGGACAGTGGGAGTATAATTTAGTCCAAACGTCATTATAAGAACGAGCAATTTGCTGTCCAAAAACTTCCTATTGCAGCATAATTTCAATAAATGATTCCAAAAACTGCTATAATTTTTTTTGTTTTTTTTTGCTATAACTTTTTCCTTTTTTTGAGGTAAAGATCGATCACGAGATGTATTGAATCATGACAATAAGTTACATCATCTCTAACAAACGACTCCACATGTGTGCGTGCGTGGGTGGGTGGGTGGGTGTGGGGGGACTCTCATACATGTATGCCAGTTATTTATTTATGTTTTGATTTATCCAATTAAATAGTGTGATACTGCATATGATTCTCCCTTGGCTTAGGATTCCATTTTGTTCTTGTTTGTATATTGCCTTGGAATATCTATACAGGTATATATAATTTTTAGATCTATAAATATTTTTGTTATCAACTTTAATTTTATATTTGTTTTGATGTTTTTGTATGGTTATCTTGATATAATTTACATAATTGTTATTGTACCGCGGTAAATAAAGTTATTCATGAAATTCATTTAAAGATTGTTTTAATTGTCTCACACACATTTTTAGCTTTTAACATTATTTGTTAAGTTTTACTCGGCAAGAAAAGTGCTTCTTAATTCATCTCAACCAAATAAATTTTATTTATCTTTAGTTCAAATTATTATTGTTGTTTTCATTTTCAAATACCTCAATGTTTTGGAGTATACTTGTTGAAACTATTTCTGATTTCTTATCTAAAATACAAAACAATCAACGATTTATTTCAGAATTCAATGATAAAGCAAATTATACATCTTCACATATTCTTTTAATTTAGAATTGAGTTAAAAATTAAAATATTTGATTCTCATGCCATATTAAATATAATATTTCCTCCCTCTCACTTTAAATGATCGTATTCCTCTTTAAACCATCTCATTTTCAGTGACCCATATAAAAATAAAAATATTCATATATATAAAAATATCAATTATACTACTCCTTCCGTCCACCAAAAACGTGCATCGATTTTGGTGGCGGGCTTTAAGAAAAGCAGAATGAGTGTAAAGTAAATGTGTATAAAATGTGTATCGACATTGGGATAATAAATGAATATATTAATAGATTGTGAGTATAAAAGGTGGGCCATGAGTGTTTTTGTAAATAAGTGGATAAGTTGAGGGTAAAAATGTAAAGTTGATGTTTTTAAAAAGGAAAGTGCACATTTTTGTGGACGGACCGAAAAGGAATTAAATCTGCGTTTTGGTGGACGGAGGAGGCGAGGCGGATCATAGTAGGGTCGCACCTGCCCAAACGGCCAGTCTGACCCCAAACTTTTATTCCTTCTATGTATTTTATTAAACCAATTCAAAATTAGCCACCCAAAATAATTTAAAATTAGAACAAAGTTGTTATTGTTGGGTTTTATATTTTGATCTATGAGTGTCACGCCCCGGTTTCTAAATACAATAACGGAAGCTCGTAAATCGAGACGCGACTAATAAAATGCGGAAAATATAAGGAATAAAGTTGACTCGAATGATCAAGGCAATAAACCCTTAGAATTTGAGAATAGCTTCCTAAATGAAAATGGAAGACATCGAAGGATGAAATCCAATCAAAACGATAATTATCCTTAGGATCACAAGTTTAGTTTCGTGCTTCTAATAGCCAATATATGTCAAAATCCTAAACCTCAAGGATTGAGTCAAGCTCGACAAAGGTACAATTCAAGTCATGAGGCGAAGGAAAATAAAATCGAGCTAATTCATCGTGAAGTCTAAATATGGAATAATCCGTCAAAGTACGGAGTGAACTCAAATCTCGCCTCTGCCACAAGACCCATTGGATCACCTAGTCCATCGAGCGTCGGAGGTTTCTCTTTACGGAACTTTTCTTGATCAGTGCGGTCGGTTGCTACTTGTGGGTTAGGTTCTTGATGAACAAAACCTCTTCCTTATACACGACCACGTCCTCGTCCTCGTCGCGTCCACGGCCTCGGCCCTACCATTCCCTATCGATCGTCTTCCATGTCACCTCCTATTGGTGCGTCTTCCATTCTTATAAGATAACACCTATATGAGAAACTAATCATAACCATAAAGGTGTAACTCAAATGAATCCTCAATCTTTTCCATGTCACTTCTATGTTCAAGCTCTTCTATGTGAAATAGTGAACTAGTTCTTTCTAAGTTGTTATAGCGAGGCTATCACGACTTACGTTTTCAAATAGTCCTTGAGTACACAAACAGTTTGTGAGAGAACCCATAACTTATTCCGATCATTTTAGGATGTGAATCCAAAAAATATCGTCATCAACATTTTCGTTTTGTGAAACCTATTGTCATGTAAGTTCCAAAGTCTCATGCATGATCGAAAAGATTTGAAAATCGATTCGACAATCAATTTCATTTGGGTGGTTAAGGGTTCGGGTTGTCCCTAACACGACATTGAACGTAGTTATCGAGTACAATGACTCACAATAACAATGTGAAAGCCATTAGACAATTCACAAATCATCACATGAAAATAACTTGTAATCCATATGGAAACATTCATCAATGGCGTACATCATTTCATAATCTCACTGAAACATTCAAACATACCTTTGTTGATCGGTTGGCTTGACGGTGGTGAGAGTCATCGAGATTTCAAGAAGTCTAGGGATACTATTCTAGACTCGACATGAAAAGGTTTTGGCGATCGAGACACGAAGAAAACTTATGCTCGATACCACTCGTGAGGCAAACAAGATGGCTCGAATTAGTAAAGGATTACGATCGTACTATCGGCTACCATCCCGAAAAGCGAGCGTTGTGGCGGATGCCCTCGATCGAAAGACTAAGGCAAAGCTAGGTATTTAATTACCCAACGGAGAGAACGGATTCATGACTTCGCCACACTCGGTTTAGAAATAGTTCATCCTCCAAAGACAGTATCGACCAGTATAGCTAGTCTCACAGCCACACCTGACCTACGAGGAAGGATCATTGATGCACAAAGAGGAGATTGGTTCATGGAAAAGATGCGTCTCGCCGCAAGAACGAACAAAACGAAAGGGTTCACGGAAGCAAAAGACAACGCTTTGATGTTTGGCCACACAAGGAAGAACTCAAGAACGAGATTATGAGCGAGGCTCATGATACTCCATATACTGCACATCCAGGAAGTACAAACATGTACCAAGATTTGAAGAAAACGTTCTGGTGGAAAGGAATGAAAAGAGATGTAACCTCTTTTGTTGAACGATGTTTAGCTTGTCAGCAAGTTAAGGCTGTGCACCAGACACCGTATGGGATGTTACAACCCCTACATGTGCCAGAATGGAAGTGGGAACATATCAACATGGACCTTGTGGTAAGCCTACTGATAAACGCGCATTTTACACGTTTATAGTTGATATTTGAAGTTGAGTTTAGCTCGTTTAATGTGCGTTTACGTATCGATTCCTAATGTTTTATCTATTTTTAGAAGATCTCGCTCTTGGGTGTTCTTTTGGTGTTGTGTAGGTCTATATGTTGAAAATCGAGCAAGGAGCACGCACGAGCCAAAACACACAATCTGGCGTGTTTCTAGCGACCAGCCTAGCGGTCGCTAGGCCGCCGCTAGGAAACACGCGAGAACCCAGCATACCGCGACCGCGAGAATGTGCCATGAATGAAGCCCAGCGCGAGAAAGCCATCGGACGATTTCGCGACCACTGAGAATGGCTAGCGATCGCTAGTCGGTCGCGAGTACACAAGCGAGCGCAAGAGGCGATCGCGGGCGAGAAGGCCGCGAGGATTACCTCGCGACCACACCTAGCGACCGCGAAGGGTGGTCGCGAGGCAGCGTAGAGAAAATTAGGGTTTGGGGTGTGCTATATATGGCAACACCCTCGCCCAAACTTGAAACCTACGATTCGAGCCTCTTTTCTCGGTTTTCCATAAGTTTTCGAGTTTTAGCTTTAGGTTCCATATAGTTTCATTCTAGATTTGTTTTACGTATCGTTCTCCGTTAGTTTACGTTTTGTTTACGATCCGGAACGTTTCGTCCGGACGATCTCGCAATTTTCCGTTTTTTTGAGGTTGGGATTCAAGCCCAACGTGTTCATCAACGCTACATCACGGGTTTATATATTTAATTTCCGTCTTTATGGTTAAATCGTATTTCATTTCGTTTATTATGTCCGGCTAGTTTTTCGTTCTAATCCTAGGGTTTGCATGATTCGATCCTATATGTTGTGATTCCTGTTATCGTTATTTACCGTCCATGCATTAATTCATGATTCGATTGTGCTTATTTATATGTGTTGGTTTCGATCAATTTCGATGCATATTTAGTTGTCGGTTAATTACGTAATTGTGTTAATTGTCAATCGATATCGAATGCGTGATACGAATGAGCCTCGAGTCGTGGGCGAGATAGGATATTCGTAGGAAGCATATTCTTTGTGATCCGTTTGGAGTTACGTGTTTTCACCTAGAGGCGAATGATAATAGGGAAAACTCGTAATCTGACCGCTTTTGTCGTAATGTAAATTGTCGGTTATATATGTGATCTTCCATTTTATCGGATTAAAATTGGTTAATAAGAGCAGGATAAATATACGTTGTGGATTGGATTAATGCAGCCCTAGGGTTAGTCGTATTTCTTTTAAACATCCGAGTGTTTATTGCTTTAATTTACTTTACGCTTTTGTTACCTTTGCTTTGGATTGAGTTCAAGCCCTAAAATACCTTAAAACCATATTTGTTACTTGGATAATGATGAATTCTTGTTGAGTTAGCTCGTATTTTAGTATTACAATCCACGTGGATACGATGCTTAAACACCCTATATTTGCACCTTTTCGTGTTAGAAAAATAAGCGATCAAATTTTGGCGCCGTGTCGGGATTATTAAGATCATATAGGAATAACTTGTCAATTTGGAATTATTAATTCAGTTGTACTTTTAATTTTATTTTTATTCCTTGCCAATCTGATTTCCTTCTTTTCTCCAGTAGTTTATGTTCACAAGGTCCCGGGACCTCTGAACTACTCTTTGATCCGAAATCGAAAATTCACAAAGGAGAAGGAGAAGGCAAGAAGAAAAGCAATGGCAAACCGAATAGCAGGCGTTCCTCCCGGCAGTAGCCGCCTTTGTTAGCGGATTTCACAGAATGCACCATTGGCGACTATGGGACTCGTTGTCCACATTAGGAGGCTGCAGGCAGCTGAATTACATGTCTGCACCTCCTCACCGAGCAATTTCAAGGAGGCGGATGGGGCCCAGTAAATGCTAACAATTTTGAGTGGCCGCACCTAATCGGCATGGTTCAAGGGGCGATTCGGAGGAGAGTCACAGAGGATCCGAATGCCCATCTCGAGACCTATCTCGACATTTGTGACACCATCAAGCAGAATGGGGTGCCACAAGACACAATCCGGATGCGTATGTTCGGATTCTCTCTCGAAATCAAGCGAAGGGCCGGTTCAAGACCTTAGATCGTACGGCATCAACAGGTTGGGCGATTACGTGAGAAATTCCTTCAAGTACTTTCTCCGGCTAAGGCACGTAAGATCATAGCCGAGATTTCCCACTTCTCCCAATTAGGAGATGAATCTTTGTTCGAGTCGTGGGAAAGATTCGGGGCCTATTGAGAAGGTGCCCACAAGATGGATTTTCGAGGAGCGCAGACACCCGCTTTCTGTTGGTGACACCTCACACGAGAGTATTGTCGACGCGTCAGCGGAGGTTGCCTTTTGAGCAGGACGTGTGAGACGAGGCCACCGCATCATAGAATAGATGGCGCCAACGGTTATCGGTGGTCGATGGAGAGAACACCGTGGTGAAGGCTGCAGCAGTTGAAGGTGACTCAAACGACGACAATATGGAGCAGTTCACCTTGTTAAGAAGCCAATTTGAGAAAGAAAGGAAAGGAAAGGCGTGGCTCGGATAAATGCCGCAGAGTCAGAGATGATCGAGGCTGAGGACGTGAACTATATCAATCAGAGGAACAACCGTCCTGGAGGGAATCCGGCGTACAATCCTAACAACAGAAATCACCCAAATTTCTCGTACGCCAACCCCAATAATTTTCAGCAGCCTCCGCCAGGTTTCTCAGTTCAGAACGGCGTGATTCAAGAGACGAAGAAGCCGAGTCTAGAGGATATGATGCAGCGGTTGGTTGTAAGCAACCAACAATTGTAACGAATCGAATCGTTTATAAGCAACACCGCGAAGATCAATCATTTGGAGTCCACCGTGGCGGCTATGGGAAAGCACATGAAGATGATGGAGAATCAAATAAGTCGATAGCCGCAAAGAATGGGCGCACAAGGCGGGCCATTTCCGAGTAATCTGAGGTAAACCCTAAAATCATCAGTAATGCCATTCATTTGAGGAGTGGGCGAGCTTATCAAAGTCACGAGGAGACGAACGGGCAAATGGGCAAAGAGAGATCTCGCGATCGAAGCTCATGACCATGAGCCCGGCCGCGAGGAAAATGGGAGCGGAGTTCGCGAGCGGCTCGGGCGCAATAAGTCAAAACGCGCATGACATCCGAGGACCTAGCGATCGCGAGTAATTCAAGCGGCGCGCAGAAATCATCTGAAGCTTGAGCGCACCTAGCGCCGAGAAAGCGCCATGGCGTCCATGGCGAAGAAGACATCAGTAGCATGTACTAGCGATCGACACGCGGTCATGAGTCGATCATGAAGAACCGGCTTTGAAGAGATTTCACGTCGTGCCTCAATTCCGTTTCAAGCCGTTTAGCGAGCCCAAGTCTGACGAAGTTGACGGATTATGGAGATGTTTGAAAAGGTGCATTAATATTCCTTTACTTGATGCACTTCGAGATATGCGGGTTATGTGAAGTTTTGAAGGATGCCGTTGCCCGATAAGAAGAAGCTTGGGAAATTCGAGACGATAAATCTGTCTCAAGAGTGCGATGTTGTCTTCGCAAAGAAGTTGCCGCTCAGCGAGAAAGATCCGGCAGCTTCACCATAGCATGTGTCATCGGAGACGACATTCTCCGCGTTCTATGTGATTTGGGGCAAGCATCAATCGATGCCGTTGTTCATTTTAACCGATTGGAGATTGGGAGATAAAGCCGACCACCATAGCTCTTGGATGGCGACACATCGGTGACTTATCCGAAAGGGATAGTGGAGGGCGTGCTCGTGAAAGTTTGAGATTTCATCTTCCCAAATGATTCGTTGTTCTCGACATGCGGAGGATGGGAATACACCTCTTATTCTCGGACGACCATTCCTAGCTACCGCGAGCATTGATAGACGTGCAAGATGGAGATCTCACCTTCCGAGTCGGCGACGAGGATGAAATCTATATATGATGCTATGAAGCGGCTGACGAGAAGACCATGGAAGATTGTCGAGTTATAGAGCATTTGTCGCCCACTCACTTTCAATCGGTGACCGGTGGAGTTTTGTATGCAGAACTCGATTTTCTCATCCGCAGACCTTGATGAGGCGTGTGTGGCGAGATTTTAGAGTATCTTGAGTCCATCGATGA
This sequence comes from Salvia rosmarinus, assembly GCA_036937905.1. Classification (NCBI taxonomy): domain Eukaryota; kingdom Viridiplantae; phylum Streptophyta; class Magnoliopsida; order Lamiales; family Lamiaceae; genus Salvia; species Salvia rosmarinus. The sequence continues at coordinate 61,829,680 of CM072820.1, forward strand.
AGTCAAGGCCTCCCGAGAAGTCGGTGCCTTATTTGGATGTGAGGAAGCCGATTGGAGGAGAGGACGCTGCAGTGAAGAAGGAAGAGACTACAATCAAGATGGAGTTGAAAGAGTTACGGACCACCCGCAGATGCCTTCTTAGGCGGCGATGAGGCGTGCCGTGATAATATCTTCGGCTTTGGTGATGAGGAGACACGTAAACCGATGGTCGTGTTGAGCGGTACAAGTCTGCGATTGGGTGGACGATTTCGAGATATCGAGGGTTGACCCTCGATTTGCATGCACCGGATCTGTTGGAGAATGAATACAAGCGAAAGGTGCAACCTCAACGCCGATTGAATCCGCAATGCAAGAGGTCGTCGAAAGGGAGTGTTGAAGCTTTTAGGCGCAGGCATGATCTATGCCATATCCGACGGCAGTGGGTTAGCCTACTCAAGTGGTATCCAAGAAAGGGGTATCACGGTGATCGAGAGGCGAGACGAACGAGCTTGTGGCAACAAGACTCGTAACAGGATGGCGGTTTGCATCGACTATCGTGCTCAAACACGACCACGAGGAAAGACCATTTCCCGCCCTTTATTGATCGGATGTTGGACGGACTAGCGGGTATGAGTTCTCTTGCTTTCGATGGATATTCGAGTACAATCGATTCCCATCGCCTCAAGATCGACACAAGACGGCGTTCACTTGTCCAGATGGGTTTTCGCCATAGGCGAATGCCGTTGATTGTGCAATGCTCAACCACGTTCAAGGTGCATGATGTCCATCTTCCATGGGTTGATCGAGAATATTATGGAAGTCTTTATGGACGACTTCTCCGTGTTTGCTCTTCGTTCGACCATTGTCTCCATAATTTGTCACAAGTCTTTGAAAAGATGTGAGGAGACGAATCTTGTTCTCAATTGGGAGAGTGCCATTTCATGGTGAAGGAAGGTATCGTGCTTGGTCACAAAGTCTCGGCGAGGGTTTGGAAGTGGATCGAGCAAAGATTGTCGCTATCGAGAAACCGCCTCCGCCTACAAATGTCAAATCGGTGAGGAGTTTTCTCGGTCATGCGGGTTTTATAGACGGTTCATCAAGGATTTCTCGGCAATCACGAAGCCATTGTGTGGATTGCTCGAGAAAGATATGAGTTCAGATTCTGAAGGAGTGTTTGGGCGTTCGAGAAATTGAAGTTAGCCCCGATCTCGACTCCGCTTTGATCTCACCGATTGAGTCAACCGCTCGAAATGATGTGTGATGCGAGTGATTGGGCGATTGGTGTTGTTTTGGGCGAAACGAGACAAGCTTTTCCGAGTCATCTACTATGCAAGTAAGACTCTCGACTCTGCTCAAATGAATTACACCACCACGGAGAAGGAATTACTTGCGTGGTCTATGCTTTGATAAGTTTAGACCTTATTTGGTGGGCACCCACACCATCGCAGCACACCGACCATGCCGCCATTCGCCATCCGCTCGCGAAGAAAGATTCGCCAAGATTGGTGAGATGGATCCTCCTTCTTCAAGAGTTCGACATGGAGATCAAAGATAGAAAGGGCTGCGAAAATGTGGTAGCCGACCACTTGTCGCGATTGGAGAAGCTTGATCGAAGGAGAGGATAGGAAGATTGGCATCAGGAGAACTTCCCGACGAGCACATCTTGGCGTCGTCGATCACACACCATGGTACGCTGATTTTGTCAATTACTTGGTGATTGGGTTCTACTCCATCGTGCAAAGGTCATTTGAAAAGAAGTTTCTCCACGATGTTAAGTTCTATTATTGGGACGATCCTCATCTCTACCGCCGATGTGCCGATGGTTTGATCGTCGCTGCTCCCCAGGAGAATGGGAGAACATAATCCACGAGTGCCATAGTTCGTTGATGGAGGCCATTTTGCAAGAAAGACAATGCAAAGATTTGCCACAATGGATTCTTTTCGCCTTCGATCTTCAAAGATTGCCAATCCTTTATCAAGAGTTGTGATCGTTGTCAAAGAGTGGGGAATGTCACTAAGAAAGACGAGATGCCACGAAAACCATCATGGAGGTGGAACTATTTGACGTATGGGGATCGACTTCATGGGTCCGCTCCCATGTCTTGTGGCTACACATATTCTTCTTGTTGTGGAGACGCCTCCGTTGGGTGAAGCCATTCCGACCGTCACGAACGACTCAAAGGTAGTAATCAAGTTCCTTCACAAGAACATTCGACTGATTTGGAGTCCCGGGCGTTGATCGGTGATGGGGATCGCCTTCAATAATAAGTGGCTAGCAACGTTCAGCCAAATATGGCGCAAGCATCGAGTCACCTCCCTACCATCCACAAGCAACGGGCAAGTCGAGCTCGCCAACCGAGAGATCAAGCGATTCTAGAAAATCGGTTGTTCAACAAGGATTGGGCCAAGGTTGGATGATGCACTTTGGGCTTACCGAATCACAGACAAAGCTCCCATCGGCTATCTCCATATCAAATGGTATTTGGTAAATCCGCCATTTACCGGTTGAATTGGAGCACAAAGCGTATTAGGCGACTAGGAGAATCAACATGGACTTGAGGAGGCCGGTATGATGAGGAGTGACCAACCGTTAGAGCTCGACGAGTGGAGGAATGAGCGTTCGAGAACTCTCGGATATCAAGAACGAGCTCGAAATTTCACGACCTCCACATTCGTGCAAAGGATTTTCGCCAGTAATGAAGTCCTACTTTACAATGCTCGACTTCGCTTATTCCCGGAAAGCTCAAGTCAAGATGGTGGGGCCGCATAATCGCTTTACTGTCGTGCGCTGCCAATGGGAGTTCTGAGCTCCTGATTCGGGGCAACATTTTTAAAGTGAACGGCCAAGACCTCAAAGCATACTTCAAGTCACACTTCAATCGAAGTCAAGGTGACCAGCTAAACGAGCCATAATCTGAGTACCGTCGAGCTAGCGGCGATAATTCTAGCACGGTTGGGAGGTAACCCAACAGTTTTACCGCTTTTGTTTTTGTTGTTTTCGTTTTTGTTTTTGGTTGTGTTTACGTGTTTGTGTCGTGTTTCGTTGTTTTGTTAGATCCCAAAGTTTAATAGCTTTCTTTAAAAAAAAAAAAAAAAGAAGACCTAGTGACCACCCTAGCGACCGCGAGGTCGCAAGGGTGTGCCGCGAAATGGGGAGCGTTTTTTCTTTGAGCGACGAGTCATGCCAAGCTCGCGATCGCGAGCTCGGCCGCGAGATCCGTCGCGACCAGCCTCGACCGCGCCCGCCCGTGACCCGCGTTTACCCTTATTTCTCCCCAAAATTCTAACCTACACACACACACGTTTTTTCTGAAACAAAGAGCAGCTCCTTCCCCTCTCAAGCACACAAACACCTCTTTCCTCAATTTTCTTGCATTTCTCCGTCAAATCCACCCAAGGTATGCTATATCCGTTTAATTCTTCATGGGTTTACATTTATTGAGCATGATTAGGAAGGATTTGTTCCATTTATCCTCTTGAGGTGGGTTTAATTAACTTTGAGAGACTAGGTTTATTTTGCTAGATTTGTGTGGTGTTTGAGCATGATTTGTCCAATGATAGGTTTATTCACGTTTATACACGTATATTATTCGTCGAATGTGCCTACATTGTTGATTTGGGTTTATAAATTGTGAAAATAGCCTTGAAATTTTGTCTGGCACGCGACAATTTCATGGCGGCGGGGCATTGGCGTCTGGCTTCATTGCCATGTGTCACACGTCATCACGCCCGTCGGCGACGATGATGGTTAGCGACCTCCCCAGCGACCGCTAGGTATCGAAGGTGGTCGCTAGTTTTCGCGAACGTCCAATTTTGAAATTTTTGGCTATGTGTGTTTTCCCATTGTGTGTTATCTTGCAAGATCATATGATAATAGGAAATAATTTGATTAAGTTGAAGTTTGGGGATCTATTTTGAGCATTTTGGGTTGACGATATTTTGATTGTTTCATTCATACACGGCTAACTTTGATATTCTTTTAGGTACAAATATGCCGTACTCCACAGTCATGGCGAAAAGCGAGCAGCATTGTTCCACCTCCCACGATGAAACACAAGATGATTTCAAGATGCACATCATGACGAGCATCACGACGAGCCACGCATGGCACCACCGGATGAATTCGATCCGAAAATTTTGGGGTCGACCCAGTGACTCGTCCCGAAGCCGCTGGGATAGATTGGTGAGACTACGGCGCCAACTCACGCTTCACGTGCCTCAACACGTGTCAAGAGACGGGCATCACCAATGATGTGACGTGGTTAGCCGAGAGGTCCGGCATACTCGCTTATCACACCAATTATCTCACATACCGGATCCTCACTCGAATTCTTGTCGACTCTCCATGTTCACAAGACAACGGCATGCCGGGACTACATCATGTTTCACCGACAATGAGCCCGTCAACTCTCCGTGAGACGAACTCAATGGAATCATCAATGGAGATCCGGAAGGAAATTACATAGGGACGTCCGAGTACACGTCCCAAAGCGTATGGCGAAGTTCATGGACGCCGCACTCGAGCACACTCCATATTATGATGCCTCGAGATCCAGGCTAGCTCGATTCGAATCCAATGTCCGTTACTTCCACCGGCCCTCACATTCACCTTGCATGGCTGGTCGAACGCCGCATCGTCCTTTTCACAAGATATGAGCATTCGATTGGGCCGTGTTCAACGGAAGATGCATGCCGGCATGTTCTTAGCTCAGCATTTCCATATGCAGTCCACAGTTTCGGGTAATTCGAAGATTTGTATAGGGGGATTCGTTACCCCGATTGCTGATTTCTTTGGGATTACGATTCGAGAGAGTCCGATCTCTCACGACATCTTCCTGGACAAGGCGTGCCTATACGTCCAGACGTTCCTGAAGAGGCACCCCCGACGTTACTTGTGGCTGTTATATGATCAAAACGGCCAATCAATCTTCCGCCTGCCCAATCCCGAGCTCACAAGCATAAGCCGATACTTTACTCCAGATATAAACTGGAATATGAGCGGAGCTGCACATTATGCATGGACGCAGCGCGTAAACGCGCAAGGCGAGGCCGAGGGCGAGCAACAGCATGACGAGCACGCCGAGCAAGCCGAGCCCGGCAGTGGCTCAAACAGCGGCATATTACACCCGCCACCGCTTCGGGCGACCGGGATTTATGATCGACTAGATCACATAGATGGTCGCCTCGACCATATTGACGGAACTTGACATCGATTATGGACCAAACAAGCCATCTACGCCAACAACAAGCACATTTCGAGCAACAACGAAGATGATGGAGATGATGCGGCAATGGAATCGATGGCGTGGATTTTATCCGCCAACGGAGTAAAACATGACTTTCACAGGTAAGTTTTCTCGCCTAACTACTTTTTTCGCAAACCTTATTGTTTCCACATGTTCACAATAAGTTTGGGGGTGGAGCGACAGTTTGGTTGGTTGAGAATCTGGTTATGTTTTCTATGCTTTATAGTTTAGTTGTTATGCTTTGGGGTCTTTTGTCGTTTGTTGTTGGTTTTGTTTTGTTTTTCGTTTTGTGTCTGGCGATCAACGAGTTAAGTGAAGTATGTTAATCCATGTGGCCAATGACGATAGAAATTTTGGTGAAGTTTGATGATAGTGCGCATGATATGTTAGAAAATAACGCATGAATGACGTGAGATGGCTTAGCTTGTTGTGTTTCACCATTTGCTTATCTGTGAGACTTGAGCTTCACCGTATACATATCTTGACTGATTTCACATTAATTGTGTGATATCGTGCATGTGATTGTCTTCTAGAACTTGCCGTGTCTCTGTGTTGAGATTGCAATATGTGTTTCGAATTTGGAAAGGATAAAAGGCCATCGTTGTTAACCACTTATCACCCAAACACTAACCCGATGATATATACCATTTGTCACCTTCTTTGAGCCTTTATTAGACTTTTTCTTTCGATTAACCGGATGATAGGAGGTGAGGATGGATATGGGAATCAAAAGGGGTGAAATTTTGATGGAGTGATGATGAGAAAAGTTTCGCTTAGAAAACACATCCGTGGTGAAGAATAGTACCTTTGTTGTATAAGATAAACCCTATAATTTCTAGAAAAGAAAAGAAAAAGAAAAATGTTAAGTTCACTATGAGTGTTGAGCATAAAGGGTCTTCAATCAAAGTATAGGTACCTTCTGTAGCATTAAAACGTTGATTTAGCACGTTGGGAAAGAAGAGGAAAATGGACGAAGTCCATATGTGTCGAAAAAGTATAAATGGGGGTGCTTGGAATATTCTTGAGTCACTTAGCCATATTTTATCCTACCTTCACCAATGTGCCTACATTACAACCTATGAAAAGACCTCTTTGATCCTAATTTGAACACAATGACGTGGTGGAGATATTAGAGAAACGGCAAGCCTATGGTAAGATGTTGCATTGCATTGATCGCTGAGTGTATACACGTCCCATATTTCTTTATGAGTTGAGTGTATCCTATATTTTACACATGCCGTTGTGAGGTTGAATTAAATAAGTTTTGCCGTCAATTGTTGTTTGTGTTGAGTTGGCTAACGTCGCCATGTGCACTAATGTTTTTGAGCGTTGATATGTTTCGAGGCTAGAATGGTTGTCATCTTTGCTCGCTCGCTGATCTTGTCGTTGTGTCTTTCCGCTTTTGGTTTTGTTTGAGGACAAACAATGATTTAAGTTTGGGGGTTTGATAAACGCGCATTTTACACGCTTATAGTTGATATTTGAAGTTGAGTTTAGCTCGCTTAATGTGCGTTTACGTATCGATTCTAATGTTTTATCTATTTTAGAAGATCTTGCTCTTGGGTGTTCTTTTGGTGTTGTGTAGGTCATATGTTGAAAATCGAAGCAAGGAGCGGCCACGAGCCAAAACACACAATCGGGCGTGTTTCTAGCGACCACCTAGCGGTCGCTGGCCGGCCGCTAGAAACACGCGAGAACCAAAGATACCGCGATCAGAATGTGCTCATGAGCGAAGCCCGCCATGAGAAAGCCATCTGGACGATTTCGCGACCACTGAGAATGGCTAGCGATCGCTAGTCGGTCATGAGTACACTGGCGGCGCAAGAGGCGATCATGGCGAGAAGGCGAAGGCGAGCGGATTACCTCGCGACCACACCTAGCGATCGCGAAGGGTGGTCGCGACGACGCGCGAAGAGAAAATTAGGGTTTGGGGTGTGCTATATATGGCAACACCCTCGCGCCCCACTTGAAACCTACGATTCCGAGCCTCTTTCTCGGTTTTCCATAAGTTTTCAGAGTTTTAGCTTTAGGTTCCATATAGTTTCATTCTAGATTTGTTTTACGATCGTTCTCCGTTAGTTTACGTTTGTTTACGATCCGGAACGCTTCGTCCGGACGATCTCTGCAATTTTCCGTTTTTACCGAGGTTGGGATTCAAGCCCAACGTGTTCATCAACGCTACATCACGGGTTTTATATATTTAATTTCCGCCTTTATGGTTAAATCGTATTTCATTTCGCTTATTATGTACGCTAGTTTTTCGCTCTAATCTAGGGTTTGCATGATTCGATCCTATATGTTGTGATTCTGTTATCGTTATTTACCGTCCATGCATTAATTCATGATTCGATTGTGCTTATTTATATGTGTTGGTTTCGATCAATTTGATGCATATTTAGTTGTCGGTTAATTACGTAATTGTGTTAATTGTCAATCGATATCGAATGCATGATCACGAATGAGCCTCGAGTCGAAATGAGATAGGATATTCGTAGGAAGCATATTTTTGTGATCCGTTTGAGTTCGTGTTTTCACCCAGAGACGTAATGTATAGGGAAAACTCGTAATCTCTGACCGCTTTTGTCGCAATGTAAATTGTCGGTTATATATGTGATCTTCCATTTTGTGCGGATTAAAATTGGTTAATAAGACAGGATAAATATACGTTGTGGATTGGATTAATGCAGCCCTGTGGTTAGTCGATTGCTTTTAAACATCCGAGTGTTTATTGCTTTAATTTACTTTCTGTTTTGTTAACTTTGCTTTGGATTGAGTTCAAGCCTAAAATACCTTAAAACCATATTTGTTACTTGGATAATGATGAATTCTTGTTGAGTTAGCTCAGATTTTTAGACACAATCCCATGGATACGATATCTTAAACACCCTATATTTGCACCTTTTCGTGTTAGAAAATAAGCGATCACCTACCAAGGTCAATTCGTGGGAATACTTCCATTTGGGTCATAGTGGACCGCCTATCAAAGTCGCCGCATTTTCACCGATTCAGATGACGCTTAGTTTGGAGAAGCTTGCAAAATTATACGTTAAGGAGATAGTACGCTTCATGGAGTACCCGTATCTATTACATCCGATCGAGATTCTTCCGATTGACGGTGACCCCACGCACCAACACAAGTCTTTTCGGTGCTTTGTCCTCACTCACACACCCCCGAGAAAACTTCTCGGTCACCCATCCCACAATTGCTCCAAGCCAAGCACGCTTAACTTTAGAGTTTTATGAGATGGACTTAGAAAGAAGATGCATCTTGTTGGTATGAGTAGTACATATCAAATCATTTATTAAATTTCAAACCCTTACCCTTGTAAGTTGTTTTGATAAGTTTTCTTCAATCCTCGGAACTAATAAGTACGATGTAGGTTGACTTACCTTGTCACCTAAGTTTTCAGAATTTGTAAATGATAGACATCAAGTTATGATGTAGAGAAGTTCTCGATGAGAAGAGATATATTCTTTCCCTATGATACACATAAGTACGACGACCCTTGAGGGGTTTTGCAGATACTGATGACAGTAAAGTTATACCTCCATGTGAGTGTTATGATAATAAAGTTATGAACGAAATACTCTTTAGCATTGAGTGCAAGAGTAGAAGTAAAGGAAAATATATTATATTATGGGGAAATAATCTCATATTAATATTTTATAAAGAGAGAGATTACAACTTATCTTTAAGATAGTTGATTGTCCTTAAGACCTCGTTAGTAGGTTGGACATGTTTAAAGTTAGTGGTGCACGAGACTCTTTTCAATGGACATATAAGGAATGATAGCATCTTTGTTAACAAATCTCTCGCTTTATATCTCAACCCTTAGAATTATGCTCGAGCATAATTGATTTCAATATCTACAGACCTTGATGGTCGGAAATGTCGATCACCACTTTATTGGGATGAAGTGAGTGAAAGAAAGTTACTAGGTCCGGATCGAGTACAACAATATTGGAAAGGTCGATCACATCAAGCAAAGAATCAAAGAAGCTCGGACAGACAAAGTCTTACGCGACAAACGCCGATCGACTTAGGATTCAATTTGGGATCGAGTTTTCTTAAGGTTTCTCCTTCAAAGGGAGTTATACGCTTTGCAAGAGATGAAAGTTCGACCCGCTATATAGGACTTTTCGAGATCCTGAATAGGATAGACCTTGTAGCTATGGGTTGGCTTTGCCACCAAGCATTTGAGACGTGCACAATGTGTTTCATGTCTCGCATTAATAAAAATACGTGTTTGATCCGAAACATGTAATTAAGCAAGATTTAAGTAGTCCCAGCCTCAGACTTAAGTTATGAAGAAATACTGTCCAAATTTTGGATAGAAAAGTTCAAGTTTCTGAACAACAAACAAATTGTTCTCGCCAGTAAACTGGAACCATCACGGTGCGGAGGAGGCCAGTGGGAACTTGAGGATAAAATGAAAACTAAGTACCCGATCTAGATTACCACGGTATGGAATTTCGAGGACGAAATTTTTATAAGGATGGAGGGATGTAATACCCCGTTTTTCTCGATAGAATTTTCGAGGAATTTTGAACTTAGAATTCATTAAGTCGATTAGGTGCCCGAAGAAAGAAATTTTAAATTCAAACAAAAGAATTTACTTGATAAATATTATGAAGTGATTACGAGAATTATTATATATTATATAATAATCGAATATGATTTATATATATACATATAAATCATTATCTTAATAATTTTATACTAATGTTTAATTATTAATTAAGTAATCTTTAAGATTGGACTTTAGTAGTAAATAATTTATCCAATGGGCTTTAGTTTGAAAAGCCCAAAAGGAAAGCCCATGAGCAAACCAAACCTACACTATATAAACTTCTCTTCCAAATTTTGACCCTAGCCTCCATTTTACAAATTCACTCTCTTTTCTCAATTTCAATAAGAGAACACAAGGTTTAACTTTAATCCCTATTCATTTTAGTGGGTATATGTATATGTTGTGTGTGTGTGTGTTGTAAGGTTAGTGTGAGTGTCGTGAGTTTTGAAGGAAATTAGAAATGAGTTTATGTATGTTGTGTGTTATGTGTGTGTGGTGAAATGGAGAAGAGAAGAGATGGGTTTGTGCGAGAGAGGGGCATACGAAAATAGATGAGGGGATGGTCGGTCGGCCTGACGTCGCCGAATCCAAAGATCCCAGTGGCACCGTCACCGTCGTCTTGTGAAGGTGTGTGTCGACGGCATGTCGCCGTCGCGTGTGTGTTGTCATCGCGTGTGTGTATTGCCTTCAGCGTGTGTGTGTGGCAGTGAGAGAGATGAACACGAAGGTGGTGCGACGACGACATCGCCGGACGTGTGGCGGTGGCGGTGGTGTGCGCGTGCGTCGCGTGTGTGCGATGGGTTCATTGCGTGTGTTCGTGTGTGTTGCCGTCAAAGCGTGTGTGCGTCGTGGAGTGTGTGTGCGTCATTGGAGAGAACGCACGGCAGCGGTGCCGAAATGGAGGAGGGTGGCGACCGGGCGTGACGTCGTCTCGAGGTGTGTGCGTGGTGAGGCGAGAGAGAGAGAGACGAGAGAAAAAAAAATAAAAATAAAAATAAAATGGGTCGCGGAATTTTGGCGCTGACGGCTCACTAAAAAGGTGGGGAGAGGCTGTTGGGTTTAGGGTTTTGTGATGTTTTGGGCCTTGTTTATTTATTTAATGTATTGGGCTCTTCCTATTTAATAATTGAATTTGTGTTTATTAAATAAATGGGTGATATTATTAAAAGTAATGGGCTCCTCTTTTATTAATGTGTTGGTTTGAATTCAAAATAGTTGGGCCTTTTATTCAAAGTTTTGGGTGATTCTTTTATTTATGTGTTGGATAGAATAATATAGAAAGATGGGTGGCCTTATTTAAATATTGGGTTGAAACTCCGTTGAATTAAATTAATAGTTGGACTTTAGATTAAATAATAGTTGGGCTTAAATTTAATTAATGATTGGGCTTTAGTTTAATTAATGACTTAACTTGCTTTAATTAATTAAACCTTTGGACCTAAAGTAATTAAATAAATAAGGTTTAACTTTGAGACTTAATTAATTAAATTATATTAAGTCTAATTAATTAAATAATTAACTTAAACTTATATATAAGTTTAAATTATTTAATTATGGTAAGTTAATTAATTAATTAATTAATTACTATTAAGTTTAATTGATTAATTGATTAAGTTAAGGTTAAGTCCAAGTTTAAGTTACTTTATTTATGATCATGACCTACTTAATTAATGTAATTAATTTCTTTTAATGAAATTAATTAAGTTATGATGATTAAGCAGTTTAAATTATGTTAAACAAGTACATAATTTGATAATTATATTATGTGTTATATTAAGCGAGTCCTTAATATATATATATATGATTTAGTATGCAATTTAATTGCATTATACTTTGTAAAAATATTTAACAAAAGAAGATTATGAAATTAAATTGTTTTTTTAAACGAAAAGTCGAGCAATGGTATTGTTGGTGCCTTTAGTCGATATAAATTAGTTTTCAAATTTAATTATATTTTGAAAACTCGGCTTAACGAATCATAAGCTAGTATCCTACTTTACTTGAACATAAGACTAGCTTTTGAGACCTATTAAGATTAGTGCTTCTTGTAGTTTTATCGATCAGGGATTAGCGCTTTCCTCAGACGCTGCGTACTATAGTGATTCTTCAGCTTTGTCCTATCGAGGTGGGCTTATCTTACAAAAGTATATTTGAGTTATATGCTCGATATTTCATGAAATGCAAACTGTTTATCCAATAAAATGTTTTTGCGCTCTACTGCTTAAGGCTCGTGATCGCTATTTTCTAACACGAAAAAGTGTAAGCATAGGTAAACAAGTATCGTATCCACATGGTTTGTAACGCCGAAAAGCACGTAAGCTAACTCAACGATGATTCATCATTATCCAAGCAACAAACATGGTTTGGTAAGATTTTAGGGCTTGAATTCAATCCAAAGCAAAGGTAACAAAATGTAAAGTAAATTAAAGCAATAAACACTTGGATGTTTAAAAACAGAGAAAGACGACTAACCACAGTGGCTGCATTAATCCTATCCACAACGTATGTTTATCCTGTTCCTATTAACCAATTTTAATCCGCATAAGACGGAAGATCACATATATAACCGATAATTTACATTTATTAAAATATTGTAGATTACTAGTTTTCCTATTATCATTATGTCTCTAGGTGAAAACAAGTAACTCCAAACGGATCACAAAGAATATGCTTCTCGAATATCCTATCTCACCACGACTCGAGGCTCATTCGTATCATGCATTCGATATCGATTGACAATTAACACAATTACGTAATTAACCGACAACTAAATATGCATCAAGATTGATCGAAATCAACACATATAAATAAACACAATCGAATCACGAATCAATGCATGGACGGTAAATAGCGATAACGAGAATCATAACATATAGGATCGAATCATGCAAACCCTAGGATTAGAACGAAAAACTAGCCGACATAATAAACTAATAAAATACGATTTAACCATAAAACAAAAATTAAATATATAAAACCCGTGATGAAGCGTTGATGAACAATCGTTGGGCTTGAATCCCAACCTCGAAAAACGGAACTTGTACAAGATTGTCCTGACGAAACATTCGGATCGTAGACAAAACGTAAAACTAACGAAGAACAATCGTAAAACAACTCTAGAATGAAACTATATGGAAGCTAAAGCTAAAACTCAAAAACTTATGAAAAACCGAGAAAAGAGGCTCGAATCGTAGGTCTAAGTTGGGGGTAGCGGGTGTTGCCGTATATATAGACACCCCAAACCCTAGTTTTTCCTTCGCGCCGTCTCGCGACCACCCTTCGCGATCGCTAGGTGCGGTCGCGGTATGTCTCATGCCAGCTCGCCTCTCGCCATCGCCTCTTGCTCGCTCGGGTGCCTCGCGACCGACTAGCGGTCGCTAGCCATTCTCAAGAGGTCGCGAAAATCGCCCAAGAGCTTTCTCGGGCTTCGGGCTTCGCTGCACGAACGCGTTATCGCGATCGCGGTGTCTTTGGTTCTCGCGTGTTTCTAGCGGCCATCCTAGCGACCGCTGGGTTGGTCGCTAGAAATAAACCAGAGTGTATAATCGGCTTGTGCGTGCTTCCTTGCTTCGATTTTCAACATACGGACCTACACAACACCAAAAGAACACCCAAGAGCGTTATCTTCTAGAAATAGATAAAACATTAAGAATCGATCGTGGCACGCATTAAAACGAGCTAAACTCATCTTCAAATATCAACTATAAACGTAAAATGCTTATCAAACCCCCAAACTTAAATCATTGTTTGTCCTCAAACAAAACCAAACAAAAGACACAACGAAAAGATCAACGAGCGTAGCAAAGATGATAACCATTCTAGCCCTTTAAACTTATCAACGCCAAAACATTAGTGCACATGACGGCGTTAGTCAACTCAACACAAACAACAATTGACGGCAAAACTTATTTAGATTCAACCTCACAACGGCATGTGTGTAAAATATAGGATACACTCAACTCGTAAAGAAATGTAGGATGTGTATACACTCAACGATCAATGCAATGCAACATCTTACCATAGGCTTGCCGCTTCTAATATCTCCACCGCGTCATCAGGTTCAAATTAGGATCAAAGAGGTCTTTTCATAGGTTGTAATGTAGGCACATTGGTTAAGGTAGGATAAAATATGGTTAAGGACTCAAAAACATTCCAAGCACCCCATTTATACTTTTTCGACACATATGGACTTCGTCCATTTTCCTCTTCTTTCCCAACGTGCTAAATCAACGCTTAATGCCACGAAGGTACCTATACTTTGATTGAAGACCCTTTATGCTCAACACTCATAGTGAACTTAACATTTTCTTTTTCTTTTCTTTTCTAGAGCTTATAGGTTTATCTTTCACAACAAAGGTACTATTATTCACCATGTATGTATTTTTCTACACTAAACTTTTCTCATCATAACTACATCAAAATTTCAACCCTTTTGATTCCCATATCCATCCTCACCTCCTATCATCCGTTAATCGAAAGAAAAGTCTAATAAAGGCTCAAAGAAGGCGACAAATGGTATATATCATCGGGTTAGTGTTTGGGTGATAAGTGGTTAACAACGATGGCCTTTTATCCTTTCCAAATTCGAAACATATATCATAGCGGTCTCGATACGTAAACACGGCAAGTTCTAGAAGATAATCACATGCACGATATCACACAATTAATGTAAACTCGATCAAGATATGTATACAAAGAAGCTCAAGTTTCACAGATAAGCAAATGGTGAAAACAAGTCAAGCCATCTCACGCATTCAGCTATTTTCTAACATATCATGCACTATCATCAAATTCACCCAAATTTCTATCATATCCACATGGATTAACATACTTCACTTAACTCTTGATCGACGCAAACGAAAACAAAAACAAAAACAAACACCAAAAAGACCCAAAGATACAACTAAACCATAAAGCATAGAAAAATAAAGATTCTCAACCAACAAACTCGTTTACCCCAAACTTATTGTGAACATGTGGAAACAATAAGGTTTGCGAAAAGAGTAGAGAGAAAACTTACCTGAAATGCCACATCGATGGCGGATAAAATCCACGCCATCGATTCCATTGTCGCATCATCTCCATCATCTTGTTGTTGCTCGAAGGCCTGTTGTTGGTGTAGATGGCTTGTCGCTGTCCATAATCGGGTCAGTTCCCGCATATGGTCGAGACGACCATCTATGTGATCTAATCGATCATAAACCCGGTCGCTCAACGGGCGGGCGTAATATGCCGCTTATCTGCGAGCCACTTCGGTCGGCCGCTTGTCCCTCGGCGTTGTCGCTCGCCGCCTTGCTGCTCACGCCACGGCCATGCATAATGCAGGAGCTCATATTCCGCATCCGAGTAAAGATCGATAGCTGACTCTGGATCGCGCGCAAGATGATCTCGCTTTGATCATATAAGACCACAAGAACGCTGGTGCTCTTCAGAACGCTCGACGATAGCACGCCTGTCCAGAAGATGTCGAGAGATCGGATCTTCGAATCGTAATCCCAAAGAAATCAGAATGGGTACGAATCCCTATGCATATCTTCGATTACCCAAACCTGGATCGATATGGAGAAGTCTGAGCTAAGAACATGCCGCATGCATCTTCCGTTGAACATAGCTCCAATCAGATGCTCATATCTTGTGAGAGGAGCTGCTCGAACGCCATGGGTGAAGAGGATGTGAAGTAACGGACACTGGATTCCGATAGCCTGATCTCGAGGCATCATAATATGGAGTGTGCTCGAGCCGGCCCATGAACTTGCCACGCTTGACCGTACTCGACGCCCTATGTAATCTTCCTGATTCCATTGATTATGCCATTAAGTTCGCCACGGAGTGACGGGCTCATTGTCAGCCGAAACGAGTACCGCATGCCATTTGTCTTGTGAACATGGAGAGTCGACAAGAATTGAGTGGATCCGATGTAGATAATTGGTGGATAACGAGTACAGCCCGGACCTCTCGCTAACCACCACATCATTGGTTAGCCCATCTCGACACGTTGGAGACATGAACGGAACGCCGTACATCACCAATCGATCCCAACGGCTTCGACGAGTCACTCAGTCGACCTAAAATTTTCGGATCGAATTCATCCGGTGGTGCCAGCGTGGCTCGCGTGAGCTCATCATGATGCTCATCTGGAAATCATCTTGTTCGCCGGGAAGGGACAACGCTCGCTTTTCGCCATGCGACCGTGAGTACGCGGCATATTTGTACCTAAAAGAATTTCAAAGTTAGCCCGTATGAATGAAACAATCAAACAATCGCAACCCAAAATGCTCAAATAGATCCCCAAACTTCAACTTAATCAAATTATTTCCATTATCATATGATCTCGCAAGATAATACAAATGGGAAAACACACAACAGCCAAAATTTCAAAATTGGACGCCTGGAAAACTAGCGACACACCGCGGTCGCGAGGGTGGTCGCAGGCACCGCTGGCCGCCACTCAATCACAAGGCGCGCCCGGAGCGCCAGAACGCACGTCAAGGAAGTACTGCCGCTGCCAGAAGGCAGAATGTTTTTCAAGGCTATTTCACAATTTATAACCCAAATCAACAATGTAGGCACATTAGACAACAATATATGTATAAACGATAAACCTATCATTGGACAAATCATGCTCAAACACCAAACAAATCTAGCAAAATAAGCCCTAGTCTCTCAAATTAATTAAACCCACCTCAAGAGGATAAATGGAACAAATCTTCCTAATCATGCTCAATAAATGTAAACCCATGAAGAATTAAACAAATATAGCATACCCGGTGGATTTGATGGAGAAATGCAAGAAAATTAAGAGTAGGTTGGGTGCTTGAGGGTTTGTGTCGCTTTTTCGTAAAAACGCGTGTGTGTGTAGGTTAAAAATTGGGAAGATAAGTGTTAAACGCGGTCACGGCGGGCGCTGGTCAGCGTGGTCGCGACGGATCTCGCGGTCGAGCTCGTGATCGCGAGCTGTCAGCTCTATCGCCGAAAAAACACGCTCATTCTCTGCACACCGCGACCGCGGTCGCAGGTGGTCGCTAGACACTTATTTTTTTTTTTTTTTTTTAAAGAAAGCTATTAAACTTTGGGATCTAACAAAACAACGAAACACACACAAACAAAGAAACATAACCAAAAACAAAACGAAACAACAAAAAAAGAAGTAAAACTGCTATCAACTAGTGCTAGAATTATCGCCGCTAGCTCGACGGACTCTTAGCATGGTTCGTTGAGCTTGGTCACCCGACTTCTCGGTCAAGTGTGACTTGAAGTAGGATTTGAGGTACTGGCCGCTCACTATAAAATGTTGCCCCGAGTCTGGAGCTCAGAACTCCCATTTGCAAGTGCACGGTAACGATATGGCCCACCATCTGACTTGAGTTTTCCGGAATAACGAGTCGAGCATTGTAAAGTAAGACTTCATTACCGCGAAAATCTTGCAAATGTGGAGGTTGGAATTCGAGCTCTTCCTCAGATATCCGAAGTTCTCAAGCTTCATTCCTCCACTCAGCTCCAACATGGTCACTCTCATCATACCGCCTCCTGAAGTCCATGTTGATTCTCCTATCGCCCAATATGCTTTGTGCTCCAATTCAACCGGTAAATGGCGGATTTACCAAATACCATTTGATATGGAGATACGATGAGCCAGACGCATCAGAAGCCCAAAGAGCATCATCCAACCGCTGGCCCAATCCTTACGAACAACCGATTCTCAAATCGCTTGATCTCCTCAGCTCACTTGCCCGCTTGCTTGTGGAGGGGAGGTGACTCGAGTTCACCATATTTGCTGAACGTTAGCCACTTATTATCGCGCGATCCCCATCACGATCACGCCTGACTCCAAATCGAGTCAATGTTCTTGTGAAGGAACTTGATCACCTACTGAGTCGCTCGTGAGCGAATGCCACCCAACGGGAAACGCACAGAAGAAGAATATACGTAACCACAAGACATTGGGAACATGCCAAGTCGATCCCCATACGTCAAATAGTTCCACCTCCATGATGGTTTTCTGGTGGCATCTGCCTTTCTTAGTGACATTCCCACTCGACAACGATCACAACTCTTGATAAAGATTGGCAATCAAGATCAAGGCCAAAAGAATCCATCGTGGTAAATCTTTGTCACGTCTTGCCGCACAAAAGGCCTCCAACAACAACTATGGCACTGTGGGATTATGTTCTCCCGTTCTCCTTGGGAACGCAGGCGACGTGTCAAACCATCGGCACATGGCGGTGAGGGTGAGGATCGTCCCAATAATAGAACTTGACATCGTGGAGAAACTTCTTTCAAATGACCTTTGCATCGATGGAGGTAGAACTCCAATCACCAAGTAATTTACAAAATCAAAGCATACCATCGAAAGCGATCGATGATGCTCAAAATGTGCTCGCTCGGGAAGTTCTCCTTTATGCCAATCTTCTTATCCTCTCGTTCGATCGCTTCTCCAATCGCGACAAGTGGTCGGCAACCACATTCTCACAACCCTTTCTATCTTTGATCCATGTCGAACTCTTGAAGAAGGAGGATCCATCTCACTGAATTCGGCTTCAATCTTTCTTGGCGAATGATGACGAATGGCGGCATGGTCAAGGTGTGTGCGATGGTGTGGGTGCCGCACCAAATAAGGTCTAAACTTATCAAAAGCATAGACCACGACAAGTAATTCCTTCTCCGTGGTGGTGTAATTCATTTGAGCGGTCGAGAGTCTTACTTGCATAATAAATTACTCGGAAAAGCTTGTCTCGTTTACGCCTAATACAAGACCAATCGCCCAATCACTCGCATCACACATCAGCTCGAACGGTTGACTCCAATCAGGGTGAGACCAAAACTGGAGTCGAGATCAGGGCTAACTTTAATTTCTCGAACGCCTCCAAACACTCATTTGTGAACACGAACTTCATATCTTTCTCGAGCAATCCACACAATGACTTCGTGATCGCCGAGAAATCCTTAATGAACCTTCTATAAAAACCCGTATGACCGAGAAAACTCCTCACTGATTTGACATTTGTAGGCGGAGGTAGTTTCTCGATAGATACTATCTTTGCTCGATCCACTTCCAAACCTTTGGCCGAGACCTTGTGACCAAGCACGATACCTTCCTTCACCATGAAACGGCACTTCTCCCAATGAGAACAAGATTCATCTCCTCACATCTTTGCGGCACTTGTGACAAATTATGGAGACAATGGTCGAATGAAGAGCCAAACACGGAAAAGTCGTCCATAAAGACTTCCATAATATTCTCGATCAACCCATGGAAGATGGACATCATACATCGTTGGAAGGTGGGTACGGGCATTGCCAATCGAGCGGCATTCGCCTATGGCGAAAACTCCGTACGGACACGTGGCGTCGTCTTGTGCTGATCTTGAGGCGATGGCAATCGATTGTACCCAGAATATCCATCGAAAAACGAGAGAACTCATACCCCGCTAGTCCGTCCAACATCCCGATCGATAAAGGCGGGGAAAATGGTATTTCCTCGTGGTGTTCGAGAACACGATAGTCGATGCAAACTCGCCATCCTCGTTACGAGTCTTGTTGCCACAAGCTCGTTTGTCTAAATCTCGATCACCGTGATACCCCTTTCTTGGATACCACTTGAGTAGGGCTAACCCACTCGTTGTCGGATATGGCGTAGATCATGCTGCGTCTGAAACTTCAAGACTTCTTCTACGGCGACCTCTTGCATCGCCGGATTCAATCGGCGTTGAGGTTGCACCTTTAGCTTGTATTCATTCTCAACGGGATCCGGTGCATGCAAATCGAGGGTGACTGATATCGAAATCGTCCGCTGATCGCGAGACTTGATCGCTTGCGGACAACCATCGGTTCGTGTCTCTCATCGATCAAAGCCAAGATATTATCACCGGGCATGTCTCCTCGCCGCCTAAGAATGCATCACGAAGGTGGTCCGCAACTCTTTCAACTCCATCTTGGGTGTAGTCTCTTCCTTCTTTACCACGTCCCTTCTCTCGAATCGGCTTCCTCACATCCAAATAAGCCTGGCTCCTCGGGAGGCCTTGACTTCATCGATGGACTCAAGATACTCTAAAATCTCGCCTGCGCCTCATCAAGGTCTCTGGGTGAGAAAATCGAGTTCGCATACAAAACTCCATCGGATCACTTGATTGAAAGTGAGGCGACGGCTACCGCTTATAACTCGACAATCTTCCATGGTCTTCGTCGCCGTTTTCATAGCATCATATATAGAGATTTTCATCTCCTCGTCGTTGACTCGAAGGTGAGATCTCCATCTTGCGTTTATCGCGCTCTGAGATAGCTAGGAATGGTGGCCCGAGAATAAGAGGTGTATTCCCATCCTCCGCATATCGAGAACAACGAAATCGGTGGGAAGATGAAATCTCGAACTTTCACGAGCACGTCCTCCACTATCCCTTTCTTGGATAAGTCACCGATGTTCCGCCATCCGAAGAGCTATGGTGGTCGGCTTGATCTCCCCAATCTCCAATCTATTAAAAATGGACAACGGCATCAGTTGATGCTTGCCCAAATCACACGAACCTTGGAGAATGTCTGTCCTCGATGGCGATGCTATGGTGGTACACGGATCTTTCGCTGAGCTGCAACTTTCGCAATCTGACGCACTCTTGAGACAGTTTATCGTCTCGAATTTCCCAAGCTTCTTTTTATCGCAGCGGCATCCTTGAAACTTAACGTAACTAAGCATATCTCGAGTGCATCAAGTAAAGGAATATTGATGTACCTTTTGAAACATCTCCATGAACACGGTTAACTTCTCGTCGTGCTTGGGCTTGGCTAAACGGCTTGGAAGCGGAATTGGAGCACGTGCGTGGAAATTTCTTCACAACTTGCTCTTCGCGATCAGCCAAGCGACCGCGTGGTGCGATCGCTAGGCACATGTACTGCATCTTCCTTCGTCTTGCGGGCGCTTTCTCGGGCGCTAGGTGCGCTCGAACCTTCAGACGATTTCTGCGGCGCTTGAATTACTCGCGACCGCTGGAGTCGCTCGCTAAATCCTCGGATCGACATGTCGCCGGCGCGTTTTGACTTCTTGCGCCCGGCCGCTCGCGAACTCCTTCTTGTATTCCTCGCGGTCGCGAGCTTCGATCGCAGATTTCTCTCTTGCCCGTTTTCCCGTTCGCCTCGTGACTTTGATAAGCTCGTCCTTTCTCGATTGAATGGCATTCAAGTGATTTTGAGGGTTTACCTCAGACACTCGGAAATCGCCCGACTTGTCTGCCCATTCACATGTGCGCTATCTCGACTTATTTGATTCTCCATCATCTTCACGTGCTTTCCATGCCATCACGGTGGACTCAAATGATTGATCTTACGCGGTGTTGCTTATAAACGATTCGATTCATTGCCAATTGTTGGTTGTTTACAACCAATCTGCTGATCATGTCCTCTAGACTCGGCTTCCGTCTCTTGAATCACTCCGCTACGAATCGAGAAACTGGAGGGCTGTTGAAAATTGTTGGGGTTGGCGTCACGAAATTTGGGTGACTTCTTGTTCGGATTGCGCGGATTCCCCGGGACGGTTATTCCTCGATTTATGTAATTCACGTCCTCGACCTCGTTTATCTCGACTCGACAATTTATCCGAGCCACGCCTTTTCTCCTCCTTCTTTCTCAAATTGGCTTCTTAACAAGGTGAGCTGCTCATAATGTTGTCGTACTTTGAGTCGCCTTCAGCGGTAGTAACCTTCACCACCGGTGTCCTCTCAGTGACCATCGATAGCGGTGGTCGCCATCTCTTCTATGATCGGCTGCCTCGTCTACGTCTGTTCAAAATCTGACCTCCGCGATGCGTCGACAATACTCCTCGTGTGAGGTGTCGACCACCAGAAAGCGTAATCTGCTTCCTCGAGAATCCATCTTGTGGGCAGCTTCTCGATAGGCCCCAATCTTTCCCACGACTCGAATAAAGATTCATCTCCTAACTGGAGAGTGAAATCTCGGCTATGATCTTCGCGTGCATGGCCGGAGAAAGTACTTGAAGAATTTCTCACACGAATTGCCCAACTGATGCCGTCACGATCTAAGGTCTTGAACCAGTCCTTTGCTTGATTTCGAGAGAAAATCCGAACATACGATCCGGTTGTGTCTTGTGGCACCCGTTCTGTTTGATGGTGTCACAAATGTCGAGATAGGTCTCGAGATGGGCATTCGGATCCTCTGTGACTCTCCTCGAACTGCCCCTTGAACCATCTTGATTAGGGCGGCTTCTCAAAATTGTTAGCGTTTATCAGGCCCCATCCGCCTCCTTGAAATTGCTCGGTGGGAGGTGCAGCACATATAATTCAGCAGTCTTGCCGCCTCCGAACGAGACAGCGAGTCCCATAGTCGCCAATTGGCGCCAGATTTCTGTAAAGTGCGCTAATGGGCATGCGCTACTTCGAGGAACGCCCGTTATTCGGATTCCCCGCCATTGCTTCTTTGTCTCTTCTCGCCTCCTCCTCTTGTGAGTGATTTCGATCTCGGGATCAAAGCGTTGTTCGGAGGTCCACAGGACCTTGTGAACATAAACTACCCGAGAACAAGAAGAAAATCGGCATCTGGCGAGAACAAATAAAATAAAATAAAATACAACTTGAATTAATAATTCCAAATCGTCAAATTATTCCTATGAAATCTTAACAATCCTCGACAGCGGCGCCAAAATTTGATCGCTTATTTTTCTAACACGAAAAGGAGTAAGCATAGGGTGTTTAAGTATCGTATCCACGTGGTTATGCAGCGAAACACGGAAGCTAACTCAGCGATGATTCATCATTATCCAAGCAACAAACATGGTTTGGTAAGATTTTAGGGCTTGAATTCAATCAAAGCAAAGGTAACAAAGCAGTAAGTAAATTAAAGCAATAAACACTCGGATGTTTAAAAAGCAGAGAAAGGCGACTAACCACAGGCTGCATTAATCTTATCCACAACGTATGTTTATCCTGCTCCTATTAACCAATTTTAATCCAGACAAGATGGAAGATCACATATATAACCGACAATTTACATTACGACAAAGCGGTCGAGATTACTAGTTTTCCCTATTATCATTACGTCTCTAGGTGAAAACAAGTAACTCCAAACGGATCACAAAGAATATGCTCCTACGAATATCCTATCTCGACTCGACTCAAGGCTCATTCGTATCATGCATTCGATATCGATTGACAATTAACACAATTACGTAATTAACAGACAACTAAATATGAATCGAGATTGATCGTAAATCAACACATATAAATAAGCACAATCGAATCATGAATCGATGCATGGACGGTAAATAGCGATAACGGAATCATAACATATAGGATCGAATCATGCAAACCCAGGATTAGAGCGAAAAACTAGCCGACATAATAAGCGGAATAAAATACGATTTAACCATAAAATGAAAATTAAATATATAAAACCCGTGATGAGCGTTGGATGAACAATCGTTGGGCTTGAATCGACCCTCGTAAAACGGAAACTTGCAAAGATTGTCCGGACGAAACGTTAGGATCGCAGACAAAGCGTAAAACTAACGAAGAACAATGCGTAAAACAACTCTAGAATGAAACTATATGGAAGCTAAAGCTAAAACTCGAAAAACTTATGAAAAACCGAGAAAGAGGCTGCGAATCGTGGGTCTAAGTTGGGGGCGCGGGTGTTACCATATATAGCACACCCCAAACCCTAGTTTTTCATACGCCGCTGTCTGCGACCACCCTTCGCGATCGCTGGAGTGCGGTCGCGGTATGTCTCATGGCAGCTCCTCTCGCCCGCGGTGGCCTCTTGCGCTCCCTTGGTGCTCGCGACCGACTAGCGGTCGCTAGCCATTCTCGAGAGGTCGCGAAATCGTCGATGAGCTTTCTCGTTGGGCTTCTCTCGCGAACGCGTTATCGCTGTCGCGGTGTCTTTGGGTTCTCGTGCCAGTGTTTCCTAGCGGCCATCCTAGCGACCGCTAGGTTGGTCGCTAAAACAGCCGAGTGTATAATTGGCTTGTGCGTGGTTCCTTGCTTCGATTTTCAACATATGGACCTACAACACCAAAAGAACACCCAAGCGTTATCTTTACAGAAATAGATAAAACATTAAGAATCGATACGTAACGCATATTAAACGAGCTAAACTCATCTTCAAATATCAACTATAAGCGTGTAAAATGCGCGTTTATCGGCTCGATATATGAATCGATCGAGTTTCTTTCGACCTTACAAGTTAATTGAGAATTATGTACTGCTTGTTAGTTGTTTCGGTGGGTTGATCTCCATCGGGCACTAACCAAGTCATGAGGCGTTATAAGGGTGCTTATGCGGATGTGTTCAAATCGTCATGTTATTATGGTGCTTATGCGGATACGTTCCGGCACATCATGAATTGTCGGGTTACTTCTCGATGACAATAATGGGAGCATGTGATCCACGGTGGCTAGAGGTCCGGATCAAAGCGAGTAATGTAAGAGTCGTGACAATGGGCCCAAATGAATGAAATATTTTGCATGCTTAGAAGTGGTTTCTTTTTTAAACCTTCTAAGTTATGTTATCATGATTGGATAAACTGCTTTTACGGTTTATGAAATGTTTATGAAAATGCATGCCCACCGAGTACATTAGTACTCGACCAAATGTTTTCAAATGTTTTCAGGTTGATCGATGGGCGGCCGGTGAGAGAGTGAGATTAGAGTTCACTCCGTATTTTGACTAATTATTCCGCATTTAGACTTCGATGAGCTAGCTCTAATTACATTTTCCTTATTATCATGACTTGAATTATATCTTTTGATTGAGCTTAGACTCTAAATCATTGATGTTAGAATTTTGATGTGTCTTGGCTATCGGAAGCACGAAACTAAACTTGTGATCCCGAGGATAATTATCGTTTTGATTGGTTTAGTCCTTGATGTCTTCCATTTTCATTTAGGCTATTCCCAAATCCCAAGGGTTTATTGCCTTGATCATTCGAGTCAATTATTGACTTCATATTTTCCATTATTTTTATTCGTCGAGCCTCGATTTACGAGCTTTCGTTATCTTAAGAAATCGGGCTGTGACAATGAGAAAAGCACATGAGCCCATGAAAAGTTATAAGAGTGAAAATGGTCACCACCATTTTTAAGGGAGAAATTGGAGCGGCAAAGCAGAAAAATCCATGCCTTTTTTCTCCTCTCGGATTTTCAGCGCGCAGTTTCAGAAAAATTTCGTTTTCCGGAGATTGAACCGTTAGATCTCCATTATTTTTGGATAACGGTTTCACAGCAACTGAGCCAACGTTTTGGACGGTGGAGATAGAATTTTGAGGTTCGAAGGTCGGGTTTCGTTGATCTGAACAGATGATAATTTTTGTTTATATTTTTCTTGATCTTTGCTCGATTTTGATTCCATACATCTTGATGTGCTTATTTTCGAGTGTATGATGTTTTGTGCGCCTCTAGTATAATCTAGAAGATTGTGTACTACTCCATTGTTGATGATAGTGGATTTAAGCGGCTAGTAGTCCCGTGATTTTTTCTCTCTTTCGTTTGAGAGATTTTTCACGCTAAAATTTTGTGTCTCCTTATTTCGTGTGCTCACTGTTTTGAGTGACGATATTGATGCTTTTAGAATACCCTATCATGCTGCATTCTCAAAGGTTCATACGAGTCGGAAAATTAGTCAAACAAAGGTGTCATATTCTTGAGCGTTGCATCCGCTCAAGTGTTCTTGATGTTTCTCTTGCACATTGTCATGTAAAGTTTAAGTTCAATCGCACCAAATTTTGTCGGTGGTTTGTGGATGGATTCCCTAAAGTTCTGCTTAAAGAATGATTTATATTGAAGGAAATTTTATTAAAAATATAGATATAAACTCAATTATTGATGGATTTTAATATTGAAATCTCATGAAGATAACTTATGAAAACATATAAATATTTTAACATTTATGATATTAATATCAAAATCTTATTTTTCACCCACCCCATCATCAACTTCCTGATCCGCCTGGAGGAGTATTTTATATCTCTAAGGCCATCTTTGGTAGCCTTGTTTGGAAGCAGATTAGGTAGGTTAGATTCCACCGTAGCGTTTGGTTTTAGAACTCACAGTTGGTTCTGATTGATCCCATCTTGACAAGATAAATGAAATTTGCTCGCCATTAATCTTTTTTTTGCCTCTCGAAGGGTTAAAAAATGAATACTGATCAACCTCATTTTTTTTCGTAATCTATATTTATAATTAATGTACCAAACAATATCTATATTTTTATATTTATACCACTACCAAACGAGGCCTAAGTACATGATATATACCCTCAATCAACACGTCGGCATAGGTATTCAGCACGTCACATCAATTATAGCTTTGCAGTCGCATTCAATCAGTAAGTTTCATGATCTTTTTGCTACTTGGATGCATACACACTATAATAAAAACGACACAAATTCTCGAACTATCGCTATAACTTTATTACCTTTTTTTTTTGTAGTCGACTTAATACTTTTTAAAGTAGTGTCTTTGGTAGAGAGTATATAATGTCGTAGTTAAGTAATTTTGAGTTCAAATTCTACTATTTTTCTCAAATCAGTTACTTGCAATACATGCATAAATAAGAGATGCATCTATGTATAATAAGCTTAATGTTCGAATATGGTATGATTTTTATCCAAATAAGTACTTTATGACTTAATATTATAAAATATTCAAATATGGTTTGAAAATTGCTGCGTCATTACAAATATAGTCTCATTATCTAACGACATGGAATGAAACATGATGTGGACTGATGACCACATCGTTTTATCGTACGTGGCAATAATTAATTGCTACATCAACAACCTTCAATTCACGTCATGTTTATTTTGACATCGTTAGATAATCAAACTATATTTTTTGAAAATAAAACAATTTTCTAGTCATATATAGATATTTTATAATATCATGACATAAAGTATTTACATGGACAAATGTGATGCCATATTTAAATATTAACTCTTTGTCACCTCGTGAGATTGAATAATTTTGTGAAATGGTCATTTCGAAAGCAATTCCATTAATTTCAAAGGTTTAAAACCAACTTCTATGACTCTTAAATGGCCCACTATATACTATGAAAATTCACAAAGATGTAGAGCTCACATTTGAACTTTCAAATTTACTTGATTAGCATTTTCAAATATAAAAATTCAAATCTGAAATGGTACAATTTCTGATTCTGTATTTAATATTACTCTTGTTATAGTTGGATTTTCTATCAAAATTCTTACAAATGTATATGATGTTTATTTTTATTTTTTCGTTCTCTTCGAAAAATTACAATTATATTGTTGCAAAAGAAAAATCAAATAACCATCACAATTCACAAAAACCCACAAAACGTTGAACGTCAAGGAAATAAAATATCTTGAATAACAGCTAGCTCGAAAAAAAATATCTAGAATGGTAGAAAGATCTCATATGCATTTGGCACATAGTGCGATGTAGAAAGTCCTAAGTTTATTTTTGGTTTCAAAATAAAGATAAACAAACAGGTAAATCAATTATGCCCTGACGAATATATTTTCCTTTTATCTGTATTATTTATTTCGGTTCCTAATTCTTTATTTCTATAATCCCAACGAAAAAACTTCGCTTTGTTATAAATTTAAAGGATGGGTTTAAATGATTATAATGGGTTTTCGTGCTGTTATTATTATTGGAAAAAATATTAATAATGACGTGGAACGTATGGTTCAGCTTTTGAAATAAACTGCTGAATTCGATTTCCCTTAAAAACACTATTCAAATTTGAGTTGATTTCATATAGTGACAGTGTGACACTACAATTTTAAAATTGTAACACTAAAAATATGAAAATATATTATATCCAATTTTGTATTTGTATTAAAAATGTTGGCTATTGGGCTGATTGGAAAAGCCTATGTACGTTGTGAGTATAACCTATGGGCTTTGCTCAATGGATTCAAATTAGTAGACTAACTGAAGTAACGAGTCTTGTCTGAGACAATCTCATCATGAGACGAATTAGGATTTAGATTTAAACTCATAGTTAATATTATATTATAATTAATAATACCGATACATACATATATTTCCCTGAAATATGAGGTTAGATCAAAATCTTGATTTGTCCTATGACAATACGATTTCACACCTTTTTTTATATATACTAAAATTAGGGTAAGTGGACTTATTATAAGATCAGACGGAACCGGGATAGATGCTTTTAGATTGTATTATTTAATTATTTGGCCTCTAATGGATTAAAATGCAGCTAACATAACGTGCATTTAAGTTTTTATTTTAGGGCCCCAAGGTTTTATTTTAGGGGAGAAAACGTTTCAGTAGTCAAGTTGTATGCTCAACCAATTTACTGATGTTAGTCCATATTTTATTTATATATAGTTGTTGGGCCCTGTAGCTGTTTTCCTTTCCAGAAAAGTAGATTTGCATACAATTTTGATTGGCACGCAAATTTATAGTAACCTTAAGGAGTGTTTACTTTTCATGATTAACATTTTGAAGGATTGACTATTTAATGGATTAAATATATGATAAGATAATTTTTATCTATCAATCATTTGTTTACTACAAAGGATTAGTGAAGGATTAAAATTGAGATAAATAATTATCCCTTTATTTGGAGGATTATTTCAATCCTACCTATATTGGTTGGATTAAAATTAATTAAGAACAATTCAAATGATTAAAATAATCCCGGGTTTTAGGATATCCTCAAATATTAATCATTAAAAGTAAACACTTGATTATGTTAGATAAATTTTATTTATCCAACCTAATTATGCAAAGTAAACACCACCTAAATGGCTCCGTCCTAATTCCAAATATATCGTTTATATATTGGGATTCTTATCAATTGAGGATTTGAAAAGTAAGTTATTTTATCAATTGAGGGTTTGAAAGATACAAGTTATTTGTTTGGAATCTGAGTGATTGAAACTATAATCGAAGACTCTAAAAATCACGTATTTCATTTTTTAAATTTTTTAAATTGTTTGTACGAAATTCTTAATTAATTAAATTTATAAGATCATAATTGATGAAGTTTTATTAGAAATCAATATAGATAGCAAAAATAATCAAAACATATTATTTTTGAAGTCTTAGAATTTGTAGTTTCAATGACTAGAGAGTCCTATACTAGTTTGCATTAAGGATGTATATGAATCAAATAATTTTGGTTCGATTAAATATTTGATTTGATTATTCGATATTCGAATTTGAAATTTTGTGATTCAAATACAAATATGATTTTTTTAAAATTTGATTAGTTACAAATACGAATTCAAAATCATGATATTCGATTTGATATTCGCAAATATTCGGTTCGATTAGATATTTTATATATAAAGATCTATATTATTGTTATTTCTAAAAAAATAATTATATTATTGTTAATATGGTATAATTGAAGCAAAAAATATTATTATACTATTTTTAATACAAATAAAACTAATATTAAATAATAAATTGCTAATTTATTCTAAATCCTAAAAATAATAAAAATAAAAATCATAATTTTAAGATTAAAAGCTGTATCGTTTTCTCCCTCCTAAACATACTCTCTCACTGAGCTGCCACCATGCCTCACCGTTCGCCACCCCTAGCAGCCACAACCACGCATCTTTCCCTCTGCCACAACCACCTATCTCCACTGCTGCCGCAACCACTCATCATCGTTGTTGCTCCAATCCCATCACCGTGCTCATGACCAACCATGCGCCACCACACTTCATGCTACCAAGCTGCCACTGTGCTCACCATCGCACTACAACATTCATATGCCGTGCATTTTCACTACATCATGTATAATTTAATCTACTATCAAAATATTGAAATTTAAGACAGTGTTGTCTTTCTTTGAAATTTGAAGCACTGTCCTCATTATCATGTCGAAAGAACTGAATTTTGCAACTTATGTTATCTATTATGACACATGTAAGTTATATTTAATTCTTAATTTATTTGATATATATATATATATATATATATAGAATGAGGTTCAAATAAGAACCAATTTTAACGTAAGAACTAAGAACCACGGAAATTCTTTACGAACAAAATGAATTTGCTATGAAAGTTAATGAATCTGCTGGGAAAGTTACTGAATTCAAAAATTCAGAATTTTCACCAAGGGTTCGAATCCCATGAGAGGCAAAAATTTTATTTTTTTTGGATTCAGTAATTTTCCCAGCGGATTCATCAAGTTTCACACTGAATTCATCATTTTTTGGTTCTCACGTTCTCACAATAAAAATGGTTCTTACGTTAACTCTTCCCTATATATATATATATATATATATATATATATACAAGCATGTTTTATAAAATTGGGTTCTAATCGATTTTTATTATTATTTAGGTGAAAGAAAAATATTTTTATGTCATGCTGCAAACCACTTGATTTGCAAACTTTGTGGAAGATTGGATGCTTGTCATTTCAAATGGTTTACGTGAAGTACTATTTTAATGAATTTGATCAAACCTTTATTTTTTTTTTTACATTTAATCGTTATTGTTTATGTTATACAAATGATTTGAGAGTTGAAACAGTAGAGTCATCATTTTACATTTATATTGAGTGTTTATAGCTCCATATTATTTAAAATATATTTTTAGAAAATTTCTCCTTAAAAATTACGAATAGAATTTTCTAAAAATACATTTGAACAAAATTGAAATGGACATTTTGTTTGATTCGAGTATTCACAAGTACTATATGAATCTAATACAAATCCAAAAAAAAAATATTCTGAAGAGATTCGAACATCAATTCGATTACAGTGATATTCGATTTAAATCAATTAATTTACAATGATATTCGGTTCGATTCGATTCGTTTACAACTCTAGTTTGCATCTTTCAAGTTTCGGAGTGATAACTAATCTATATTTCGGGTTCTAATCCCATATAATTCTTTTATTCTTATATATTGGGTGTTTCAGATATATATTACTCCATAATGTAATATTTGATGCTACCTTTCATAGTCATTCACAAATACCTTGTTTGTAGTATTTTAAATCAACAAGCCACATTAAATTATTGTAAATTTTAAACTTCATGAAATACGAATAACATGGGAATTTTTTTTGAATAACTCGTTTTCCAAAATTATTCATAATCTACGTGAGAAACTAAAGTAGGTCATATACATTTAGGGTTGAAGGAATACTTACCATTTCTATGTGACATCATAAATAATACTTAGTACATATATGCGGTTCTTCAAACAAGACATGTCGAAGTCTAAACTAAAAGGTAACCATCGATTACCGTTCTATTTCTTGCGCTTAACTAATTTGATGCTTATGATTAACAATTAGTAAATTGGGATAAACGCAACTGCGAATGGTATGACTAAACCTTTATATGACTTAACATGTTACTTTCAATGTTTCACTAGCTTTTTTACACAATTTAACATGTACTACATCTGTCCATCAAATACGATATTTGATTTTAGTGGTACGGATTTTGATACATTGTCATGAGTGTATAATGATTTGAGATTATAAATGAATAGATTAATGGGTAGTTAGATTAAAAGTTAGGTCTATATAGATAATAAATGAATATATTAATGGATATTGAGAGTAAAACATAGGCAATGAGAGACTTTTTGTAAATAAGTGGATAGATTTAAGATAAAAATTATGGAGTCATGACGTGTCCGAAAAAGGAAAATGGACGCTTTCTGTGGACGGACAAAAAATATATTAAATGAACGTTTTTTGTGGATGGAGAGAGTAGCTCTCAATGTCTCACTAAGAGGGTGTTTGGCTGAGCTTATAAACTCCCAAAAAACATCTTATAAGCGGTTTTTTAAACTTGAAAAACGACTTATAAGCTGTTTTGGGGAGCTTATAAGCTCAACCAAACACCCTCTAAGTCTTTTACATGACTTAACATGTAACTTTCAATGTCTCAATTGAAATCTTTTTTAATCACCTTACCTTCTTGCATTAAATATACCTATAAGGCTATAACTGCTCTATCAATAAAACCAACCATTTGCATTTCTCAAATGTTAATAGAGATCAATAAGAAGAGGAAAGAAAGAAGAAATAATATTAGAAAATAAAATAAAGCAAAATGTCATATATTGAGAAAGAGGGGAAAAGGAAGCGCTTCTGGAGTAAAATATTATCAATATACAAAGGGAGAATCATAATTTTGTTATTTAAAAACAAAAACAGAGGGAGAATCTGCATCCTATGTAAAGTACGAGCTGTTCTGCAGCAACAAAATATAGTAAGTGTTCTCTCCAATTAGTTAAGAATATAGACATGAAGAGATGCCAGCCAACAAAACTCCAAACTCTCCGCTCCCACCAATAATATAAATATTATTTCTACGTAGCACGAGATCAAATATAACATACACCTATCATGATATATATATATATATATATATATATATATATATATAAAAAGGTCAAAAAAAGTCATATTAGGTCGAAAAAATATCGAATTACTTTGTCCTTTAAAAAGAAATACTGTAATTTTTGCCAAAAAAGAAAGTGGGCGTATAAGTCTAATAATTTTTATTCTCAACCTCGTTGAATTAAAACACATGCAAAATGGTGTCGGTATATTTCGAGAATACAATGGGTATGAATTGTTTAATTTGGAGGAGATTATTGAATTTTGAGTAGAAACAATTAAAAGAATTCGAGAGAAAGAGTTTGCAATTGTGTGTGATATTAATAATTGGAAGGGTTGTTGCATCCACATATTTTTGTCTCCACACAACGTGCACTGCCATGTACTTTTCAAGCAGACTTCTCAGGAATCCTATGCTGCTTATCATTATTATTCAAATCAATCTTTAACTAAAATATTTAGTTGACGAAAGTCTAGATACTTTCTATTTCGGGTAATATTTCGTCTTTTAATTCAACATACATGTAATATTAATTATTGACTATGTTACGTCATAATATGGAAGTGAAATGTGTGTGTGTGTTGGTCTAGTGGTAGAGTGGTTAATGTCCGAGGCCAAGAGTCTCGGTTTCGAGTCCACCGTGACGCAGCCTTTAAAATTTTTACATTAAATTCACCAAAAAAAATATGGAAGTGAAACGGCAATCTTCATATTTCTTGCTTTGGGATATATTGTTAATTATGTGACTAATTTGGAAACATAAACCATGATGGTGACTTTCTCTATGCCAAGAATTGGGGTAATTTCTATGATCAATTTTGATTTGCATTAGTGATGTTGAACATTAATTGAGTATAGTATTTGCGGTTTTCTAGTTGTCATTTGATTTTTTCGAAGTATTTGTATTCAATTGTCGTATAATTTATCATGCACTATAAGGTATATGAATTTAATCGTCGCTAATTTAATTAACCAAAAGAGGCCAAACATGAACGGGACAATCATATATTTAAAAAATTTATGGTGATATAGACAAATCATGACTATCGATTATAGATTTTATATGAGGTTTTATTTTGAGGGTTTTTCTATTTCTTCCTTTTCTCTAAAGGAAAACTTTGAGTTTTTTTTTTAATATCACGAAACCCATGCTACTCTTAGTCAAGACTTTAAGAAACCCCACGCCTCGCAATAATTATTTGAAGTGAAAAGTAGTATATTTGAAAATTATTGTCAGTCATATTGGAAAATGTATTTTATGTGAAAGTTGAATAAAATAAATACTCTATTTCTATAACATGCTGGATACCTCTGAAAACAAACCTGTTTATAATTATTTCAAAACTATAGTATTAGCCATAGGTGACTAGTACAACATCCAAATAGGGAGTGTTCGATTACGCATGATTAAAGTGACTTGAGATTATTAAAATTGGTATGAGATTACTCAAGATTAATTTCATCATAAAAGAAGGTCAAGACTAATTTTACGTGATATTGTCCAAAACTAAGTACCTAACCAATTTCATCCAACTGAATCAGGAGGCTAATATTTTATCTAATCCACTGCCCTATTGAAATTACTATTTTTCCAGTTCTTAATTGATGGATTATTGACTAGTACGGCCCGATGAGTTTAAAATGATTTAATATTTAATAAAGTGATAATTCGATAGCTTGTTTAAGTAACTTCTATCAAGTTTCCAATTAGGTAGATATACTACTTAAGTCTGATATATGAATTTATGACTTCCAGCAGTGTTACCTAATTATCCAACTTTATTTAGTCAAGAAGAACTACTCTATTGATCATATTATGCAAGTAATTAATGAATTTTCCAAAGGTCAGTAATTTTTAAGTATTTAATAAATACAAACTTGATTATTTAATGAATAAAAAGGATAAGTGATCATACTCTTAAATAAACATATACAACTGAAATAAATACGCTATGTATTGTGTGTCTCATAAAACACTACAAAAACATGACAATGACGGAAAAATCCGTCATAAAAACATCAAAAATCCGTCAGAAACCGTGATTGCGACGGATCGGTAACGGATTTGTACCGTCTCTAAAAACCTCGTTATTCGCAGACAACGACGGTAAAATTCGTCGCAAAATTTTGAACGGACTAGCGACGGACTTATCCGTCGTTGATAGATTAGTCGTTTGACTCGTCGTTTGTTACGTTGAATTAACGACGGAAAAGTCCGTCGTAATCAGCGACGAAACAATTCGTCGCTAAATTATTTGGGTAATTCCGTCGTAGATCCGTCATAAATAACGACGGACTATTTCCGCCGCTATTTAATTCGCCGTAATTGAGTCTCCGATCCGCCGCAACATCATTCGCTATTCCGTCAGAACTGTTTTAATCTGCGACGGATTGTTTCCGCCGCCAATGTGGTCCGTCGTAGATCCGTCATTGCACACCACGACCAATTAGATTCTGCTCCGTCTCGTAACCGCCGCAGCTCCGACTTAATTCCGTCTCTATTCCGCCGCTATACTTAAAATATTTCAATGACTGCTTGATTATGTTTTACCCGTGTTTTTACATTCAATACATCCACAATCATCACAAATTCATCCACAATCATCCACAATCATCACAAATCCAAATCCAAATCCAACAACATCCACAATCATCACAAATCCATCCACAATCCATCCAAATCACAATCCAAATCATCACAAATCCACAATCCAAATCATCACAAATCCACAATCCAAATCACAAATCCACAATCCATCCACAATTATTCAATACATCCACAATCTGATAATTCACAACAACTATTCGATACGGAGTTATAAATCCAAATCAAATTCAACAATTCAACAATCCAAATCCAACAACAACAATTCAACATATCCATAAATGAAGTAAAACGTAAAGATAGGAATCAAATGGTGGAGGGGTGGTCGAGGTCCAAGATCACGCCGAGCCCGATAGGAATCATTGGAATGCCTCCCGTTGAGCTTCCATCCGAGCTTGAAGGCGTTGAAGCATCTGTGTATGCTCACTCTGTTGTGCTTGAATCCTCGCCTCGATCGCTCACGCGTCTCTTTCTCCACCGTAGTTGCTCGACCATCCGCTTCTCTCTCAACCGCATCCGCTCCTCCATCTCCGCTCGATCTGCTCGATATCCGGAGACTCCATACGAGAGTCGCCGCAGAGCCGGAACTAGAGTCGCTTCCATGAATGTACGTGAGAGAACCAAAGACCAAACAATCTCTTTTTCTTCGATGCGGTAGCCTCAGGGATACCCTTGAGGATCCGAGTCCTATCTATACGGGCTCTCATCTCTACCGGCTTGAGTCAAAATCAACTTGGTCCTCCACCGCTCCTGTATTTGCAGAAAATCGTTTAACTTTCCAAATAGAAGTTATTTTACATCATTACCATATTTAATATTTAATCTACTTACCGCGATGCTACGAGCCTTCCCATCAGATAACTTCCATCGGAGCGACATGATATTTCGAAAAACATCCCATCGGACCTCGTAAATATCGACTCCACGCTCGGCCTATTCATTCATTCAAACATTATTAATGCACACGTAGGTAAGTAGATTATAAGTATTTGTGTGCATATAATAGAGGGTACAATTGCTACTTAAAAATAAGAAAATTAAACAAGCTTCATTAATGATGTTTTAATCCATTAGTTTGTGGCGTCTAATAACTTAGCAATTAACAGATTATGATATATGTGAGGCGAAAGCGTAACAACATTAAAACCTAAATTGAATTCAAAACTAAATACTTACAATGTCAGTAGCATAATCTAAAGCACATCGGAGTCACCCCGTGCTTAACGATCCCCGCCCCTCACCATCCGGCTCACATCCTACTCCTCCTAGCTTTTTTCGCTTTAGTCTGCACCTCAAGCCGATTCCAATAATCCCGCCACGTAGGCCAATCCGATCCGGGAATGAATTGAGGTGGCGCGTCATCGACTCAGGCTTCTCGATCTTATGAATAAGATCCTTATATCTCACCGCCGCCTTTTGGCACCATGCACTGTAGACTACTTCAAGAGACAAAGCGGCCGCATCCCAAAGTAAATAATTAAAGCATAAATTTGAAAATGATACATTTGAAATGCACATTCATATATATTTTGAATTACAAAACATCACATATATACGATAACCAATATACATATTATCACAAATATATACATGATGTGTACTAGTGGAACAAAACACGAATAAATTAAATTAATTATTATTAGTGTATGATAATATTCTTATCCTTATCCAAATAATAAATTATGAATAAGTTGGAAAGAATAAATGAAATATTGGGCATTAACTTTCTGGTTTTGGTCATCGACGTTATTGGGCTTTTAACTTAAGCCCAAAAGTCCTACTTCACAACTGTAAAAAAAAGAAGTTTATGGGCTATTCGAATGCTATCAATGACATTTCTTCACACCTCAAATCATACACTCCACTTCTCGATTATAATGCCTTAATATTTTTAAATTTTTATTTTATAGATGCACATGTTATATCTATAAATTAATATACATCTTTAATTATTTTAGAACTACTCGTAGTTACTACTCAAATATATATTCTAAGTACCTCAATCTAAAAGGTGCGGACACCTCCTAATTCTCAATATTTAAATTATGATATCGTTTACTCCACCAATTAAGCCATCCTCAGTAATTTTTATGTTAAAATAACTCATCAAGCTAAAAGCATAGGAATATTGAATTGATCTAAGAATTATGTAACGAATGATACATATTACTACGTAAAATAACGGCGAAGATTGGTATCAACCAAAACCATTATATATATTTGAATGCATGCTAAGTGTATTAATGTTAAAATAAACAATTAACTATCACTTAGTCCGAAATAAACCAATATACTTGAATGTAAATCAATAATACCGGAAGTCTTGAAAATACACCCGCCTCGATCCTCGGGGACCAATTTCAACCGAAACCCCGATGGTTCATGACCTTCGAACGACTCGGTGATCACATGTGCAACATCATGCGATGGACATAAAATCCTACAATTGAGTTAAAATAATATACATTATATTCAAATAAGTACAATTGAGTTAAAATAATCTAATTAACTATAGGTACCCATTCACAATAGTCAAGGTCTTCTTCCCATCGCCCGGTCTCAGGACTCCACCGCTCGACCCTCTCCTCCACCGATAGTAAGTCCTCCTACCGAGGCGCCAACCTTCATCCGAGGAGGTAGATGCGAAAATATTCCTACGATCACTAGATCGACTCCTCACCTCGTCCTCGACTTGCCATCCGAAAATAGATTTGATGCGTTACTTTAATAATTTTTATTCTTCAAAAGTTATCAATTGTCTCAATTTTGTTTACATAGCTATTTGTTTAAACATTGTCATCGAAAAGTTACATCTACAATATCTTTCAAGGTAATTCTTGTTTCTTTTCCTATAAAGCTTTTGACAATAGGATTCATTGAAATGTGTTGTCTCGCAGAAAACTTACTTTCTTATGCTTGTAATGGTTGTTCAACAGTTGTATTTTAGGCTTATACTTCTAAATTTGCGGTTTGATGTCAGATTCGTTGATGTGTCCTATTGCATGATAATATTTGAATATTTTTGCTTATCACCGATGTGTACATTCATTATCTAATTGTTATATCTAGGTCGAGTATCCAGGTCCTCGACCATGGTTCGAGGCATCCAAATCAAATCTTAAGGACCGAATTGTTATGTTTTGACTTGTAATGCATTAGTAAAGTGGGAGAAGAGGTAATGGTTCGTGAATTGTTGTGCTATCTTGTTATACTCGATAACCGAATAGAGAGAAGCAATGGTTGTAGCAAAAGATGATCCGCTCGATGGCAACAAAAAGAGAGAGAGAGAGAGAGAGAGAGAGGGTCCGAGGTATTGATTATACCTTGAAAAGTCAAATTGCGTGAGAAGTTCATCACCGCAGAAGATAATCGACCTATTCATCTTCATCATAATCATCATCATTCAATGTATTATCATTTTCGATTCGATAATTCATATGAATCGATTCCCGACAATTCATCATCTTCGATCGATTCACATCTCGCTTTTCTATGTCCATCAAAGTGCCGTCGGGATGAACTCGTGTCATGTCATCATCAACCACTACACTTGTAATTAAAGGCATTTCATCTTCTTGAAATGGCGGAGGTACTATCGAACTAGATGATTCATCTGAGACTTCCACATTAGCTCTCGCTTTAATTTTGCATACATCCCACCAATCCTTTGTAGATTGTTTTAAACTCGGATAAGGACAATAGTATACTTGAACGGCTTGTGTGGCAAGGACAAACGGTTCATACTTATTATACCTTCGCCTATAATTCACGTAAACCAATTTGTATTCGGGATGCACCGATGTTCCCAATCGTGATGGATCAAACCACTCGCATCTAAACATTATTACGGTCTTCATAGGTAGCCCATGGTATTCCAACTCACAAACCTCCAAAGAATCGCCCATAAAAATCGAGTTCATTCTTGTCCGCACCATAAATTTCACCTTTAATGCACACACCATCGCTCATGGTGGCTCTTTGTGTCCCATGCTCTAACGTGTGAAATTTATACCCATTTATGTAGTACCACGGATACGCCTTAATCATCGGAGAAAGCCCTTTGCTAAATCCAATATGAATGGATTGACGACATTGTTGGTATGGTCTTTGACCTAAATCCAACAAATCAATTAACATCTATCAACTGATCGATTAAATATTACAAAAGGAGGTTCGGTTAATGAGATTATATACTCACATATGTATCAAACCAATGTGAGAAGTTTCATCGATTTCCTTTTGAATCTCGTAGGAGAGATGCGTGGATGTAATCTTTTCAAGAAATCGATAAACAAACTTCAAAACAAATAGTTACAATTAGTATTTAAATAGTTATACTAATTGAAAGTTATACAACGTGAAATTATAAATACTTACTTTAAATAGTTCCCTAAACTTCAACGCAATTCAATAGCACATATAATCGAGCGAAGATCATACTCACTCGAATCTAGATATCTCTTCGACATTTTTCCAAAAGGCGCCCACCTTGCTTGAATATTGAAGCATATCCGGGAAGTCTTCATGCCTAATATCTCCCCAACATTATAATTGCGAGGCACATTCTTATGTTTCGTTCTTACGTGACCCTCAAAATAATAAGAATGTAATGTTGATGCTTCTTCTACTAAGTGCGCATTGCAAATAGAACCTCCACTGAGCTTTATTTCTCACGTTGTTTTTCAACTTACGTAAGTATCTATCAATGTATATAAAAAGATTAATAGTTATATGTGTATATTTATACATATGGACAACAATTGTTAAAGTGAACGTTTACCTTTCGAATGGATACATCCATCCGGTATTGAACGGTCCGCAATACGAGCTTCATCTCGCTAGATGGACCGGTAGATGTTCCATTGAATCAAGAAACTAGGAGGAATATCGCCGAGCTTGCATAAAATGACCGGAATATTTTCTTGAAGTTTGCACACGTCCTCAAGTTTGATGTTTCGAGGTCAAATCTTTGAAAATAAACTTAATTCGCTATCGCTTTCCAAACATTAGGTGGGAGAAGTTCTCGAAATGCGCGGGAGTATACTGTTGATAAAAATACGGCAATCGTGACTCTTCATCCCAAACATCTTCAATTTGGTCATGTCTACACATCTGCCCATATTTGAAACATACCCGTCTGGAAATCTAAGACCTTTCACCCATTCGCACAAGACTTTTTTTTCATGTTTGTCAAGTGTGTAAGAAGCTTTTGGATACTTGCCTGTCGACTCATTCATCTTCAACTCTGGTCTATTGCAGTACAAATTAAGTTCTTCTCTTGATTTGCTCGTATCTTCGTCTTACCTGGAATATTCATCACGTTGTTGAACACATTATCAAATACATTCTTCTCTATGTGCATGACATCCAAATTATGTCGAATCAAAAGAGAACTCGACGGTAAATCCTGTAATATACCCGCTTCTCCAACCACTACCAAAATATTTGGAAACACTACTATTTATCGCATCACTACCCATTTCACCACCTTCACTAGTCCCATTCCTTCAATCCTAGATAATAGTTCTTCTCCCGATAGCGCTTCAGGTGGACTACTAGTAATCACCGTATTCTTTCTGAATCCTCTTCTATCCCTTCTGAATTGGTGATCGGGATTTAAAAACTTTCGATGATTATCAAACCATGACTGTTTACCACTTTTGGTAAAGTAAGCGCTTGAAGATCCTCCATGCAATGTGGATAAGCTAACCTTCCAATTGTACTCCATCCGCACAACATAGAGTACGCAGGAAAGTCACTAATTGTCCAAAGCAATGCAAGACGATCTGAAAATTTTGTTTCAATGAGACATCATAGGTAAGGACACCTGCTTCCCACAAATCTACTAACTCTGAAATTAATGGTTGCAAGAACACATCAATCTTTTCTTTTGGATTACGTGGCCCTGGCACTAGAATTGTGAGAAACATATATTGTTCCTTCATACATCCATGGAGGAAGATTATAAGGAGTAACTATAACAGGCCATGAAGAATATTGTTGTCCTGATTGACCAAAAGGTTGGAAACCATCAGTCGAAAGACCCAATCTAACATTACGAATCTCAGATTCAAACAAAGGAAACTTCATGTTCAAATGCTTCCATGCAGGTGTGTCTGCCGGATGGCGCATGACCCCATCATCAGTCGACGATGCATGCAACGATATTCTCCGTGAGCCTCAGATGCATACAACCTCTGTAGTCGAGGAGTAAGAGGAAAATAATACATCTTCTTACATGGAATTTGTGATTTCTTTCGAGTTTCAGATGCTCGATTATTGCTCTTGAAACGTGGATGCTCACAAACTTTACATCTCGTCAATTCCGAATCTTGTCGCCAGTAAATCATGCAATTATGTGGACAACAATCTATCTTGTGCCTGAGCGATCCCATGCCACGCAACAATTTCTTCGTCTTTGTAGAAGTCATCGTACAAGATTACCATCCGGATTTGTCTCTTTCATGAGTTACATTATTTGATCAAACCTTTCTCGGATATATTATTCTCGCCTTTCCAACTCGTGTCGAGCCACAACAGACAATTGTGAATGGTTTGAGCAACCTTGCCACAACGGTTTATCGGCGGCCCAACATGTCGTAAAATTTTCGTGCCTCAAGATTTGGTTCCTCTTCGTGCTCGGCAAAGTTAAACGAGGACCAGCAGATCCATTACCATCGTCGATCGCATTTGATTGAGGTTCGGGATATCGCATTGTCGGATCTATACTCACATTTGTCTCCCTCGAAAGATCCAGTGTTATAATTTGGAACAAATCCAAATTTTGAAACGTGATATCGCACGGTATCTTGTACTTGATAGGGTATATTATTGCACTTCTTACAAGGACACTTGATCTTTCCCCATCCATGAATGATAGTTGATTACTAGCAAACTCAATGAAGTTTTCAAGTCCGCGAAGAAAATCATGATTTAATCCACCACAGCATCGCGACGCTTATACATCCATTCACGATTCGACTCATCACGAGGAAGTGGAAATGAGATTCGAAGTGAGAGGCAAATGTTCTGTCATGGGAAATGAGATTCGGAAGTGAGAAGCAAATCTTGGGAGATGAATGTTCGCAAATGTTGGGAGATGAAATGAGAGGCAAATATTCGAGTACCAACTACTAAGCCCGACTTTAATTTGGTTAATGATTTGGAAGTACATTTGGTTAATGATTTGGAAGTACATTTGTAAGAGGAGATAATTTAGGTGAAGAGAGATACCGATAACTCTATTTATTGGTAAATAGAGGTATACGACATAATTTTCTAATGTTTGGTTATGTTAGGATAATATTTAGATGCAAAAGACAAGATACTCATATTCGATCCAAGTCTATTTCACGCTTCATAACAAAAGGTTCTCACGTTATAGAAATAGAAATGCACGAGACATATACTATATAAAAAGTAACACGGATGCATGTCAACATGAAACTAATTTGTAGAGGTATAAAATCGATGCATAAATATAAATCACCAAATAGAAAAAGTTCACACATGATTAGTCTTATTTCTCTTTGATAGTGTAGCAATCACAAAATTAGCCTCCAAACCCTTCACGTGTGGGACATGTGATGTAAATGATCACAACATTAATATATATAGCAATACATATAAATATTAATGGCGTGACCACTTACATCACATGTGAAAGTTAGGAGAGAATTTTGATGATACTCTTTATCAAAGAGAAATAAGACTAATCATGTGTGAACTTTTTCTTTTTCAAATATGCCATGTTGTCGGATCTTTTATCTAGTTTCTATGTATTTATTAAATTTTGTGCCATTTTCTTTTGAAGGTTTTCCACTGGAAAATATGCATGTATGTCTATACAAGTGTTACTTTTAGTTTTTTCTCTCTATCCTTTTATGGGTAGCTGCAAAATGAGAAGTTGTTGAGTTTAATTTGATGACTAGATTGTTATTGATCAAAATATTTTCATCAAATAGGGGCCCTATTTTGTTTCTAATTATACACACACACACACACACACATATATTTGACTTATTTTTATCATAGTGTGGGAGGCACGGTTGTTCCTTCTAGGTGCAGATTATTGCCGCACCAAAATTGATTGTATCACTTATTTTGTTTGGTATTCTAATTTGATGAGTATATGCGATCAATTATGCACGTTATATATATAAATTCAAAGAGAGGCGACCACTCCACCCGATCGTTTCAAATTGTGAGGTGAGTTTGAAGATGTTTATTTATATGCATTGAGAGAGAGAGAGAGAATTTATTCTGTGCACCTTCTAACAACCCGAACCTATGTGTATAGATTGGATCATATTTAATATATTAAATAATTGAAAGTTTGAAATTAGGTAACTATGCAATTAAGAGCACTTGACACATTGGTTTACACGTGTCTACTACTCATATTATTATTCATTCACGTTGTCCCGAGTAAGTGTTTTCTTCTCTCAAAATTAGTACATATATTGAGA
Organism: Salvia rosmarinus; assembly: GCA_036937905.1. Classification (NCBI taxonomy): domain Eukaryota; kingdom Viridiplantae; phylum Streptophyta; class Magnoliopsida; order Lamiales; family Lamiaceae; genus Salvia; species Salvia rosmarinus. Next base: position 61,872,894 of record CM072820.1, read on the forward strand.
AATTGTAATTTTACTATTTTTCCCTAAATTATTATGTGAAAATTTTTAAAAATAAAGAATTTGCAATATATTACTATTCTTGTATCAATTGTGTAAATATGCACTTCCTCCTATTCAAATAATGATCAAGAGGTCGATTTCTAAAATGTCATTAAATCTGTAATCCCAACCATAACGCTTCCAGCGATTGCTATATAACAGCAATTAAGGAAATTCTTAAATACTGTGTCTAAAATTATAATTTTAAGGTCTAAAAGATTAGATGGAATACTATTTTGTCCGAAATCATATTAATTTTAGTGTTGAACTAGACGGTGTATCTCGATCGGGTGGGCGGTATACCAAGATAAGCTCTTGTAGCTAAGGCGCGTGAATTTGGTCCCAACCAAGAGCCACCATCACATAATATATATAAATTCAAAGGTCCTCGATCTCAAAAATCCATCAACTACAATACTATCTACACTAAGCAATACACTAAGCAATACAAGACTTGATAAGAACATAAAATAAATTTTCTCCCTCCTATCATCCTATAAAATAAATAGAAGTGCAGAACATATACTAACAATACACACACAAACACGAAGCAATAAGCACTATCTACACTAAGCAACATAAAACAATTAAGTTTTTATTTTCAATTCCATTTGCATCCGTATTTAGAAGACAGAACATATACTAACTATCGATAATCAAATATTCGATAAATAATATGAACATCCATTTGCATCCAATATACCAATACATACCAATACATACCAATACATACCAATATGAACATCCATTTGCATCAAATCATTTAATTATACATCCAATATACCAATATACCAATATATACAAATACATACATATATACTCATAATTCCATATATACAAATACATACATAAATACATACATATATACCAAATGTTATACAAATACATACATAAATACATACATATATACCAATATATAAATCAACAAATACATATATACAAATACATATATACATATATACTCATACCTGGATGAAGGCGGCGGCATATGGCGGCGGCGATATGGGCGGCAATGCATGGGTGACGGTATGGCTGGTCAATATAGCATGGCTTAAGGCGCAGGCGGGCTTAGGCTTGGGGTGGCAGGCGGGGCGCGACGCAATGACAGCGGCGAGGGAGGGGCTGGTGGGGATGGGGCGGGGCGTAGGTGGGGATGTAGGGTTAGTTTTGGGAAGAACGCGCAGATGAATGAAATTGGGAAGAACGCGTTTGTAATATTAGTTTTAGCGTCGGATTAGCGACGGATAATTTACGTCGCTATAATTAAAACACTTTAGCGACGCACTAACGACGGAATAATGTTAGCGACGGACATTATCCGTCGTTAGAATATGTGAAAAATTAAAATGGTAAATCCGTTAATATAACGACGGATTACGTCCGCTGTTAATACTTACCGACGGAATAACGACTCAATATTCCGTCGTAAAATTTATTTAGAATAAATAAAACTAAAAATAATATTAACGATTTTAATAAATCCGTCGTAAAAATAATTAAAAATAAATAAATAAAATCCGTTAATTTACGACGGATCAGCGACGGTTATTTAAAGTCTACAATAAAAATAAATAAAAAATCGTTAATTTAACGACGGAATTTTTCCGTCGTTAAATTCAACGACGGATCAACGACGTATTTTACGACGTTGTGTAATTTTCGTCGTTAAATACGTCGCAAGTCCGTCGTTATTTTATTTCGTTTGAGTTCCGCCGCTAATCCGTCATTTGATTACGACCCAAATTTTTACCGTTTTAATCCGTTATTGTCATGCGTTTTTTGTAGTGAAAAGAACTCTTATTATCTTAAAACTCATTTGAATATCGTTGAGTTTATTGACATAATTATATATATAGGCGTTGCGGTTGGTGTATATATGTATATGTTATATTTGAATTTCAAATCGTCATTTTCAATATATATATATATATATATATATATATATATATATATATATATATATATATATAGAGAGAGAGAGAGAGAGAGATGATAGATCATATAGACCAAGCCCTGAGATAGATGTAATATTCAATCTCATCCATTCATCTCATAAATCCTATGGTTGATATTTTTCGACTTTTAAGCTTAATTTCGCCGATTTTCGCTCATTAAGGGTAGATTAGTAATTTGATTTGTTATGTGATTGCGAAACAAACTATGCATTTAGTTGAACTCAATAATGCATTCAAATGAACAAAAATGCATGCGATTGAACACAATAATGCATGCGATTGGAAGCTCGCGTCCAATACGGGCGTGCCTAGCGTCTTTCGTGCTCATGGCTTTCCGGCTAAGCGCTCCAAATACCTGTTGGCGCTGCATTTTACGTTTTGTTCAATGCATCGACATGTTTTGATCAATGCATGGGCGCGCTTTATCAATGCATGAACGTGCTTTGTTCAACGCATGTTTGTGTTTGATGCAACATGCGGTTTATGTTTTATTCAATGCATTGTCGTGTTTTGGTCAATGCGGTTTCATGTTTTGTTCAATGCATTTTATGGTTTCGGACGTAAAATCTCTCATTCATCATTCTATGTCAATTCCGCTGCCTCTTTCGGCGACACGCGAATTCACTGTGAACCACCGCCATAGCCATCATATTTCTCGATTCTTCAATCATCTATCAAATTTATCTTCTATTTTTCTCAAAATCCATCAATTTTGTTTTCAAATTTTTTCTTCTTTTCTTTCTTTCAAAATCTATTGTTTGTTGTTGTTTGTTTATATTGTTGATGTTCGCGGTCTTGCCGCCGTCGTCATTGGCGTCGTCATTGCCGTTACTGCACGCCGCCTCCGACGCCTGCCACCAAGGAGGAGAGAGAAGGTTGATTTGATTTCTTCCCATTTCTCCTTGCGAAAATTAAAAGAAAGAAAGGAAACATGTCACACAAGGTGCGTGCGTGCTCAAATGCGCTATCAGATTGAGATTATATATTATCCTGAGACGCAGATTACTTTAACCCAACCCTATATATATATATATATATATATATATATATATATGTGTGTGTGTGTGTGTGTGTGTGAACGTACATATTCTATTTGTCATCTAAATTAGGAGTTTTCTGTGTTCGTTCTATTTATTTACGTCACGTAAACGTATTAGTCATTAATTCACAAAAAGATGTGAAAATGATATTTTGTTTTATCTCGGTATTATGAAGAAATTTATTCATAAAATGCGTGTGTCTCTTTTTGTGGGATGGCCGGATGGGATCGTAGTTGTTTCTTTGTCTTCTTCCCTTTTGGACGAGTTTAATGGGAGTATATATGTATTTATATAGTTATTCAAAAATAAAAATAAAAGGAAGCAAATATTTGAACTGTTATTAGTAGTATTTAGCTAGAAATTCCAATTTTTCATCGTATCTCTCTCTCTCTCTATATATATATATTCTTGTAGTTAATAAGGGTTTTGTTAGTGTATGACATTTAATTTAAACAATTATTAATTTTATATTGAAATAGAGTAATCTTATATTAATAGTATGGGTCAAAACCCAAACATAATCAAACATAAATACAATTATAAATTCATCAATTATAAAAAAAAAATTGACCTCAAATCTTTATACGTTTTGCGAGTTTGACCAATAAAACGAGCTAGATAATTTTGTGTTAAGATATTTAGGGGTGTTTGGCTAAGCTTATTTTAGAGAGCTTATAAGCTCCAAGAGCTTATAAGATGTTTCAAGAAATTATAAGAGGTAATGTCTCAAGTCTTATAAGTTGTTAAAGTGTTTGGATAATTGATCTTATAATTTGAGAAAGAATCGTAAGTTAGAGAAATAAAATCATAGTTATAGAGATAAAATTGACGAGAGGTGAAGTTGATAGTGTATGTGTAGAAATAACTAACTATAATAAGATTATTTTAGTAAATTCATGGTTGCTTATAAGTTTATGAAAAAATAAATTAGGGTTGACCAATTTATTTTTAGGAGAAATTTTATAATTTGTTGGAATTATTTTCACAAATTATAAACTGTTGAACTTATTTTCACAACATAAAATTGTTTAGAGCTATTTTACCAAACAATTTACAACAACTTATAATTTCAAAACAACTTATAAGCTGTTTTAAAGAGACAACTTATAAGCTGTTTTAAAGAGCTTATAAGCTCAGCTAAACACGCTCTTACTATCCCACACCTTTATCAAACATATTTCTCACGCGTAGAAAATAAAATCAAATTGTGAAAAAGCTGAGCCAGATATTTCGTATCTGTTAAAACTAGAATATTCAATTCATAAAAATCACTTCACTTCCTCGGACGATATTTCAAGTAATCTTTTTTCTCATCGTATTTTTAGAATATAAACAATGCTTAAAAATAAACTTGTATGAGATTTTCCATTCTTTAGCGCAAATCAACCGTATCGAAGTTTGTTCAACTTCCACAAAAGTAATATCGGATGTAGATTCGATAATTTATTCTATTCGAAATACCCAATTATCAATTACAATTTTTTATTTATTTTTGCGTGACTTGGACGTCCACAGCCATTACTTGAGGATCAGAGGATGTGCTCTGCCTCTAATTAAAGTATGCAGTAGCTACAAACTATATAAGAAAAGTAAATCACATTTTTTTTTGTGATTATAAAATTTCTTGTGCTACATGTTCGATCTATAAATAATAGGTTTGTGATATTCGAACTTGAAATATTTTGATAATACACTCCGCATAAAGCCACCCAAAGGAGGTAAAATTAACTTGTTTAATTATTTTTAAGTTTTGTTTCAGAATATATGCTTTACTCTATCTGTCATTTACATGGTGTGGAATAAATTTTTTATACTGTTCCTATTTATTTTGTCAATTGAGGTTGAGTTTTTCACTTTTGGCTTTCTTAGATGATGGATTAGGTGAAATAATTATTCATTATCAATGCCTATATATTAATTTATGGTTATTGTAAAATATGGACATATAGATGATAGATCAATAGAACTTATTGTTAAACGCTATGTTGTCCTCTGCGACAAGACGATCCGATGGTTAACGTGGGTTCGTGTGTCGTAGAGGTCAACCCCACCAAACGCCTCTATGGATTTGGCGTGTCGCACCTAGTTTTCCAAGTATGGTTTACATGTCCTAGTTTTCCAGGTGTGGTTTACATGTCTCACATGGTTTGCGCGCTATCAGTGCGAGAACGTGAGGTTTACCCAAATACAAGACCTTAAGGTAGCGGCGGTGGGGCTCCCATGATACCAAAAAAAAAAGAAAAAAAGAACGCTATGTCAAAATGATTCGTTTTGGTAAACACGTTGGATCCTTTAACTAAAAAATAAAAGGTTAAGATTATAATTATAATTTAAAATAATTACAGTGACTAAAAGTCGATCTAAATTCGTACAACTAATTCTTTTAATTTATTAACTCTTGCCTTTCACCACCAACATCTCGTAAAGCAATTACATACTAGTCAACCAAAATATGTGAACTCTCAAGTCCGGCCCACTAATTAAAATATTTTAAATTTGTATGCCAAATTCAAAAGATGAAAAATAACTATATTATAATTAGAGAAACGGTAATGAAGAAAAGTATTAACGTTCGCACATGAGATCACCTCTAGTTTTATACTATCTATTTCAGGAACAACGTAAATAATTTAAGAATATATATGAGTAACGCATTTTGATATATATTTATTTTATTAAAAAAGTAGTACCAAAATAATACTAAAGAGTATATTATAAAAAAATTAAAATAATTATAGTATTTGATATTATTTTATAGTTGAACACTACGATTGCATAACTAATTTGCATTGACGTCATATTAAATTGATTAAATAAAAAGTAAGATACAATTTAACAAAACAAATTTAGAAAGAGAGAAAAAATCTCAAACTATTTATCATCTAGTTCTATAATTTTTATAGCAAAAAATATTTATAATGAATTAGAAAGTGAAAGTTATAGTTTATACATGCATGTAGTCGATTTTTTAATGTAATGATGATATGAGTTTTTGTACATCATTTAATTGATTCAAAATCAAATCATAGTAAATCAATAAATATAATGTCGTTCTTGTGTAATTCATTATCCATCATCATCCAATTTCAACCTAGGTTCATTCATTTATGACAATAACATTATAAATCTTTCTACAAGAGAACCTAAGTTTTCTGTATGTTGCTTTGAAGCTTTATTATCAAAGACCCAAACATTTGTGAAATTGTTATATCAACATTTACTTACAAATTGTTGCTTTAATAGTGGTTTTAAAATTGGCACATTTTTTTTCCACATTTATAATTCCAAACAAATACTCCGTCTGTCCCATTTAAAATGTCTCGTTTTCCTTTTTGGGTTGTTCCATTACAAATGTCTCATTCAATTTTAGGAAATAATTATTCATTCAAAAAGTGTGGACCTTATCCACTTTTTAACACTTTAACTACTTTATACATTTCTCCTAAATACACGTGCCCAAAAGAAATAAGACACTTTAAGCGGGACGGAGGGAATAATTAAGTGATGTGCATGCAACATGACAATGTGTTTAATTTGTCAGAAAGTTAGTGTTTTTTTTTTTTTTTCTTAGGCAAACGTTTAGTTGGGTGAAAACGAAATTCAGTCAACATTTAATAAATCCTCATTAATTACGAAGTAGGTTGTTCGTATATGTGAAAAATGTTTATTAAAATTAAAAGTGTTAATATATGTAAGTAGCCAAAAAAAATAGGAATAATAGTTTTATAGCCTAGTTCATAAAAACATGAGTTTTATAGCCATTTTGGCTTAAAAGACCAAAATATCCCTGAAAATTTTAAAAAACGGTCTCTCTCTCTCAGACTCACTCTCTCTCTCTCACTCACCGCACTCACTCTCTCTCACCTGACTCAACTCACCTTCTCTCGCCTCACTCTCTCGCCTCTCACTCACTCTCTCTCTCACGACTCACTCTCTCTCTCACGACTCACCGACTCTCTCACTCTCTCACCAGAAAACAGAAACCCACAACCCACTGAAACCCACGACTCACTCCCCGAAAACCCACGATCCACGACTCACGACACACCTCACGACTCACGCAAAACAACAACATGAGTGATACGGATACGGATACGATCCACGGACTCCCGGACGCGGCGAGCAAGCGGCGGCGAAGAGAGAGCTCCTCCACGGCGGAAGAAGCTTCTACGCCGGAGCCGCCGCCACAAGACGCAGCACGCCGCCGTCGACCTTCCGCTTGGTCGATTTAACTTCCAAAGACCGATTTAGGAGCACCACACCTCCGGTGAGTAATCGTGCATTTAAAATTGGTTTTACTATGTACACGATAGTTTTCATGTTCGACACGATAATTTTCATGTATGACACGATAGTGATGAAATTTCGATAGTTTGTGTGTTTAGAAACTTATAAATTAAAATCGATTGCTATGTTGTTGAAATTCGTTAAAATTAGATTGGTTCAGAAAGACACGGTTCTCACCGTGTATCAAGATCAGACACGGTAGCACCGTGTCCCGACCAACCGCAGACGGTTGTTCTGCATACACGCGCCAACTGGTATACGGATCTTCAAGACACTGTTAGCACCGCAGTATCAAGAACAAAGGCACGGTTGGTCGAACACGGTGCTAACCGCAGCGGTTCTTCAATGACACTGTGCTAACGTGTATCGATTCAAGACACCTTAGCACCGCAGTAATCGAAGAACTGCGCACTGCTCAGCTGCACTAGCACCGTGTACGATTTGAATCGTGTTACGTTAGAACTTCGCTTAGTGTATACCGATTAATCTTGTGCATTTACGCCTCGTTATAGGTGGTTACGACCACATATGCAAGGCTACGCCGGACGATCAACCAATACATCCGAATTGATGTATTAGCCGAGGTGAGGACATTTCTAGAGCAGCGGATGTATCGACGATATTTAGACAGAGCCGCTTTGGGCATCTTCTTCATCTCGTGAGAGGGAAAGCGCTAATAATCGCGCCGCACAACTCGATGGCCCGGCAGATTGTGGATCCTAGTTTTGCGGAGTTCGAGATTTGGTTTCACGATGTGGAACCGATATACGATTGGGATGATTGAGTTTGCCACGGTCTCCTGGATTGCGCTTTGGGCCGCCTTCCTTGATCCGAACTTGAGGCACGAGATTCCCCGACCAAAGATGTTCCATAGGTTGTTTCGGCCTGAGGACTACTATTTCAGAGCTCCGCACCGATTCATCAAACAACGGTCGGGTGATGATGCCGCACTACTTGAAGGCGGCTTTCATATTAGTAGCTTACCTCATCGCCCTTTGCGCGATAGGGAAGCCATCGAGCCATGGGTTTGGGCGTTGGTGAGGATTTTGATATGTGGCGAGTTTTCCTTGGGGCTCCTATTCATTCCGTGTCCTCGTCACGGGATTGATGTCTTGAAGAGGCACCCGAGCGAGGTGGCGCTTCGAGGAAGACGTACCATTTCTATGGTCCTGTTTGGGCCTTACAGATTTGGTCGTATGAGGCCATCCCGACTTAGGACGCATGTGTGGATGCCGAGACAAGTGAGATACTGATTCGAGATGCTTGATGTGGACTACATGGAAGTCCCCACCCAAGATAATCGGATTTTTGACGAGTGTAATTTTAATCTCATGTTTAGTATTTCTTTGATATTTATTAAATACATTATAATCAATAATGTGTATGTGTTTTTAGCGCTTATGTCATCGTGGCTTGAGCCGCCGAGACCGAGTTGTCGAGGCATACTACTTGAGCCTATACGAGGCGATCCGATGGCTATTCGGTTTGTGCTGCGGGCGGCATGCCGAGGCGCACATGACGAGCTGCCGCACACCACAAAGGTGCGCATGCGTGAGAGAAGTGCCCGCGGTGGCGTGAGCATGTCCCGATCATGCGGCGAGTGGCGGCTGCTGGAAGATGAAGTGCGGAGATACATCTCGGGTTTTGAGCCGAGTCGACTGGCGCATCTCGATCGCGATCGGCGTCGTGAGACATGAGGAGGCGCGAGCTGACCACGTGTCTGCGAACACGCCAGAGTGTTCGACTAGACGAGGCCTCCATTTCGCGTGATCGAGACCGTCCGTCGTGCCATTGTGGACGACGATTCGGAGAGGGCCTCAGAGCTCGAGTGGCTCGACGTGTGTTCGAGCAATGACGGAGTTCTTCGGGCGCAGATCTTGAGACGAGATCTCGCACTCCTATATCGCACATGGAGCTACGCCGCTATTCGAGCATATCGATCGAGGCGCCGGTCTCCCAAAGATGAGGAGGGGCCCGCACTAGCCACCGACGATCCGCTACACGGCAGTCGATCCGAGGATGTGCCCCACATTAGCCACCGACGATCCGCTTCACGGCAGTCGATCCGAGGAGGCCTCACATTAGCCACCGACGATCCGCTTCACGGCAGTCGATCCAGGGAGGTGCCTCACATTAGCCACCGACGATCCGCTTCACGGCAGGTCGATCCGAGGAGGGCCCAAGATTAGCCACCGACGATCGGGTCGTCGAGAGTCTAGTCACGCCACCACGGAGATCGGCAGCTCGAGCCATCGTGCACGAGGGTGATGGATCGTCGATGGTGGGGATGATGCCGATCGGAGACCCCACATGCAGCCCCGTAGAGTATGGTACCCACGAGGCGCCACCAAGGGCCTCGAGGTCTTTAGCAGCGGGCGGGCGAGATGTTTTTGTCGTGGCTAATTTGAATCAGATGTCATGACTCAAAACTGCTCGATCATATCACCGACTCGATTCGAGTTCACGGCGAGGTACTTTATTACAACATTTATTCAAATTTTGTTTATATATTTATAATTCAATTAATGGTGTTCTTTTTTATGTGTGTTAGATTATGGAGTTGTACACTTTGTATATACATTGGAAAATAATCAACCGACATCATCCTCGGCAATGTATTATCGCCCTCGGTCAATAAGCTCGATGCATTGTAGTACCGATTGATTTTATGTAAGTTTGAAATGTCCTTATCCGATGATCCCGACTATATGTCCTTATGGAGTTTGAAATGTCCTTAAATTATTCCCGACTAAATTTATTCATTTATGCGAAGCGCGCTTTGCGTGAGTTCACCCGGCTTCATCCGAGATGATCCTATGGGCTTTAGGGTGGTATCAAACACCACATATCCACGATGGCAAGCACCGATGACTTGTTAGCGATGGTACGAGGAGCGATGCGAGCATAGCGGACCGTGGTTGTCTTGACACGGTAAATTTATTACCTCATTTCTATTTTTTTCTATCCAATTGAATGTAAACTTTAAAATTATCAATGTTGCGATACTAGCCATCCGTAACGCCGGGGCAATCACCGGGTCACGTTCGCATATCTCTCGTTGAGTGGACTCTTGAGGTGTACGACTCACCGTCGACAACCCCGACTCTCGAGCGCTGAGACGTTACCGATGTTGCCCATTATTCGCTTTTCCTCGATCGATGAGGTAGCCGGATTTTGGAACAACAATCCATTGAGGACGCCACACAATGAGCATCTGACATTGGCGGAGGTGCCCCATGATCAGCAGTTCAGGCAGAAAGACTCAGTGAGTTGCGGTGTCTTTGCATGCGTCTATATGTATCGCCTCATCACAGGTATACCTCGGAGGTTACATCATAGTCGGCTTACATACTGATTCGCAGACAAAGAATAGCTCGTAGGATATGGACATTGTCTCGTTTTGATTAGTTTCGACTTTTTGTATTTATAACGGATATTGTAGAATTTTTATCTGTGTTAGTGATATTTTTGTTTGTATTGGAGGCTGTGACCTCTATGTATATGTTGTGGAGGCTGTGACCTCTTTGTATATTGCTTGTTGTTGGCTATTGCTTGTTGTTGGCTATTTGCTGAGTGCAGGTTGGCTTATCCATATTTTAGAGGTTATGCTGCCCGTTTTTTTACATGTATATATAGTTTGTAAGTTTAATAGTTTTGTCGAATTTGCAATTAACCGAATAGGGGGATTGAATTGGATTCAATTAACCGAATTTGCAATTAACCAATTTGTTGGATTAGGGGATTGCACGCGTGTCACGATCGCGCATGGTACACGGTCGTGCACGCGGCGTGCGCGATCGTGCACGCACCGCGCGTACGGTACACGCGCAGCACGGGCGGCGTGCGGTCGCGCGACGATCGCGCGGGCGCAGCCGCCGCACGCCTGCGTGATCGCACGGGTACACGCCCGTGCTGCGATCGTGCACGCCGTGCTGCGACCGTGTACGTCGTGCACGCGATCGTGCACTCCGTGTACCCCGCAGCGCGCCTGTACCTCGTGCACGCCGTGTACCCTCGTGAATCCAATTGAACCAACATAATCCAACAAAACCAACATAATCCAACAAAACCAACATAATCCAACTAAAACCAACAACAATCCAATCAATCCCCTAATTCAACAAAACCAACATAATCCAACAAAACCAACAACAATCCAATGAATCCCCCTAATTCAACAAAAACCAACATAATCCAACAAAAACCAACAACAATCCAACTGAATCCCCCTAATTCAACAAAAACCAACATAATCCAACAAAAACCAACAATATTCAACAAAATCCAACAAAAACCAACAATATTCAACCAAATCCAACATAATTCAACAAAATCCAAAACAACGAATATCATCGCATATAACAAATATCCTTACTCACGAGGCCGTTGAGGACACAAATTCCTTATGCTCTTCACTTGACAAATACTACATTTTTCCTACGTCGTGTCCTTTCCACACATGTTTCATCACTAATGGCAATAAATGCGTGCATGAGCGTTTATTGTGGCCTCGACCGCAACGTGTGCATATTTGACGACGTGATCTTGAAGAACCCTCAACAACCGATTGCATCCTACTCAATCTAGGGCGCCCACCGACGTGTGATGATTGGAGGTCGAATAATGTAAGTCGATCAGAGTCCGTACAATCCATGCACCGGGATGTGATACAGATCCAATTCGATAAGAATAAGTCGCCGCAAAAACAGACTGTCGATAATACTGAGCCACAAAGTCAGTGACTTGTAAACCAGCACGCCTAAAAAAAAGAAATTAATCACAAAATAAATTAACCACAACATATGAGTTGGACTTGACGTTTAGATAAATACTGTACCTAATAGCAGCACAAGCGTGACAACAAGGGATCTCGTCCAAATCGAACTCACGACATTCACATGTCCCATTCTGCAAATCAACCACGTATGATGTGTTTTCCTCTTCGACTTTAAACATGTGTGTCGTCGTTGAACGAACAACCAAGCGACGCCCCTTTTCGACAGAGGCATGTAGCTTCGACGCGGCTACTTCAGTCAACTCATCAGACCTTGCTGCTGCACTAGCTCGTCGTACGTCAAACCATTTCTCCGTAATAGATCGAAAAGTCTCAAGCAACGAGCAAATGGTGAGCGTCGAGCCCACAACAACCGACTATTGAAACTCTCGCGCGTTCAAGTCATGAAACTATATCTTCGTGACAGACACTTCAACCTAGACCACCTATGCTCGCCAATGGAAAGTAGATGATGGTGGGTCATCGGTTTTAGAACATCCACAGCGAGAAAAAATCTCGAAATCCTCGATCGATAGCATATGCAATGACTTGATAATCAGACAAACATGCGATCCAAATCTCGCCATATTCTTCTGCAAATGGTAAAAGCACAACACATGTGCGACGTTCGGATACACGGACTCCACAGCTTTTTCGATGCCCTTATGTTGATCAGACACAACTAAGAGATCATCAGGATGACCAATGCACGAACGCAGCCGAGATAAAAACCAAGTCCATGACTCTTCATCCTCAATCGGACCTAACCCAATAGCAATCGGGAAGATTCCTTCATTTCCATCCTTCGTAATAGCGACAAAACAAATTCCTTTGTTCTTTCCTTAAGATGAGTCCCGCTCTACAACGACGATCGGCCGTAGGTAATGCTTGAAAGCATACAAACACCGCCCAAGAGCAAGAAACAAATATCGAAATTCGCCATCATGAGCCGTCTCAATATCATATAGTGTCCGGGTTTGATTCTCTCAACAGATGCAAATATGATGGAAACAATTGATAGGACCGTTCGAAATCGCCATATGTCATCTCTATAGCGACGTTTCTTGCTCGGAGAGCAAAGCTGTAATCCATCTCAATGCCAAATTGTCGATGCATCTCTCCAATCATCTCTTTCGCTTCAAGATCACACCTTCATCGACCAATTTCCGTGCAAAATACTTGCCAACAATCTTAGCGAGCACCGTCGTGGGCGGGCGATTCAAATCCAAGTGACAAGTATGATTGTTGTTCAACTTAATTACTCTCCATATCGTTGCCCTCCGGACGGCTCGTAGCTTAAAAGGACAACCGCTGCCATGCTTGCAAACATACCCCAAACGTGTTTTACTTGACCGATCGACCACGCACTCTACATGATTCTCCAAGTGGTACAATCCCACGCTATCGCCAAGTCATCTTTCGTCTTAAATATCGAATCAACGATAATTGGTGGGTATGGGGTCCACAAGGTTCAACCCAATCTAATGGCAATGCATTGTCACAATCAAGTAATGGAATAACCCGCCATTGCGTAACTCATGCGTTGTATCATCATCTCGGTTCGTGAAGTTGTAGCATGAGCCTCACCATCATCTTCGCTGTTCGGAAGTGAAGTTCATACCGTCCGATAACCTTATCAAGATGTCACGGTTGTCGAATCCAAGCACCAAATTCAAGAGCCAATGAATCAAATATATCTCTACGTCGGTTCGTGTCTTCTCTTCATCTCAATACACCAGCTCGTCTTCCTCCTCATTCAAGACAACGGCTCATCTTCGTATATAGTCAACCAAGACATCTTGCATTAGACTCGGGCAAGATCAGATCGTTGTGAACCATATAATACCGGTGTCTCGTGTGTACCGTGGTTGCATCGCTTGCCGCTTTTCAATCACATACACAATCGGATCATCCTTTTGTTCCACAATCAATCGGAACAAATCGTGTCGATTTCAACGATACTTTTATTCTTCTTCCATCACTAGCGCTCGTCGTATAGAAAAGCATATAATCCGATCCACCATTGTTGCCTACTTGCTCATGAATCTCTCTTAGCAAATTAGCACGTGAAATCATTCTCTGACCATGTATACGAGAACCTCGTCGCCTTTATATACTCGCTCTGTCCCAACTACCACCATGACGTATAATAAGGCGTTGCAAGACATCTGTTGCAAAATAAGATATAAAAGATAACGATCATATACATAGGATGCACGGATACATAGGATGCACGGCCATGCACGGTCAGACACGGATGCACGGCCATGCACGATCGTGCGCAGGATGCACGGCCATGCACGGTCGTGCAGTGCGTGCACCGCAGTGCGGCGTGCACCGTGCACGGTCATATACATAGGATGCACGGATGCACGGCCATGCACGGTGCGTGCATGGTCGCGCATCGTGCACCACCATGCACCGCCCACGGCGTGCACGGTGCGCGGCGTGCGCACGATGCACCACCGCGCACGGATGATTAAGGTGCACGGTTTATGTGTTCATAAGTACACGGTATAGCCGTATCGTATACCTGCCTCGGTGTTAGCATCTCATATTTTTAAATTTAACTTGTTAAATGATCCTAAATATTAAATTAATCAATTTATTAACATACAATCAACACAAATAACATATGTGACGATAATAATTCTACCGTACAACCGTACTCGAACGATTTTTTTTCTTCAAAACATGAAATTTATCATTCCAAGAATATAAAAGTATTAAAAACATATTTAGGGTGTAAATCATCAACAGTGTATAACCGTACTCAAGAACACGTAAAAAAATTCTATACGGATTTAATTTACCTTAATCCAGCTAGCAATGCTCGATTTCCACTGTTTGATTGAAAAAAACGCAGGTAACAACTTCTTCTATTAATTATTTTCGACTCTCTTCCTCTTTTTGAAATTGTAATGTTACAAATGAATTGTTTGTGATTTGAATTCAATATCTACCGATTTTTCAAATTAAATGTTTACCAACCTCTTTTTACAATTAATGTTTACCAACTTTAGTTTAACATTCAATTTTTGGCAGAATTCATTTATTTTTCGGCAGAGAGAGAGAGAGGAGGGAGAAAGAAAGTTGTGATTTTCGCAGAGGAGAGAGAGAGATAGAGAGTGACCCGAGGATATTTATGTCTTTTAAAGCAAAATGGTATAAACTCATGTTTTTATGAGTGTGGATATATAACTTATCCAACTATTTTTTTTGGTTATATATAAAGTTCTCCCAAATTAAAATTGCAACTAGTTAATAAAATCATGGTTAAACGTATACAACTTTCAAGTAAACTTTTAATGGTCAAATCGACAACTTTAAAACAAGTTTCTAACTTTCATGAATATCTTTACTTTTTATTCTCTTTTTTCTGTGTAAATATCAATTTAGCATAGACGATTCATTTTATGATGACGAAGCACAGCCTGTTGGGAATGCATTTCTCCTCTAATGAGTAGGTTGGGGCATTGAGTATGTTTTTGTTTTTTAAGTAATAATTTTTAAAAAGTAATCTATCCATTCTATAAATATTTCCATCAATATAGACCATATATATAAATATAGATAATATATTCCACTAAATAATAAAATAATATTGTTAAATTGCTTCATTAAATATTAATGTGTTAGATATTCTACGTGGTTTATTGATGTTATTGTATTCTTATTTTATAGATATTGTCAGATTGTCTAATATGTATCATACATATAGGTAAAATAATTATGTGTACATAAATACTATTATATGAAATATATATAGACATTGATAGTTCAGTTTTTATAATTTTCATTTATTAACAACTTGGAATATTACATCATATGATAAAGAATATGAAATCAAATTTAAGCGCGTATAAATATTGTAAAACTGCTTATAAAGATGTTTTCACTTTTCAGCATGATAGAACTTGCATAATTTTATTTGTACAAGTATTAATCATAAGTTGGAAGGATCTAATTTGTATTTAATAATTTAATTTCTATGAAGATTATGATCTGTGAGATATAATTAGTTAGATCAAAAGGATTTAAATGTCTAAGGAATGCGTGGATTTGGTTGTATAATTTAAGCACATATGTTATAGGGATAACTATAGTTTGTAACTTTGTATCTCCAATTTTGATGAGATTTTGAAAAATGTTCCCGATTTAATACATTAAAATGTCTCCACCTTTGATGAGATTTTAAAAATATCATCAATTTCAATTAATACAATAAGCATCCCCAATTTTGATGATATTTTTAAAAATATCCCGGTTCAGAGTTTTCGATGATGGAATACTAAGTCAATTCGCTAGATTCTCATGTTGATTATAGCTCAAATAACTCAACATTCTGTTTCGTCGTTACAACTCAAATTACTCATTATTTCGTCGTCGGAAAACTCTGAATCGGAATATTTTTAAAAATATCGTCAAAGTTGGGGATGATTAATTTATTAACTGAAATTAGGAAGATTTTTTCAAAATCTTGTCAAAATTGGACATTTCATTGTATTAACTAATATTGAGAATATTTTCAAAATTTTGATAGAATCGGGGACATTTTTTCAAAATCTCGGTAAAATTGGAGACACAAAATGTAATTATCCCAACATATGTTGTGGTTTTCTTTTGCAAAATTACAACTTAGTGCTTGACTAATGTTTAGTATCATCACATAATGACTAATACTTTTGTGCAATTCCTCATATGCCTTGCTCGCTTCACCCATAATAATAAAGCAAAGCAAAACAAATTATAAATATCCTATTGGGGATTGGCACTGGAACAAGTGGTCTTATAATTAAATATTTTTAAGTATAAATATCATCAATACCTTAGAGGTTGAACTCGTCATATCATGTTTTCTTCATGCTGATTAATTATCTCTTTGGCTTACTCCTCCATGTGTGTGGGTTTTGCTCCCTTGTGTGGTTTGCAGTTATTTTACAAGAAACACGCATTACTTATATTGTGTAGAATATACATTTCGTGTGATTTGCATGCTTTTGTACATGCAATTTACTTCACCAATTTGAGTCTTATGTGTGGGTTTACCTCATTGCACATGCGGTTCATCTCACCGTTTTACCTTAGTTGTGGTTTAATTTATTTTGTAATTTGTGAACTATTATACATGAACGAATGTGACTCTAAATTACCCTCAGTATAAAAAAATCACAAATAAAATTATTTACTATCCTTACATGTGTGTCACGCATATGTAGTAGTATAAATTTTTCACAAAATGAAAATAGCAATGACCCAACTTTTATATATTAAAACTACAAGATAAATTTAATCAAAATAAATAAATAAAATTATACAATTATTTAAATATGCATTTTGTTTTGAAATTAAAAAGTTCCATTAATTAAGCTAAATTAAGGAATACAATATTATAGGAAAGATATCATATATATCTCAACATCTATACAAAATATAAAAAGTGTTTCACCCAAACATTGCTTCGTGATTTGATATTTTTCATATGAGACAAGCACCGCATGAAATCGTTTTTCAAATTATTATTTTCTATAAATTGGCCGCAAACTGAGCAAGTTCAGGAGTAGCTCAAATACACGCTATAATGGATGTAGACAAAAGTTAACCTAAGATTTTAAGTTCGAGTATATCGTGACGCAACTTTAAAATCTGTTTGTTGATTGAAAGAAAAAAACTTAAGGTGGCGCTAATAACAATTTCGGTAAAGCTACATCAAAATCGTCAACAATATCACTTATTCACATTAAATATGTATTTTCGAAGATGGTGATTTTGGATTACGCCTCAAACTACTTGATCTAATTTTATTAGCTTAAAACCATAATATCGTGTTTTTCATAATCTCATGCTATTAATATTACTTAAGGTTTGATTATATCATTAAATGCATGGCGAATTATATCCACATATTCCGAGAATTAATCGAATCATTAAACAACCTTGAGCTTATTACAAAATAATAAACAAACTCTTAAACAAATCAAATTAAAAAACTAGGATATTTAATCAAAATAGTAGTTTAAAAAATCTATATCAATTCTTTGACTTATTTAAATTCTCTTAAAAAATCTATATCAATTTACCGTGCATATGCACAAGTGGAATACTAGTTTAATCAAAATAGTATTTACCTCAACTTTCACGTTTATTTATTTATTAACCTTAACTTGACTTATTTTTTAAATAATATGAATTTTATAAATTTGTTTAATTTTTTTCTTATCAAAAATATGGGGGTTAGATATCTGACTAATCACCCGCAAAATATGTTTCTCAAGTTGGAATGTCGAAAGAATAACATTACGACGTTTTAATAAAATAAACAAATTTGTAAAATTCAGGATATTTTTTTGAAATAAAATAAAATTAATGTATAAATAAAAAATGACGAACATCGCTTTAAACCCTAAATTATTTTGGCACTATCGATTATACCCTACACTATCGAAAATATTTTTTTAAATTATGAAGTATTGATTTTGTATCAATTGTCCATGTCCATTTTTCAGCTCCAAAAATTGACGTGGCTCGTTAGAGAGCCACATGTTTTTAACAATTTTGTTAAAAAAAACTTGCATGCAAATGATATTATCTGATTTTTAAATACAATGTGACAATAAGGCGAATCACATCAATTTTGTTGAGCTGAAAAATAGATGAAGAACGTAATTGATATTTATGATTTAAAAAATATTCTACATAGTATATGATATAATTGTTAATACAAAAATAATTTGGGATTTAAAAAGTGATATCTACATATAAAGAAATGACCAAAGTTGTGATAATAAATTATATTATCCCTATTTCTTTTATCTTCACGGTTGATTTAAGAATGAAATTTGAAGTTTCTCACAAATTTGTAGATTTATTTATTTAGTAACGGTGAAGCTTCAACTTCAAGAGGGATAGATACCACAATATAATAAATAATAAAACTATTCATTTTGAATGGTTTATTATGCTCGGTATTTTTTCTAATATTTACCGCGAGAATAGTGATAACATAGTCCCCCGACAAATGCATTGAAAGCCTTAACCTACACAATCTTGCGGCAGAAACCTTTCCACCACCATTCTCTCCCCCGCCCCCTTCTCTCTCTCTCTCTCTCTGCAGTAAAAAACTTCAGAAGGGAGGAACTCATCCATCTCTCTTTTCATTTATTTATTTATTTTTTACTTACAGTTGCGAATTCACACAGACAAAACTCCAGCCAAGAAACGGTGTGTATTATATACCCCGCAACTATTTATGCCTCCAACCCGACACTCCCAGAAAAAGGTCATTCATTTTTGTACATTTCGTAATTTTAAATTTCCCCTATTTTACTGTTTTCTTCCTCCGTTTTCAGGGTTTTTCGTATCACAGTGCACCCACACACACAAACTCCCATTCATTTCTTCGCCTTCGAACAACCACCCAAAATTCTCTCACTCCAGCAATCCCCATCTCTCTCCCCCTACTTCCGTGTATATGCGGAAACAGCCATGTCTAGTTTGTACCCTCAGAATTTGAACTTCTCTCCGGCCAGAAACATCCCTTCCCCACATCTGAGGGCCAACCCCGATGCCGAGAGGTAGTACTTGTTTTTGTTTCTCTTTGGAATTTCTTCGTTTTCGGTGTGTTTTCTTGTTGAATCTGTGGTGGATTGGTTTCAGCCAGTATTTGACGGAGATGCTGGCGGAGAGGCAGAAGTTAGGGCCGTTCATGCAAGTGCTCCCTATTTGTAGCCGCCTCTTGGATCAAGGTTGGCATCTTTGATCGAGTTTTGGATCTGGTTTTGATGTTACTGCAATCTCATTTTGTGATATATTGGGTTTTTGTGTTTTTTCTGTGTGGTTATGAGTGATTCATGATAGGTGTTGTAGTTTTACATTTACATTTACCCCTGCTGTTGTGTGATTGGATTGTTGCATTGGCTGTGATATCGAATTATGTTTTGTGTATTTTTTTATGGTTTTTGCAGTTTGGTTCTGTGATGGAATTAGTAATGATGCTTTCATCCCTTCATCGATAGCCAGGTTAACCTTTTTTGCCGTCTTTGTGACAATGGTGGAATCAAATCCTTTCATTTTAGTGACATGAGAAATAGTGGAGGTCGTTGGCATTGTTTCTCGAGTGTGATATCATGCATTACGCACTAGCGTTACTAAAATAAGGCTTTTCTCACGTGGTGAAGTGAAATACAAACTGATCTTCTGGGGATGTGGTGATAGGTGTTGAAGCACCCATAATCTTCACGTGATAGAGCAATGTTATTATTAGCATTGTTTATCGTTTTATGGTAATTGTATGGTATATATGGTTCCTAATGACACTAGGGTATCCTAACCGATGTGACATACTGAATGACATAATATGTTTTGTCGTGATGATGACCTTTCTTAATTTGAGCATGGCTATAACACTTCATGGGTGACGAGTAAGGTTTATATCTTCACGATCTATGAGGTTTCTTTAAGTGATAAATTTATTATTATACTTCAAGATACGTTTATATCCCCATTCGTCAGCTTAATGGGTTCATATTCAGATTAGGAAAATTAAGATCACATATATTGCAGCGTTAATAGCAGTGCTGGTGGTGGTTGGCATTGTCACTAGGCTGCAGTCCTACGTGTCTATGGGACCACCCTCTCTGCTTTCTGTGTGACATGTCAATTCGCAAACTCGTTTATATGTAATTAAAAAGGAGATTTGGTGTTTCAGCCGTATATCATTGACAATTGTGGTTTGATTCAGATTTTGAACGTATGCAAGTTTACATATGCTTTGCTTAGAAAATCCTCCTTAAGTGGTGGTGTTGATGGTTCCAATATGTATTGGTCACAGCATTAATGGTAATTTTTACTTATATCATATGGAATTTCGAGCCTTGAGATTTTCTTTGTGATTTCTGGAGTTTGCTTGTGCTGAGAAATTTGTCATCCCTCTGATATTTAGCGGTCTATTCTGTGATTTCTGTGGCAATGTTCCAAATAATCTTGCTGTTAGAATGGAAAATCTTTGTTCTGTTCTCCATTTGGCAATGGATTTGGTGATGGTGTTTGAAGCATGAAATCGAATATCTTAAATATAAATTGTTAGTATTAGTTGAAAATGGTCATGTTTTTGCTTGGTAGTCGAGCAATACACATGCTATTACATACTTCCATGAGAAGGAGAGACGTTTGTCGATATCAAGTAACACAATGAAATTAATGCTTGTTCGATGATGCCCAGTTTTATTGGATTGATGATTATATGTAAATGTTCAAATAGGCAAAAGTATAATATTCTCGATATAAGCATAAATTCTGGACACTTTAAAGGGAAGAAAAAGGTTGTTGCTAGTGCGTATTAATTTCAGCATGATTTGATTCTTTACCAAATATGAAGTAGTGTCCCCTTTGTTTAAGAAGTCTTGGCATATTTTCCCTCAATGGCTAACTTTCCTTTGAGGCATCTAATTTAATATCTTTCTTCATATTTTCTTAAAACATAAATGATACTTCATATTTATTCTGGAAATATATTTTTCTACATTGCTTTTTCTCCTTTCTGTTTGAAGTCATTTTAGCTGCATTCTTATTGGCTACTCTCATGCATAAGATCTTTAGTGAAAAAGGGTTGTTCTGATGGGCAGAGATACTCAGAGTTTCTGGAAGAATCTCCAACCACGGGTTTAATGACTATGACAGACTACAACGTGGTAGTCCTAGTCCAGTGCCTTCTCTGGACGTGATGCCTGATGTTGGTGCAAAAGGTTTAGGCAGCTGGAATGGAAATGGCTGGAACGGCATGCAACATGAGGTGAGCTGAGATTTCATGGCTAACCACATACCTACAATTTATCTGTGTACTCTTTTCTAGGCACTGATTTTTTTGGATCCTCTCAAATGTCAAATCAACTTTCTTCTTTTAACACTAATAGTTTAATGCAAATATTCAGATTAGTGAGCTTGCTATTGTTTAGTTGGAAAAATTGCTCACTCAACTAATATACAGCTTAAGGATCTACAGAGTTGGTGTACCTGTAGATCATTATTCATAGACTAGGGTTTATAGTTTATACACTTTTCTGGGGAGTAAATTTCAGAGTTTATGCACAATATGCAAGCAAAAAGTGATTGGTGCTTGGTACTATAATTAATTAAATAGGATGGTAGTGTTGTTACTTGCATTTATCACGTATTACATGAAAGAATTGACTAGCCTATGCCTTGGAAATGGAGGCACGGATAGGTTATATATAAGTATTCAAATCATATGTGCACCTCAACTGCATTCGTTTTTTTCTCTCTGAAACAGCTCTCAATTCCTGTTGTTGGGGAAGGTGATGTTCTAATACAAACCTGTATTGTTATATGACTTGTTAAAGTTAAGGAATAAATGTTGAGATTAGGTAGTATGATTTTTCAGCTACCACTAGATCATAGCAATACAGCTAATGTTAGAATCTGACGATGAACAAAATGTTGTAGGTTCATGAATTTGTAACTGTATTTAAGTATTAATACCTTTGATCAATCTAAGGTTATCCTTGCTTGATCATGTAGATTTATGCTTTTGCCATCCACATAGACTTACATTTCCTTTAAAATGTTTATGATGAGATCTCCTGCAAGAAATCCTAGCAACTCAAAGATATAATCCTTGAATTCACCTAGTAATCAGCGATGTGGCTGTAATTCTCATAAATAATATATTCATGATGTCTTTCATCTATGCAGCCTGAGTTTATATAAACTCTACAGACTAACAAGTAGAGTCCTACTAGGAAAATGACTTCATCCTAACTAATAGAGTCCTACTAGGAAAAGAACTACATACTAGCTTCCTACTAGGAAAAGGAATTAATAACAATAAGAAATAATAAAAAAACAAGGAAATATACTAAAACTAAATAAAATTCTTATAATTAACATCCAGCGCTGCACGCTTCTGCTTCTCCTATCGCTGCTTATGCTCTTCTCCTTCTCCTAACATAGACCTTGGTTATTGGGTTCCCATCAGTTTTACAATTACATAAGCTATCTTGATTTGGTGAGAGGTGATGTATGGCTATTTTACTACTATTACTTTACTTCTATGAAAGTTTTTAGAGTAAAAGAATGGAAGGTGAGTCTTCTATAGCTGAAAGCTTAACATATTACATGCTCAGAAGCAAGAATTTGAAATATTTGCTGTTCTTTGGTACCATGTATATGGTATTTTCTGTTGCCTCAGAATGATTCCTTAACAAATGCGACTTAATATTTTAAATTGCTCGAAGAAGGCTCAGACTCTTTACCCTTTAATTTATCAACTAACCAGTAACCTGAGAAATAGGTTAAACAATATTAATGCTTTATAATTCAGTCTACTCCAATATCTGTTAACCATCGACTAAAGAAATTCTATAAACAATTTGAAATTGTGCTGTGTTGTAACTAAGTAGAGCTATCAGCTATGAAATTATAGCTTACATTTGCAGTAAGAATACGTCCTCCAATAGGTGCATGATCTCTTTTCAGCATCTGAAATTTTAGACTTGATTTCAATCACGTGGAATTTGAGTTGAGAAATTCGACCACCATCTCGAGTTGAATGGCTCTAGTTATGAGAAGAAAATGTTCCTTTCATAGTTGGGTACGTCATCCAATTGTAATTATCGAGGAACTCTAGAGGGCTAGGTGGGTTCCAGTTTGTTATGTGTGTGATCAATATATTATCAGGATCTAGTACTTGAGAAAAATAGAAATATATTGGAAAAATCAGTTCCATTGTGAGATCTCTGTCCTTTCTATTCCATTACTAGAATTTCTTAACCTTCAGATCTTAATTTTTATTTGTAGCGTGGATGCCACTTGTTATAATAAGCATTTTTCCCCATTGCAGCAGAGGTTAGGAGGTCCACAGGGTATGACCATTGACTGGAAACCACCTGGAAGTCCTAGTTCGTACCTAGTAAAGCGGATATTGCGCTTGGACATACCAGTTGAAATATATCCGAACGTAAGCCTTGGGAAATTTTTCCTTCTTTGACTTACATTGAGCACGAGTGTGATCTTGTAGATCGACTAGTCTGGAATCTTTCCAAGTTTGACAAATTGTTTCTGGAAAACAGTTCAATTTTGTGGGAAGACTTTTAGGTCCGCGGGGCAATTCCTTGAAGCGTGTGGAAGCTTCTACGGGTTGTCGTGTCTTTATCAGGGGGAAAGGTTCGATAAAGGATGCTGACAAGGTAAGATCCTCCTTTTGTCTTGGAAATTGAAATTACCTTTTGATACTGTCCTATACTATTTATCTGTGAGCACATATGGTATTGTATATATTGTTCTAGAAATTGATAAGGATGTTTCTTATCTTGCTCGTGATAATTAATGTCTTAATATGTCCTATTGAAGGAGGAGAGCCTGAGGGGAAAACCAGGCTACGAGCACTTGAATGAACCATTGCATATTTTAATCGAGGCAGAAGCAGCCGAAGTACCTGCTAGTATTGTCGATGTAAGACTGAAACAAGCTAAGGATATAATTGAAGAACTGCTTAAACCTGTGGTAAGTTCTCATTGCTCATTCTTCTAAGAGGGTGTTTGGCTGAGCTTATAAGCTCCCAAAACAGCTTATAAGTCGTTTTCAAGCTTAAAAACAGCTTATAAGCTGTTTTGGGGAAACTCAGCCAAACACCCTCTAAGACACTTTCATAAACAAACTTTGTTTTCTTTACGGCATTCCAGTATAGGCTCATGCAGACTAGGAGCTAATCATGATTGTTTTGGCTCCTTTCCCCAAAACGCACATTCACAATTTAGACCATAAGTTTTGAGTTTTTGCCTAGTTATTTTGTAGAATATAATGACTCATACTTCCTTAGTTTGGAATTCGAGGAAATGCATAGTATATCAAATCATATCCGAACTTCAATATTTGTAAACGGTTGTTTGCACAGGGCTGGTTTCAACTGTCTATGTAGAAGTTTCTGCAATTCATGTATGCAAATGCTGAACGTAGGTAGGAATATAAAGATTCGATTAGTAAACCTAATTCTATTATATCTGGAAATGCAGGATGAGTCCCAAGACCTATACAAGAGACAACAGCTTAGAGAACTAGCGATACTAAACAATATCAAAGAAGAGAGCCCTCAACCAAGGGGAAGCGTGTCTCCCTTCAGTTCAAGCGGATTAAAACGTCCCAAAACCAGTTGGTAACACACATCTCATCCCGTCTTCACTACGACGGGTCTGGGGTTGGTTCCTTGAGAAGAAGCTGTGAATGTTCTAATGCCATATCATAGTCGAACTCCCATCCAATGTTGGCCATCAAGACTAGGCTCACACCAACGTGGCCCATGGAGTTCAAACGGGATAAACAGACAACATGGTTGTGAGAAAAGAGGATCAGGAATGGATTGCTTTTACTACTGCTTTGTCGATATAGGTCTTGTTAGGGGAGTCTTGTATGATAATTTATTGGATTTATTTGTTTTTTTAAACTAGTTTTTTTTTTTGGTTGTTAGAAAGATGCATTTTGAACCGTTGTGGTGCAATTTCTCAGCATATTATAAGGTTTGAGTAAGTTTTAGGACCCTTAAAACTCTTTCCTTATGAGACTGACATCTAAAACATGTCATAATAATGATGTTGCCATGGATCGTTGCCTTATTACATCCTACTCATGACTTTTCTAACTTTTAATGCTTATTAGGTTTGTTGTCGAGGAAAAGGTTGAAGAGATGATTCTTGTTGGTATATTGACCAAATTATTATAGAAACTTTTTGTAGGAAAGAGGTTTGATGTGAGATATCAAATTCTTGATGAATAATTCAATCACCATACTCATTTATTTATTTGTTATTTCTTTTTTTTTTAGAAGACATTTTAAAAATAAAATAAAAAATTATTGCATTTTATCAGTGTTCGCAGATTATAATACAATGTCTACTCATTTTTTATTTTCAAAGCGAATTTTTAGATTTTGGTATCAAATATATGACATTTATAATCTGTATGGTTTATAATACGATTAATATTATTTTATCAAATTAAAACTGATGTTAGAAAAGTACTCATATATACGTGTAATATTGTTTAAGGTGTCTTGCCGATTAGTCCAAGTAAGTTTTTTCGACGTAAACAACAATTAATACTACCAAACTTCTATCGATGTTGTATCATATTTCATGTGGTGTACTTTCTTTTCTCTTTATGCTAGAATATTCGAGTCATTTACAACTCACAAGAAACTATTTAAAACAATTTTGTCTTTTCTGCATGAATATACTTAACTTTATATTTTTTAGAAGCAGCTTTTTTTTCCCCTAAAATTTTCTGTTCAACTGCTTTTGTTTTCAGTTTATGTACAAAATTAGCTCATTTAAAAAGCATAGAAATTTCCTCAAAAACTGCAGTCCAGAACCCAAAACCCACTGAGTAAAAATATTAAGGCCCATTACAGCCCGTGAGCTCACGGAGAAAATTCTCTTTTTTTTATCACCATTTTCTTCTGTCATTTGTTCCTTCATCAACTAACCAGAAACTTCTTCAAACCCTAATTACCTCTGCAGATTTCTAGAGAGAGAGAATGGGGAAAATACCGGTGAGGATGAAGTCGGTGACATACGCCCTGTCGCCGTTCCAGCAGAAGGTGATGCCCGGCCTCTGGAAGGATTTGTCCGGCAAGATCTCCCACAAGATCTCTGAGAATTGGATCAGCACCACACTCCTGCTCGGCCCGCTCGTCGGCACCTATTCGTAAGATTTTTTTTATTTATATGCTGGATCTTCTTAATTGTATTTGTTGGGATTTGCGGCTAATCGCCTCGGTATAATTTAGGTTAGATTAGTGTAGTTGTTAGTGAATGAATAGATTGTTGCATCAGCGGCGATGTATTTGAAATCTGAATGATCAGAAATTGATGTTATACACGATTTGTTGGGATTTTACGCTGAAAAGGACTGTCTGATTGTGTGTTCTTGACATACCTATGTGTGGAAGTGATTCTAGAAGAAATAAATTCGATTCCTTGGAGATTGCAACTTCATAACAAAATTGTGTGAACTAACTAAAAAATGATTGTTCTTCTAAATATGGCATAGCAATATGCTATGGTATTGCTAGTCTTGTCCGGATATTTGTGGGCTCAGCTTTCTACTGCATCCATCATATATAATTTTCTTGTTTATGCACGAGTCACATTCTGTAAGTACTTTGTTTGAGATTGATTGTTGGTGTTTGTGGAGGTTATTGGATTGAGGTCTGTAAAGACCATTTTGAATCATTGTAGCTTAGGTCCCGTAATCGTTCATGTCAAGTGAGGTTACTAGTTTGAGATGCTTGTTATAATATGCCTCTTTTTGGCCAATATGGTTAAGTTGTTAGTTTGGCTCTCTTATTTTGTGACAGATTCGAGAGTGGAGTAGAATTTTAGTTATGCTAAGATGGTGGTAGGTTGAACTGGCTTTTCATCACCACATACCCAAATGCTTATTAAACACATGACAAGGTTTAATAGAGAACAGAGGAACTCGAAGTACACACTTAGACAAGAGAAAAATAAGCAGAACACCGGAACAAAAGAGTCAACACTGTCTCCTCCAAGTCACCAATCGGCCTTCTGCCCTGCTTTCTGATATACCATGATGTTAACAACATTGCGCTGCAGAATTAGAGAGAACCCAGAATAACGACTTTTCACTTTTGCGAGCATAATGTAGTGGGCCCTGCTAATTCTGCGTAGAGTGACAGAATTTTGAGTAATCTACTTTTGATTAATTCTTGTATTAGAGCTTTGCTTCGTTGTTCTCTATTTTATTCAGTCGGTAACTACTGCAATATGTTTAGTGGGGAATTTGACAGAGTGATGAATTTTTGCGTGCAGGTATGTGCAGTGGTACCTGGAAAAGGAGAAGATGGAGCACAGATACTGAAGTTAGTTATGAGTACTCGATTTATCAGTTAAAAGCTCTCTAGCGTCTAGTTTTACTAGTCAATAAGCTGATATGTATCGCCTGCTGGTTGCAGGTTTTGGATCCTGAATTTATATTGGATTGCAATAAGTTTCTTTTCTTGTATGAAAATGTTCATGTGTTTGTTTTGTAAGACTGGCTTCAATGTAAGCTACAAAATTGTCTGCATTGAATGTTGGCACTAAAATTTTCTGCTCGTCCTGTAATTTACGAAGTTTCCCATTGAGTTTATGATTTAATAATCATTTCTGATACTGTATATATGTTGACCTTGTTAATAATGTGTTCCTGTTGTTTAGTTTGTGGTATGTTGGATACCTAATATTACATAGTTCTGCTAATATGTTAGTTAAGGTGTTGATTTGTCGACATGCTAACATGTTTTGTTTATAAATAGTGGGAGGCGCTTTAGAAAAAGCTGGCTCCATTTAGGCAAGAAATGGTTTTTAACATTTTTTGTTGGAAAATGATTTTTGTCATTTGTTACCAAAGTGACCAAAAAATAATTTTCTATTAAAATGGTGAAAGAGCTTTTTTATTTCTCCAAAATAACTATCGTCATAAAATAGAACTAATAGAAATTTGCAAAGTTTCTTTAACAAATATATACTAATGAAAATGAAGAAAATGTAGAAGATATTCCAGCCCGGAGCATCTTGTTGCTGCTAGTCTATGGGAAATTTTACAGAATATGTAGATGTATTATATTTATATGATAATATTTTATTAATTTAATTTATATTAATAAAATATTATTATGTGAAAGATGATATAGTACATTTATATGTTCAATATAATTTTCTTTCACGTAGTCTATATTATATCCTCAAGATAGATTAAAAGCTTGTCTATCTTTGAGATGTGTAAGCTATCTCATGTTTGGTACACAAGATATAATACCTGGATAAAATAGCGTCTTGTTTGATACCCAAGATATATATGTTGATTAACTTTGTGCGGACAGATTTACCCTTTCTTGGCTGACTATTAACGATAATACTGCCCCACTTCGCAGATCATCCCAACAACCCAACCAATCTTTTAAATTTTTTTTTAAGATTTTCACGTACACTCAGACAAGCATATTACCAGTTTCTACATAATCTAATCAAATCAACAGAAGAGTTGGCTGCAAAATGTAACAGCGTTGCCCATTTGCAGAATTAGTTTGTTATTTGAGTAGTAACAGCACTCGGAAGCATATCATATCATGAAGCTGTGAGTTGGTCCTTCATCTTCTTTCCAATCCAATCATATATACTTTTAGATGTTAATCTTTTCCAACCATCAAATCACAATATTATATATATTATTTTGTTTTATTTTTTATCATAATATAATTATTTTACATAAGAATTGTTAAAATAAACTTCAGCTATAGGAATTTTTTTTGGAGAGAAGTTAAATGTTATTATAGGTATAGACTAGTATTATACCCGTGCGATGCACGATATTAAAATTTGTAAAAATTTTGATTTAGCTACATAGGAAATGTAATTATAAATATAAAGAGCAATATCTTAATAGACAAAGTAAAATATATAAAATAAAGTACAAATTAATCTTACATTATAAGTTTTGAAAAACTTTCTGATACACAATATTGTCTAGATGTACAATCCTCATCATTATCCCCACAAAACAAAATTTTCAAACCTCGACGATTAGTAACCCTTGATACAACAACATAAAGTTGGTCGTGAGTAAAAACATGATTTTTAAGTACAAACCTACTTGCGAAAAAGATTGATCTTGACTTTTATTGATGGTCATCGCATATGACACAACCAAAGGGAATTGTCATCGCTAAAATTTGAAAGGCAATCTTGGATCTTAAGGTGTCAGTGATAGTCGAGGTATCAGAACAATATGTCCAGCATTGTGTTCACTCAACAATCTTCTCTCTAAAACATGACGACCTAACTTCGTAATAACCAACGCCGTTCCATTACATAAACCCATTAAATGATCTATATTTCTCAATAGCATAATTGGAGTCCCAACTTTCAAAAATAGTTCATGATTAGGCATACCAGAAAACCTCAATCTATTCAAAAACTCGAGCGTGTGAATTTCATCCAACAAATGACTACTCGAATCAGATTTACAAATACTATCTGAACTCAAATATATCTGACCATCAGATGCATTCATATTAATAATATATTGACTAATCGAATCGACCGCATCTAAAGTGGGAGCAAGTATAGCTCGATCTTGCAAGTAAGAAGTAAGATCACCATTGTCATTATATGATGGATAAATGTGTGACACTATAGTTTGCAAATGATCACTAGCTCGAGTACAATATCACTCGGAAGTTTAATGACACTAAATTCATCTTTTACCACAACAACAGTTCCATCGCCAATACTCGCAACCCAATTTGAAAATTCTTCCAATTCCTTAGCTTCGTCAATTGAAGAAGCTTGTTGAAGTTGCATATTTTGGGTCAACCTCAACATAGTATAATTTTTCCAAATACAAGAAGAATTTATTATAACATTTACCACTTCTTGTCTAGTACCCTTAGGGATAACTGACAAGATCTGATGAAAATCACCACTACACATTACATTTTTCCTCCAAAAGGAAAATTCAATCTACCTTCATCAACTACGCATTATATCTCGAATAGTCTTATCTAAATCTTCGAAGCAATATTTGTGCATCATAGGAGTCTCATCCCAAATAATAAGCTTTGTATTTACAATAAAATTTCAATTGGACTTCTTTGTCTAATATTACAAATTGAATCTTTATTAGGATTAATTAAAATTTTGAACCGCGAATGTGCAGTTCTTCCACCAAGTAACAATAACGAAGCAATACCACTGGAAGCCACGTTCAAAACAATATCTCATTTACAACGAATCCCTGCTGACAATGACTTCCATACAAAAGTCTTTTTTGTAAATCCATGTCCATAGATAAAGAAAACTTTACTAATATTGGGTTCAACTGAAATCATTAGACTATTATACACGTGTAACTGCTCGTGATTGAATTTTGACAATAACTCTGCATGCTTTTTGCCAATTTTCTTGATCATATGATAAGTTATCATCAATCAATTTGTTAAAATGTGATTCGAAATAATCAGCATCTGGAAAAGGCGTTGTCTCAAACTCGCGTAAACTCCTAGCTTAAATTAACCAACAATTTTTCAATCTCCACTAAAGCAAAATTTTGAATTTCCTCGTCGGTTAACTTTAAATCTGAAACATAGAAGATAAAATAAATAAAAATATTTTAAAAACAAAACCAAACACATATAAGATATCTTAATTATTCATACTAAAATATACAAATGACTCGTAGTAAAACATACCTGGGTGTTTCATCAATGTTCTTTGAAAATACAATACATCATCAGATAATACTTTCCAATAACTGTTCCAAACAACATGTGGACGATTTATAGAATCCTACGACAACAATGTAACAAATAAACTTCTCAAAGTTTTGGAGCCATTGCCCAATGACTGCTTCATTTAACCCATCAATATAATATTGGTCTATATTTTTTATCATAATATAATTATTTTAAATAAGAATTATTAAATAAACTTCAGTTATAGGAATTTTTTTTGGAGAGAAGTTAAATGTTATTATAGGTATAGATGAGAGGATTTCAGTGTATAGATACGTCAAATTTGGTCTATATTTATAGAAAATAAAATATGAATTTTGGTATTTTTTTTTTTTTAATATAATAGGTAAAAAAATATTATGATTTTATTTCAATACGTAAAAAATCTAACGAATCAATGAGATAGAGATGAGATCTTGTGGTGAGTTTTAACAAAAAAACCATCATGGTTGGTTGGTTTTTCTCTCCCACAATTGTTTTTGCTTTTCTTGTTAATCCTTAAAGCCCAAGGTCGGTTGGTTCAATGGGGGCGATAAAGGTAGTCATAGCATTTATTCAGTCGTAACTCGTTAGATTGTTTTACAGAGGGTGTGTGCATTTAAAAGGTAAATAATCCAAGCAACATAAACATATAAGTTAGGATGTCGATTTAGCCAATTCACTACGATTTGGGGCAACTGACTCGTGGGTTATTTATGTTGATTTTTTTTAGGCTATAACTTTCAAATGTAACCCTAAGTTATTGGGTTTCGAGTTTAAACCGTCGGGTTAATTATGCCAGAAAGTTTACAGAAAAATTAACCAATATATATATATTTGACAATTGTATATCTATAACAAACAAATAACACGAATAGAGATAAAAATGTAAAAAATTTATGAGTCATATGTCAAGAAAAAAACTTATTATCAAAGTGCCAAAATAAAAAGAAAAAACGTTTGACAAGAGCTGCTAATAGCTATTTTGTTCGTTCTTCTTTTCTCGAACAACGATTTCAGGTTGCAAAAAATTCTCAAGTTATGTGTATTTGTGTGTGAGTGTAAAATATTTTTTAATTCTCCAAAGACCCACAACCTGATTGGGCTAGTCCGAATAATTCAATGACCTGTTTTATCCAACCCATATAGTCCGATTTGGATTTCAACTTGTAAGAACTCAATCATAATCCTTTATTTTTTCGGTTTATTTAAATCACTTTGTTGAGTTTGGATTGGATTGATATCCCCACAGGACATAGTAGTTCACTTTCACATGCCCAATAATTACCTTTAGCTGCAGGAAATTCAAATTCACTGACATGAGCACACAACCAATCTTACTGTTCATTCTATTCCTTTTTTTTTGGGATCAATTAATACAAAAATTTTAAAATTGCGTCGCGGTGACTTCGAACCCAAGGCACCTTTACAAGGCGTTAACCACTCTACCACTAGGCCAACACACACACACCGTTCATTTTATTCCACTGTTGAAAAATGACATCATTTCATTGGCGCATGAAGATTTTATTTAGATAAAATTCAGTTTCATAATATTATATTTAATGATAGTCGTAACTGTGTTGTATTTTCCTAATCTTTTGTTTGTTATATTTATTTATAACAAAGTAAACTTCATGGGCGTGATATCGCGACGGCCCACAAGCCCAAAGTTAAAATAGAGTCCGGACCCAAGCCTTTTCAAATTTCATTCTCTCTCCTCATTTCAAAAAGTTGCTTTCCCTCGCCGTCTCTCTCTCTGCACATTCATCCAGTTGAGCTGAAATTTGAAGAGCCTGTGAGTGTTGAATAATCTTTATTTTGTCTATATTCTTGATGCAACGTTTTCTTTCTGCTTTATTTTGCGCCGATTCCTTGCTTCAATCTATCTCTCTATTTATGTTATTTAAACTTCAAACCCGAAACGATACTTATGACTTATGAGTTGATCATGATCTTCGTATAAGTACAGTGTCAGTACATTTGGCTTCGTAATGATACTATTGTGTTCAATATTTTCTGATTCGTTTCATTCTAAAATATAGTAATGTTTAATAATAAAATGAAGCACTTCATCTTCTCAACCGATATAAATGCGACTCTTAGAAGAAAAATGTTTGCTTTCATGAGCAGAGATATATGATGCATCTTGTCATAGGCTGTTTTGCTGCTGCCAGTCTCAAATTACGGCCAATTTCCCAACTTAAAAAAAAGTTTTTTGGTAATAACAGATTCACATTTTTTACTGGAGAGAAATGTAAATGATATTTTAGGGTACTGGAAGGGAGAGCCTTTAGCTGTGAAATAATGTAGTGTTCATATCACTTTGAGGAGGTTTGTGTTTGAATGCGTAAAATGGAAGGAAGTTAGGAGCCATTGACTCTAACTACATCTGAATGTTCTTTTGAAGTGTATATTAACAGAGTTCTGTCATCTCGATCCTGTTTATTGCTGAATCCTTTTAAGGGTGATTTTAGTGATGGGAGCAACCTGCAAGAAATTACCTGATGTGATATGGAAGATTATAGCATATATGTATCTTGTGTTTCGATTCATACTTGGGAATAACAATCTCGTTTTGCACAATTCAGGTGTTTTCCTGATGGTTCTGGTAACGATGCAAAATGAAAGTGGCAACACTTATGAAGATGCTCGAAAGCAGAGGCTGCTAGAAAATAAAAAAAGATTTGAGGTAATAACTACATATATTTGTTTGTGTCACATTGCAATGGAGTATCTGAAGAATAATGAACCGTAGTGTGAGTACTCCGTTTTAATAGGTAGAGTAAAAATTCTTCTTCTTCCTCCTACAAAACAAAAGTTTTGTTTAGGCTGAAAACATCTCGAAACTCCAGTTCTAGTTCCTAATTACTGCAAGGAACGGTTATAAGAATTTGTCCGTCAAGATTTGATTGTGTTGGAAAACATACTTTTTCTTGTACAGGATTTGGGAATAACGAAGTTATCTAAAAGCCTAACAGATGTAACCAAATCAGAGAAACCCCAGGTGATATGTGATTCCAGTATTCATATGGAGAAAGTGTACTAAGTTTATAAGTGTATTATATATAAGTCATCCAAATATATGTTTTTTAGGATTCAATAACAAAAAGTTTTATATTTCTGTTATGCAGAACAAGCAAGTTCGGCTGAAACCATTGATGAGTTGCTCAACAGAACCAAGGCGCTCATCACGTGCTCGAAATCAAGTTTCTTATCGTGATGATGTAAGTCTTGAGGCTTTTAGAATGACCACATTAGCTAGTTCATTGAAATTGAAAAGATAAGGTGCATTCTATTTCTGGTAGCCACATGTTAAGCTTCCATTATTGGTAATGTATGAACATGCACAATGCGACCAATCTTATTTGGAATTTTTCTATGTTGATTTAGTGTTCGATCAAAACAAGGAGATAGATTTAGATATTTTCTGTGTAAAGGTCATTCATATTCTACTGCCTCATTGGATTCTTTCATTGTTAAATACATGGTGGTAATTTATCAACTCTGCAGGTTGATGTCGAGCTTCCTGCACTTCGTAAGAGTTCAAAGTGTAATTCTTCATGGACAAGGTAATATGTCTGCACTGACTAATCCACAACAGTTCAATCTTAAAAACAAACTATTGCAAATGAAACTGATAGTTCTAGAATGAAAGTTACCTTGCAAGACCAGCTGAAGAAGTTAAAGTCGCTTCATATGAGGAAAGAGCTCGAGCTTTCAACTGTGCAGAGAAGGTTCGAAGCAACCTAGAAACTGGAAATCCATCCTTTGTCAAATCAATGGTTCGGTCTCATGTTTATAGTTGTTTCTGGTTGGTAAGTCACTGACATTTGCATATTCTTGTAAAAGGCCTAAGGTAAATTGAAATGATAAACTATGATGTAACCCGTGAGTAGGGGCTTCCAAGTAGATTTTGTGAAGACCACCTTCCCAAGTCGACAGTGGATATAGTGTTAGAGAACGTGGAAGGTTCAGAATATGAGGCCGTCTTCATTAGCAGGAGAGTCGGGCTTAGTGGTGGATGGAGAGCATTTGCACTTGATCATAAACTGGATGATGGTGATGCTTTAGTGTTTGAATTGATTGAGCCAACAAGATTCAAGGTAATTGTGCAATGTCGAATGATCTATGATAACAATAAATGAATTTTTAAACAAGTTGTTGCTTTCCTCTTCTTGCCTGGGCCTTTAATGATGAAAAAGGGAACTCGGATTTAATATACAAGAGTGAACTTCGTCTGCAGGTTTACATAATTAAAGCATCGCAGTGCCAAAACGGAAGTGATAGTGCAGTAGCATCTGATGGCGAAAAACCGAAGAAGAAGAGAAAGACGAATGACGGTGTTCAGACAGAGAAACCAGCAGAGGTCTCAGCAGCGAGGAGGAGTTTGAGAAAGAAAGGCAACTAAATTTGTAAGATCATGGGATTCCTATATCTAGTGTATAAATTAGTGGTACTTTAAGATATTTGAACGCTAGTTGATGAAATGAGCCATTGTTGTGTTGCAACGAACTATATTATCCACCCTCTTCTGTTTCCTCAACATATATTGCTAACTAATTTCCCCAACTATGGAAATGGAAGTTGTGTTTGGTTATTACTGTGCAAGTGTATGCTTTACACAGTGGTAATTCTTATGTCTAGGTTGTTTCCATTCATCCCAAAATTACGTCTGAAGAAGGAAATAAACTCGATAATTAGGAGGCAGAAACCTATTTTTTTTTTTTTTTGTCAATTAAATACAGAAATTTTAAAGGTCGCATCACGGTGAACTCGAACCTGAGACCTTTGACCTCAGGCATGAATAATTTTGGATGCTACAACCTCTACAACTCTGGAATTATGAAACAGATGACCGTATGAAAAAAATTTGTTTCTCGAGAACATATTGAACACTTCCATCACCAAGACTAAACAAATTACTACAAGGATCTGTAAATTTTATAAAGCAATACCTTCATCCAGACAACCGAAAATAACAAAATCAAAGAACAATAATGCTTCATATAAGTGCCACATTATGCAGAAAATTTGCAATCCACAGAACCAATTCCAAAGATAAATCCGAAAAATTAACATAGTAAACCTATTTATTAGTCGAAGGAAACCAGCAAAAACAAAACAGGCAGCCATTCAACAAGGATGATAAGTTTTAACCCAAATTCTTCATAAAATAAGAACGAAATCTTCCTTTGATAATAGTTCCAAAACACGTCATTAAGAAAGATACATGAAAAAGAACTTGCAACAGAATTTCTCAAACATATTAGGCCACCAATGAAGCCTTGGGTCAAAAGAGACACAACACAGTCCGCATAAAGTCTAGATCTCATGCTCACTAAGATATTTTGATAGCTTTCTTCTGCAGCTTAGACCGCTGTCAAAAACGCACTTCCTGGTTGACGGTTAGCCAATCGCCCATGGCAACCCAAAAGCTGCAAAAATTCCCAAAACAAATAATACATTATTAACAAGCATCCTAGCTAACAGTAAAACAAGCAAAATATCAAGATTGTTTTAGAATAATGAAATCAGTTGCAATTTCAAGCAACAAACCTTGGCATTGACACCATCAGGTTGAATTCTGTTCTCTGATTTCCACCTCACATAGTCACTACGGTTGAATTTAGTGAAGCCCCTGAAATTTACACAAGAAGCAAAAGATAGGCAATTTAGACAAAAGGCATTCAGTGAATCAGTGCGATGTTTAGCAAACATATAGAGTTATGCATAAGACGAGGATGAAAACAAAGCAATAAGAGTTGTACCACTTCCTGCTAACAATGATCTTCTGACGGCCAGGGAATTTGAACTTGGCACGACGCAGCGCCTCTTGTGCGTGCTGGCTGTTGTTGTCCTTGCACCGGACAGAGAGGAGAACCTGCCCAATGGCCACACGAGCGCATACACCCTGAGGCTTGCCAAAAGCACCTCTCATACCGGTCTGGAGCCTATCAGCTCCAGCGCACGACAACATCTTGTTGATACGCAGCACGTGGAAAGGATGCACCCTCACCCTCAAGTGGAAAGCATCCTTTCCAGCAAACTTGGTCATGTACTTGTTGCATGCAATACGAGCAGCTTCAAGTGCCTCACTCGACACATTCTCCTTCTCCCAACTGACCAAGTGGACACAGAATGGGAACTCATCCACACCCTTCCTCTTCATGCCCACATCGTAGATCCTGATCTTGGGATCAGGAACACCACGGCAGAACCGTGATTTTGGATAGGGCTTGTTCTTGATTTGACGGTAGCATCTTGCAGGCCCTATAAAAGGAGAATCCAGCAAATTACAATTACATATAAAATATCGCAAAAACACAAAATAACTCACTGATGCAATCTAGCATTAGTTCATGTAAAATCTCAATCCTTCAGAAAATAAAAACATCAATACAAGCTTGAGTATGCGCAAACCAGGTGGTAAAGAAATGCAAACTAAACTTTCATGACTGCAAATAAGGCAACTAAAAGATAAAATGGAACGCAATAAAGCGGGTATAAAAAACTTTCCACCTCAACTATCTCAAATAAAAATTAAGAAGTACCGAGCATCTAAAATTACTTAAAGATTCTCTAACAAAAATCTTAGCTTGAATTGAAACTTCTGAATTCTCAAAACTAAAGAATAAACATAAATATTTCATATCAAATGGTTAAACCTAAGAAAAAAGCACATTGGTCCGAGTTCATTAACAAAAACTATTCATTTTTCCAGACTAACAATAGCTTTATTCAACCACCCAAATTCTTAGCAGAACTCCGTTACAATTATCTTGATGATTGAGGTTGATTATTGCGAAATTTCACAAACACATGTCCAATATACTTACCAAATCAACATATTATATTCAGTGAAAACACAATATCTAACAAAATCAACATGTGACAAAAGACTTACTTCTTCCCATGGCGAGTGGTTTGTGGTTGATCCGCCCCTAAAAAACGAGAAAATTAGGGTTTTGGAGGAGAAAATGTGAAATTTATAGGAAATGGTAGGTTGTGGGCTTACGCATTGGATTATGTCAGATGGGGCGCCGCTATAGTCTATACAATTAGACCGAATTCAGAAGCTTCTTGGATCTTTCTTTATTTTTGGGCTAACTACAGGATTGGGCTATATTTCAACATCTCAATATTTAATACGGGTTACACTATTCCCTCAAAAAAAAAAAAAACGGTTACATTCTATTCAACTCCTTATTAATATAAAAATAAAAATTGTGATGGATAGGAAAACATACTTGATGTTCGATTGACTTAAAATTTGTTTAATCAATCAATCGTTTGAATTTTCACTTTTGTTAGATTAACTATTAGGAATTAAAAGAATCATATCACTTCGAGTTAAATTTGATGTGAAAATTGGTGAGTTCGTTAATTTATTTTGTAGCATCTATATTGATTCCATGCTCTAGTATTACCAAAAACTTCTATGATTTGAAAAAGGGATAGTTGCATTTTCAACCACCATGTTTGACCAAATGTGCAATTACAACCCTACTTTTATACAATTAGAATCATCCTCAAATTTTATTGTTCCACTTTCAAACAAGAAATTTGAGGATGATTCTAATTGTATAAATACCTACATGCAAAAACTCGATGACTTCATTTCGCAAGGGGCTAGATTATTCTCGGTTTAATTGATTTCTCATTATGAGGGGTCTTGAATGTGAGAATTTAACGCTTTATACTCCGAAATTAGGGGTGTCTAAACGGTTTTTGGTTTTCGATTAGAACCGAAACCGATAAATTCGGTTATAGGTTCGGTTTCGGTTCCAGAGTTGAAAAAAAAATCGGTTATTGGTTAACCGATAACCGAACGGTTCGGAACCGAAAACCGTTTTTTATTTTTAATTATTATTTCAATTACTAATTAATTAATTAAAAATTCTAAAAATCAATTTTTAATTATTACTTTATTAATTATTTTAATTATTTGTTAAATATTTTATATATTTTTAATAAGTTTCAGTTTTTAATTATTATTTTATTTATTTTAATTATTATTTTATTTATTTTTATTATTTATTAAATTTAATTCGGTTTTTCGGTTAACCGAAAACCGAACCACCGGAACCGATCGGTTTTCGGTTAACCGAAAATTTAAAACGATTCGGTTTCGGTTCCACTTTTTCGGAGAAATTCGGTTCGGTTAACCGAAACCGAACCGTTTAACAACCCTATCCGAAATATATATTGTTGTCGAACTTTTGTCACTTAAGAATTTTAATGGTCTAAAAATATGGGAATGATCTTAAATCATTATTGCAAAAAATGCATATATATTCCACACTTTGAAAATAGTATTGTAATTGCAATTTTGACTAAATATGATGCACTTAACCCTTCAAAAAATTATAAAAACAAGTTCAATCCTACATAAAATTCAAAAGTCGGGATTTATTGTAAAATGTACCCAAAGAATGACCTAATATAACAAAATATTAGTGGTGAGTACGGTTCGGTTGATCATCCATTTGTCATATTAAAAATCGATCATGTGTTTTTTCATTGGTTCGATTAATAAAAAAAATTAAAAAAATAAATTGTATCAGCTAACCTAAAATCGATTTGATTAATCGATTATCCAAGGGTTAACCATAATAAAAAGAAAGTGAAAGTTTTCTATAATACAGAAATATAATTGAAGTTTTTACATTTGAGAATGAAACTTTGTGTAATTAATAAATAAATCTATCAAATAAGGTTTATATGATTAAAATAAACAAAATGATTAAATAAAGTTTATAGTCCAATTGCATCAAAAGAACAAACCATCAAACTTTCAAAGATCAGTGGAATCAACTTTACAATTGAGAATTTTATAAAAACTCACATACGGTTGATAACAGCTTGATGCTGGTAGAGGTAGTAACTATAAACTCTGAACTCACTTTCACGGCTTCAGAGTTGAGTTTGATGAATTTTTTAGAATACGTTTCAATAATGGAATTTTAAAAGATTACGAATGATTTGGATGCTTAAATCAAATTCTAAAATCTTAATAATTTTATAATATATAGAAAATTAATATTCATATAATTATTTATGAATATCGAGTCGATTCGATTAACCACGTTTTTTAAAATTAAAAACTGAAATTGAACCAGAATCACCGATTTTTAGAAAACCAGAGCAAGAAAAAAAAAACTAATCGTTCGGTTCGATCAAATATATTATTGGTACAGTTATCGGTTCAATTTCTCAATCTCTTTTGTAACGACCCGGTTTTCGGATTGACGGCTGACCCCACAGACTAACACAAGTCTTTTCAGTGTGCTTTGTCCTCACTCACACACTTCCTGAGAAAACTTCTTAGGGGTCACCCATCCCACAATTGCTCCAGATTGACGGCTGACCCCACAGACTAACACAAGTCTTTTCAGTGTGCTTTGTCCTCACTCACACACCCCGAGAAAACTTCCTAGGGGTCACCCATCCCACAATTGCTCCAAGCCAAGCACGCTTAACTTTAGAGTTTTTATGAGATGGACTCCTGAAAAGAAGATGCATCTTGTTAGTATGAGTAGCACATATCAAATCATTTAAGATTCCTTGAATATGCGCCTCATACCGCATATTCTCGAAATCCTCTCATTCCGTGCGTTTGGTTCATTCATGTACCCTTCGCTTTGAAGCCTTAATCGAGCCGCCTTGTCCATGCCTCCGCACCGCGATCACTCCGTACTTACGCCCCGGCGTCATATGCCCACCAACTTCCGCTTGGTTCGTCCCGAACCACACCGTCATCGGGAGAGGTTCGGTTCGATACCATCCGTAACGACCGGTTTTCGGATTGACGGTGACCCACGACCAACACAAGTCTTTTCGGTGTGCTTTGTCCTCACTCACACTCTCTCGAGAAAACTTCTCGGGGTCACCCATCCCACAATTGCTCCAAGCCAAGCACGCTTAACTTTAAAGTTTTTATGAGATGGACTCCTGAAAAGAAGATGCATCTTGTTGGTATGAGTAGCACATATCAAATCTTTTAAGCTCTCCTCGAATATGCGTCTCATACTGCATATTCTCGAAATCCCTCATTCCGGTGCGTTTCGGTTCATTCATGTACCCCTTCGTTTTGAAGCCTTAATCGGAGCCGCTCCTTGTCCATATCTCCACACCGACGATCACTCCGTACTTCTGCCCCGGGCGTCACATCTTTTGTTTACCTTTACAAAATATTTTAGGGTGAATTATTATTATTGTTATTATAGAAACCAATTTTAATTTTGGTTGAAGGATAAAAACTTCTTAAAGGAAAAAAGAAGAGAACGATTCGAGGTCGAGGAGCACGGATCAATAGAATTTCTTGTGGGATGTTGGCCCATATATCTTTTATTTATCTATCACTCTCTCACTCGGCCCATTAGCCCACCAGCCCATTAGCCCATAAACCTAACCCTACATCTACCTTCCCCTCTCCCGATGCCTCACTTTAACCTAAACCTAATTGAGGCTGCGCCTCTTTTCTCTCCCCCGTCTCCTCGTTTCCTCCGTTCATCCCACCACCATTACTGAGCTCTCTTGAGCTCTTCACCGCCTTTAATGGCCTCATCGTTCTTCCTCCTGCGTCCTCCATATATAAACCCCCCCGTACCCTTCTGTGATGTAGAGTATCTAAGAAACCCTAGTGTGGTTACCATATTGTTTACTCTGAGAAGGTGTCTAGTGTCTAGTGAGAGAGTTTGGCTGCCGGATTCCTTTGTCAAGGTCTCCTGTTTGGTAGTCTGTAAAGCTTGAGAGGTTTCATTCTCTGTTCCTACCTTTCACCTTCTGGAAACCCTAGATCTGGTTGTTGCCGGAGTGGTTGCGCTGCCTTGTGGGAAAATCTGAGCCACCGTGTCCGAGGACACCTTTTCCCGCATTGTTCTGATCTGTTCGTGTGCAGACAGTGAAGTGTAGAAAGGTTCTTTAAGTGCTTGAGCACTCTGTGAAGTTGGCAGAAAGGTTGGGAAACAAGAGGTGAACCCTTGGCTAGGCTGGATACCCAACATTGGTATCAGAGCTACGGTGACCTAGCCCGGGGCACCCTCCGACCTCACCTACTTCACCCCGCCGCCTTCTTCAAGGCCGCGCTAACTTCGCTCCCGACGAGCAAGGAAAACGGTAAGACCGGCCTCTCCCCTACCTGGGAGAGTCGGCTCTGGTAAAGCGGCTGAAACTCTTCTCCTAGATCTAGGGTTTGTGGCTTGATCTGTGTTCTGTGGTTTGGTGGTTTGTGGCTTGATCTGTGTTCTGTCTTTTGGGTATCTTGCGATCCTGTTTTGTATTCCGCTTCGCTTTGATTTGTGTTAGTCCTTGAATTCCCTTG
This sequence comes from Salvia rosmarinus, assembly GCA_036937905.1. Taxonomy (NCBI): domain Eukaryota; kingdom Viridiplantae; phylum Streptophyta; class Magnoliopsida; order Lamiales; family Lamiaceae; genus Salvia; species Salvia rosmarinus. The sequence goes on from CM072820.1 coordinate 61,915,597, forward strand.
TAACACAAGCATTCAAAAGCTTAAAGGTTAACTTTGCTTAAGGTCCGGTTAAATGCGATTCACTTTAAAGTGTCTCCTCGTGCGAGTAGCTTTGATAGCGAGGTTAATACCAAGGTTCTGATGGTTTCTTGTGATTTTCCTTGGTTTTTGCTTTACATTCTGCGAGTTCTTGTTGATGTTCATCTGAAAAAACTCTCTAAGTCTTGAGAGTTTTCTGACTGGTAAAGTCAGTTCTTGTTTGGAAAAACTTACCTTGGGTTGTCTTGAGTGAACCTCTGCTCCACAGATCAATCTGTGCTGAGAACTGAGAAATCCTCAACACTTTAAGCCCTAGGTTTGTCAACCACAAGATAGGGAACCTTTTCCCTGTTTTTCTTGGCTGTGGTTTGTTGGCTGTGCTCTCTGTTGTGATCTCCTGCATCTTCCCTGATTGTGTTTGTGCTACCCTCCTTGTGTGTTATCATGAACAACCTGAATTTGGTGCCTTTTAATGGAAGAGATGATTTCCAGGACTGGAAAACTAAAATGGAATGTATTCTGGTCAAAGAAAAAGTTAAAAGGGCCATTATTACCAAAATTGATAATACTACTACTGATGAAAGGTTAATGGATATGAATGATAGTGCTAGGGCCACTATCTTGCTTAACCTGAGCGACTCGTGGTCGAAAAGTCTCCCAACATCAATGTGCAAAAGATCTTTGGGATAATTTGAATTCTTTATACTCTACTTCAATCAAGAAAATGCTTGGTCCTAAAATCGGTTTATGTCATTTCAAATGGATATTTCAAAAGACATTGATGCAAATATGGATGATTTTAATAAATTGTTGCATGACCTAAAACTGGTGGAGATGACTCTATTGAAAAATATTCGCTCAAATTTTGTTAGATCTATTCTCGAATCATTTTCAAGTAAAATCGCTCTAAAATATGGTGGGTCTAAAGTGAATTGTGAAATGATTGTCAATGGCCTTAAAGCGAGGAAAATGAACTGAAATTACTAAAATCCAAGCCCTCTCATGGTGACATTATGTATGCTAACAAAACCGATCCCAAAAGGCCTCAACATCAATCGAAAATTCGAAAAACCCGAAATGATTTTGTTAATAGGCGAATTTTAATCAAGAACATAATCAACCTCGTTTTCAAAATCAAAGTCAAAGATTTGAACAAAAACTAGGAAAGTTTGTTGGGCTGTGGAAAACACGGGCATTTTATAAATGTATGTAGGTCGCCAAAGAAGAAAAATTTTGTTCCTAATGAGCCAAAACAAACTGCTAATAATGTGTATGAAGAAGAAGGTGTGTATATGATGCATGACTATGATTTTCAGATTATAAGTTACTCAAATGCCATTTCAAAATCTGTGAATTCTGATGAATGGTTAATTGACTCTGGCTGTACCTTTCATGTTACCCCTTTTAAACACATGTTTCATAACCTACAACCTGTTAAATCTGGACATGTTGCCTTGGCTGATGGCCAAAACTGTGAAATTCTGGGAAAAGGTGATATATGCTTAAAATTTGAAAATGGGAGTTTGCTTACTTTAAAGGAAGTAAGATATGTGCCTAATCTGAAATTCAGCCTTTTATCGTATCTAAAATTGCGATAGCATGATAAGTGGATCGTGAATTATTTAAGGTTCCAATTTGAAAAGACTCCAAAATATATTTTCATTTCTAGAAAGGAAACCTATATACTTTGTTCATGCCGAGTCTGCTCCTTTACTTGTTGCAAACATGGTGCATGAAGACAAATCCATAATATGGCATGCTAGACTAGGGCATATGAGTAATAAAGGGTTGGAAATTCAATAAAAGCTGGAGCTTTTGGAATTGATAAAGTAACAGTGTGACATTTTGTGAACCATGTGTTATGGGTAAACATCATAAGTCTGCTTTTCTCGTGTCCAAACCTTATCCTAGAAATCATGTAAGCACCGAAATTCTTGAGTACATTCACACCGATGTGTGGGGACTGCAAAGGTATCCACATGGTGGAAATTCATATTTTCATCCATTATTGATGATTTTTCAAGAAAAACACGGTATTTCTAATGAAACATAAATCGATGTTTTGAAAAGTCGTCGATTGGGCTAATAAAATCCAAAATCAAACCGGAAAGAGGATTAAATTCTTAAGGTCGATAATGGTCTAGAATTACGTAATCAAGCCATGGACAATTGGTGTTCTACTTACGGTATAACCGGACATAAGTCTGTCCCTACACTCCACAACAAAATGGAGTTGTAGAAAGAATGAATAGGACTCTCCTTGAGAGGTAAGAAGCCTTCTTGTTGCCTCCGGTCTCTCAAAACATTTTTGGGGAAGCTCTCATTATCGCAACCTATTTGATAAATAGATCTCCTACATTCCTTTAAAGGGAATGTTGCTCAATCATTTTCGGAATAAACTGTTTGTCTGAAAAATTTAAAGGTGTTTGGGTGTGCTGCTTATGTGCATCAAAGTATAGGAAAACTTGAACCTAGAGCTAAAAAATGTGTGTTTTTGGGTTATCCTGATGGTGTAAAAGGATACAGATTGTGGGATAGAAGTGTACCTGGTTTCAAAACATGCATAAGTAGAGATGTTGCTTTTAATGAACTGAGTTTTCCTTGTTTACATGAATCCTCACCCTCTGCTGCTCCAAGTGAGGTGGAGAAAGATAATGTGCATGACAAATATGATTTCATGTTTTACCCCCTTGCTGTTCCAAATGAGGTGGATCCTCAAACCCCTAATCAAGAGGAACCAAATGAACCTACACCTGAAATCTCGCACTAGAAACTGATCCTAACCCCATATCTGGATCTGAATCTGAATCTGAATCAACCCCTGAAAACCTAAATGATTATCACCTTGCTAGAGATAGGGAAAGAAGAAATGTGAGACTGCCTGCTAGGTTTGATGACTATAATCTCTCCTTATATGCTTTTAATGTGTTCACTAATGTTGATTATTCTGAACCTAATTCCTTCTCTCAAGTCATTGAGTCTCTTGAATCGATAAATGGCTTGCGACCATGAATTCGAAATGAAATCTCGCATGATAATGAAACATGGGTCTGGTGGAAAAACGATGATTGTTCGTGGTTGAATGCAAATGGCTATTCAAGATTAAACCGAACACGAAAATGTTAGGTATAAAGCTAGGCTTGTAGCTAAAGGGTTTACCCAAAGGAAGGAATTGATTATAATGAAATCTTTGCCCTCGTTGTTAAATTCACCATGTTCGAATAATGCTTGCCTTGGTTGCTCACTTTAACGGGAACTGAAACAAATGGATGTTACCACCGCCTTCTTGCATGGTGAACTTGAAAATAATATTTACATGAAACAACTCAAGGTTTTGTGAGTAAAGATTTTCCGATCATGTTTGTTTGCTTAAAAATCTTTGTATGGTGCAAACAGTCTCCCAGACGGTGGAATATTAAATTTGACCAATGCATGCAAAATTTAAACTTCTCCGAGTCGGTTTGACCATTGCCTTTATTACATGAACTCGGGCCTCACTGTTTACTCGCTTACGTATGTAGATGATATGCTAATCCTTGGCCCTTGTTTGAAAACCATTCAAGATGTTCAAAATGTTTATGTGATAATTTCACATGAAAGATCTTGGAGATGCAAAGAAAATCTTGGGCATGAACATAGAAAGAAATAGGAAAAGTCCACCTTACTTACGCATCAAAGTGATTATGTGAATCGATTTTGCTCAAGTTCAACATGTCTAATTGTAAATCATTAATATACCTCTTGCTTCTCACTTTGTGCTAAGCAAGACACAAGCCCTCAATCTAATTCGAAATGGATGAAATGAAAGATGTTCCTTATGCAAATGCCATTGGATCATCATGTATTTAATGATTAGCACTAGGCACGACATTGCATATCTTGTTTCTTGCTTAAGTAGATATATGGCAAATCTGGACTTCCTCATTGGGAAGTCAGAAATGGTTGTTTAGATACTTAAAGTCTACTATGAACAATGGTGCGCTTTTTCTAAATCGATAATGGTGTTAAGTGTATTGGTTATGTGGATTCCAACTATGCTAATGACAAAGACCAAAGAAAATCTACTACATCCTATGTGTTCACCTTATGTGGTTCTAGTATTAGTTGGAAATCTCAACTTCAAAGCATAGTGGCTTTATCCACTCTCGAATCTGAGTACATAGCAACTCTTGAGGTCATTAAAGAAGCTATTTGGTTAAAGGTGTGTTGTCGAAATAAACTACATTGATGATAAACCTATTTTGTACTCGATAGTCAATCTGCAATTCAACTGCAAAACCCCTGTTTTCATGATAGAACAAAGCATATCGATGTTAGGTACCATTTTATTAGGGATGTGGTTGAAAAGGGAGAAATTATTCTTGATAAAATTCCCTCTGAATTTAATCCTGCTGATATGGGCACAAAATGTCTTCCTGTTGCCAAATTAGAATCTTGTAAAAGAATCCTTAATTTTGGTTAAAATGCCTGTTTGTTCTCTGTCTGTTTTCTTGTTGTTTTCTTGTTCCTGTTCTTCTTTTCTTTTGTTTGTTCTCTGTCTGTTTGTCTTTCTCTTGCATGTGTGTTTGGTATGGTTTTTTGTCTGTCTGTTTTCTTCTATGATAACCTACTTGTAGGTTTGAGAATTGGTGAGTTTTTCCTTTTGGGTTGGTCTCCTGTATTTTGAGATTGAGTTAAATATGCATAATATTTTTCTCACCCTCTATTATCTTGTCTTTGTGATAGGATGATGGAAAAAATTGGCTATGATGATAAAACCTTTTTGATATGGCAGTGCACACTTCCTTGGCGACATAAAGATCTACGGGCCAAAGGTGGATATGTGGGATGTTGGCCCATATATCTTTTATTTATCTATCACTCTCTCACTCGGCCCATTAGCCCACCAGCCCATTAGCCCATAAACCTAACCCTACATCTACCTTCCCCTCTCCCGATGCCTCACTTTAACCTAAACCTAATTGAGGTCGCGCTCTTTCTCTCCCCGTCTCCTCGTTTCCTCCGTTCATCCCACCACCATTACTGAGCTCTCTTGAGCTCTTCACCGCCTTTAATGGCCTCACCGTTCTTCCTCCTGCGTCCTCCATATATAAACCCCGCACCATCCGTGATGTAGAGTATCTAAGAAACCCAGTGTGGTTACCATATTGTTTACTCGAGAAGGTGTCAGTGTCTAGTGAGAGAGTTTGGTCGCCGGATTCCTTTGTCAAGGTCTCCTGTTTGGTAGTCTGTAAAGCTTGAGAGGTTTCATTCTCTGTTCCTACCTTTCACCTTCGGAAACCCTAGATCTGATTGTTGCCGGAGTGGTTGCTTGCCTTGTGGGAAAATCGAGCCACCGTGTCCGAGGACACCTTTTCCCGCATTGTTCGATCTGCTCGTGTGCAGAGCGGTGAAGTGTAGAAAGGTTCTTTAAGTGCTTGAGCACTCTGTGAAGTTGGCGAAGGTTGGGAAACAAGAGGTGAACCTCTTGCTAGCCGGATACCCAACATTTCTCAATATAATTTCCCGTTGCTTTTACCTGATCTCCCCCTGCCTATCAAACCCTACTGGCTCTACAAATTTCGAGAGAGAGAAAATGGGAAAATACGGTGAAGATGAAGTCGGTGACATACGCCTGTCATGCTCAGTGAGAAGGTGATGCCCGGCCTCGAAGGATTTCCGGCGAATCTCCCACAAGTTCTCTCGAGAATTGGATCGGCCACTCTCCGCTTCTGTCCGCTCGTCGGCACCTACCCGTAAGATTTTCTGATTTATGCCTTACATCTTCTTCATTGTCTGTGAATTTATGCGGCCGATCACCATGCAGCTCCACATTAGGTTAGGTTCCGGAAGTTTTTAATGAATATATAAATATGGAGCTTTTTCTGGAAAGGGCTGTGTGATTGGTATTCCTTCGTGTGGAAGAGGTCGTGGAATCAGGGGCGGATTCAAGATTTGTAATTGAGGTGGGCGGAAAAATAAAAATTTCAAAGCACTATATTTTATACATGTCAAAAATTTTCGGTATTTACATAAGTTGTGCCCTACGAGACCTTAATACATAAAATTCATCAATAACAGAATCTATATCTATATCCTTAACAAAATCTCTCTCAATATAGAACATTTGCGGTCTTCAAGTAAATCATCTCTCATCTTGTTACAATCTTGTCTTCACATGCTTCATTGCAGAAAATACTCGTTCAGTTGTAGCTTGAAGAAGGTTGAGATAAGTCATTTTCCTTTTTTTGCAGAATGCTGATGGTCCATTTAGTAATCGAAATACTGCAAGCCATTAAAGAATAAGAGTATAAACATATAAAACAAATAAAAAATCTCAAATCCATTTAATACTGTCATTGGTTAAGTGGAAAAGTAATTCCTCGAACTTCTCCATAGAATACAAAGACTATGCCCAAAGCCCAATAAATTCTCCATTTTTTATAGACTCTGTAAAATTCCCCACAAAGACTCAACTTACAAAATATTGATAGTAAAATTATTTGTTGGGTAGCAACAGTATCATTCGCAAATGACAATTGGCAATGATGATTCATTGATAAAATTTTCCATATACTTTGCAAATTGCCATACCGTAATGCTCAAATATTTTTAAACTTTTTTTTTCAATTTTTAATTAATTAATTGTGATTAGAGTTCATAGCGACTGCCTACTCTCAAGTCTACCGTAATGAAGAACTAGAAAACACAATTATCATTAAGTGTTGTGGCCTTATGGGAATTTTTGTAGTTTTAAATTAAAATTTAGGGCCACTCCATACCTTAAACTTCAATATACAAGATGAGAAGATGTGATGGAGCAGCCAAACAGTAGAAGAGGGCGGACCATGAGCCGATTCCGGTGTGAAAGGTTCGCGGTGGTGATCAGAAGAGAAAGAAACGATTTATAGATTGCTTTCCTTTTTCACGCCTGCGTCTACTTTTGCTTCTGCATCTGCGTTTTCTATTCTGTACAGTTTTTTTTTTTGGTGGGCTAATAATGATTTGGGCCTTAAAAATATATATAGATATAACTAAAAATTTTGGGCTTGCACTGGGCTGAAGCCCAGTGCAACCACACTGTAGATCCGCCCATGCGTGGAATTGATAATCACATACAATTTTTGAGTTTTCGTTCGTGATCATAATGTAACTTGAAATTCTTGATCATATCTGCATTCTGTGTAGAATGAAAACGATTGTTAATAGTCTGCCTTCGATCAGTTCTCGTAATAAATTAAGACATGCCTCGTTATTATCGATTTTGTTCTATCCTCAACTGCTGTAATCTGTTAGTAATCTGACTAAGTGAATTAATTTTCTCTTTTGTGGTCTATATCTATATGTGCAATGGTACCTGGAAAAGGAGAAGATGCAGCACAGTACTGAAAATTCACTCGACTTCTCTTTCATAACTTCCCAATTTTGAGTTTTGCCTGTGAATAATTAAGCTGGGTTTCCCTGAGCATCTTTAGTTCATTTTGTCAAATTTATTTAAATTCTTGAACTTTTAGATTTTTAAATATTAGATATAGAAATGTGTAGACATACAGGATAACAAACGTGATTTTTTATTTATCTTGATGATGACATTTAAGTAGTGATTGCTTTTATTTAGTATTGAAAACTACTGTGCAGGTAGAATGTTAATCTCTAGTCCATCTTAGCGTTACCTCTGTTGGAAAATACTTTGGGGTTTCGCCTGCATGTGGTGGGAATTGGGAAGAATGATTATGAGTTTTTAAAGAGCAAACCCGAAAGCTGAAATAATTTCGTTTCGTTCTTAATTTAAGCTCTTGTATTTTTATGAAGAAAACAAATGGAATTTTGTATAAAAATTGTTATCGGTTAGTGGGCTGTTGATTCATTTGAAATTTGGTAATGAAATGTTTATCAATCTCTTTGGGTAGTTCTTCTAAAGTTTCAAACAAAGAAAATTTAACATTTGAGTTTGAGCAAAAATCTAGGAATTTTACTAAAAAGACACAGTTTCAAGTCACAATAATTTATACTCCCTCAATTCCATTATTTGCTCATTTTCATTTTTGGATTGTTTCGCTATTACTGGCCAGTTCAAAAAAAAGGAGTTTACATAAAAAAATATCTCGAATTTCATATCACATATTATTTTACATAAAATATAATTCTCCTTAATCTTCGTGCAAAAAGAAATGAGTCAACAATATTGGGACAGAAGAAACACTGCTTAGTGGAAAACAGCTCGTCGGGTTCCCGATCTCAGGGGAGAAAAAGACAAAAAGTGAGTAATTAGAAATTACAACAAATGAAAACTTACAGTCATTATTCAATGTAATATTCTAAAGAAACGAACGTATGATTACGGTAATTTAAACCCGTGAATTAGGGTTTTGCCGTATGTTATTCTTATAACATCGAATAATTGTGTTTCGATTCAGTATCGTTATAACGAATTCCTTTTTATAATTCACTAAGGATTGTGAATTAAAGGATTGAAATATTACGAAATGATTCGTCAATATATTTTAACGTCGATCGCGTATCGAACGTCTGTACTTTATGGAGATTTCTGAGTTGTAAAGCTTGGAATTAATTTCCATCCTAATTCCTTTGTTAAAAGGAATATATTTATAAAGTAAGTACGAGCTTACTACGACCATTTTGAGATGAGTCGAGTTTTAACGTTTTGAGACGTTTTGAACGTTAACGTCTAGAGACGTTTTGAAAAATGAGTTTAATGCTCAGGAAATTATAATAATTAATTTCCTATTATTATTTTAGATAATTACAGTATTAATAAATATTAAAATCAATTTATTGGCTATTAAAACTCGATAATTCCAATTAATGGAATTCGAAAACCCTAAGTTAATAAACTATGGTTTTTCACATGAAATGATGCCATTAAATTATCCTATGGTATCTAAACTATATGTTATAATATATATGAGTTCATTAAGCTATAAAATCAACTTTTGGAGCATTAAAACTCGATATTGCATAGATATAATTTTCGAAACCCAATTTTTAAAATTAGGGTTTCATATGCATGAATTAATGCTATAATTTTATCCTATGCTATTATTTAATATCTAAATCATATATTATGATATATATATGTATATTTTTATCGAATTGGGCATGAATATCAATAATAGGTGTAATTCATAATTTTTATCCTATTTTCCCTATTATTCTCGCCATTTTCGTATATATGCCTATATGTTGGATTTAATTATTTTCATGACATGTATTATATATCTATGACATATACTATGATTAATACATTGTATTAGGATAGAATAAAAATTAAATCCACCCTTAAACACCCACACATGCGCCGGCTACACCATTAAAACAAGGCATGAGATTCACTTTTATTTGGACCAATGCATGGACACCCTTTAACACTAGCCTAATGATCACTACACCCTCATCATGGGGCTGCCTTACATCCCATTGGATAAGTGTGATGTGTGTGCCGTGTATGAGTGAGATATAGGGGGAGAGGGACTCTTCCTTCACCCCATTTCCAATATACTCCTCACCCTCTCATTCACTCCATTTCTCTCCAAACTCAGAAGAAAAAACCGAGAACCCTCCCCATTTCCGAAAAAATCGAGAGCTCCTCCTCTCCATTCTTCTCTTCTTCTTCATCCTCCTTCCCAACTTTGATCCTTAGACTTTGTTCGGTGAACCTATAGCACTCTAAGGTAAATATGGACCCTAAGTACCGAATACATCTTCTCTTTGTTCAAAAGAAAAATCGAGCATGTCCTTATGTATATATATGTTCGAATGTTTATGTATGTGTACATATGTGTTCTAATGTTTTTATGTATGAGATATGTGCTTATATTTTGTTCATGATGCTTTTATTTGTAAAAATATGAGGTTATATGCTTGAATGAACATATGACTTGGTATATGGAATTTTAGAATAGATCTAGTGAATGTACATGATTTTCGAACCCTAGCATATTGAAAAATAATTTTCAAAAATTATTTAAAATATACATAGGATGACCGATTACTTCTTGAATATTTTGGTGATGGATTATTGTTTATTATCATGTTTAGAGTCCATGGTTTTGATTTGAAAAATTTTAGAAAACCCTAGGTATTTTTATTAAAATACCGTGAGTCATTTTATTATGTACCATGATGTATAATTTTTATTTTAAGCTTGTGATGACATATTAATGCTTTAATGTATTGTTTATATGTTCTATGATTTATTTAGAATTTTTGAAAACCATATGTTTAACTTTTGAATAATACCGTGAGCATATATACATTGAATGTTGGTGTATGATTTTTATTTTTATTATCCAATGATATATTAATACTTTAGTATATTATTTATGTGTTGCATGAAATTATTGGAATTTTTGAAAATCAATTACCAAAATTAAATCAAATAAACCGAAGGCTTTGAGCCTAAAGTATGGTGATGATTTAATTGGGTTTTGATGAATGTTTTAATGTTATAATGTTGTATTATGGTGTATAAACATAGTGTATAATTATTAGAATTTTTGGAAATCAAGTACCTAATTTAAATCAAAAAAACCGAGAGCACTATGTGCATAAGGTGATGATTTAATTGGTTTTTGATGATTAAATAATGTTATATTAGTATACTATAGTATATAAGTATAGTATATAATTGTTGGAATTTTTGAAAACCAAAAACCAAAAATAATCAAAAAAAGCCGAGAGCTTACAAGCTCATATGGTGATGATTTCAATTGGTTTGGTTGATATTATGATATTACAATGTTATAATATAATGTTTAATCATGTTATGATTTAATTAGAATTTTTAGAAATTGTTTGCTAATTATTGGGTAATTAACTTGTAATTACCGTAAATATTGCTATATATTGTTGAATGAATAGTTATGATGAACTATAGGTTATATTTGTGATATATATTGATGTTGGGATATTATACTATGTGTATATCAATTTTGGGAATTTTTGGATAATTATTCCCTAATTTTAGAAAATACCGTAGCTATATATATGTATATATATAAATAAATGACAAAAAATATCATATGGATTTTATAAATTCATATTCTGGACCATAGTGTATAATAATGCACTATATTAATTTAGAAATTTTTTCCAAAAGTCATTTGATATTTTTAAATTAATTATCGAGATTTTCGATAATTAATAAGGATTTTTAAATCCTTTTTAATTCAGTTTATTAATAAAATATATGTTTAATTAATATTCTGGACATAATTGAATTTTACAAAATTTTATAAACATAGATTGCTATGTTTGAGACAAACGTTTATTTTATAACGTTTTAAAATCGAAAATATACGTTTTAATTTATAAAAGGGTTTATTAAATGCGAAATTATTTATAAGTCCTTTGATTTACGTGAGAAATCAAGAAATGGGACTTTATGATTTTTAATCGATCGAAATTCGATTTATAAAATAAAATGGTAAGAAATTACTATTTGAAAGTCAAAATTGTTGACTTTGTTGACCAGTGTTGACTTCGTTGACTTTTAAAGTCAAACGTACGATTATACGTTCGATAAATACGCCAATACGCGTAAGATGTACTAATTGAGTATAATACCTTATTAGTAAGAAAAGATTTCGCAAATGAAATCTTTATATCGAGAAACGTGCTCATACGTTAAAACGTTTAAACCGGAAGCGTTAAATCGAAATAGTTGAACGTATCTCGAGGAACGAGAGCAATTCAATTAAATAACGTATTTGAAAGCATATTGAATTCATTGAGGAATTCAGTTTACATCGATATAAAATAGCGAAGTTATCTTAGCTTTTGAAAGTCTCGAAAGACTAGAGCGACGTACTAAAGCCTCGTTTTTTCGTAAAGGTGTGGACGCAAACGCGGCGACTGGATACTGACGTACGAACAAACCTAGGACTCGATTTACAACGAACCATAGTCCAGGTGGGCTTCTTATCTTCAAAATGTGGGCCTTTTCTTACCCCACTAAGATGTGATTTTACTGTTATTCCAAAATGAATTTATTTACAATACTTATTCTACAACTGTTGACAAATGTTTACTACATTACCTGCCAAAAATATTCTGTTTTGTGTATGGATCCTATCTGTTATGCCCGGGTAGGGCTGTGGCGATGGTTGGAACTTTATTATGACAGGTTATGTCATTTGGGTCGCGCCCAACCTTTTAAATGTCGGGTCCTGTGCCGGATGATAAATGCCTGGCTAGGATTGGCGTGAAGGTTGGAACTATTGCTATGTTAACATATGCTTGTGAGAGTGACTGTGTGTTGTACGGGATTACGGCCGGTCACGGCGTCGTAGATGGGAGGCCTCCCTCTCGACGTTTAATTTTAATATTGTTATGAATTGTTACTATGAGATACGGACCATACACACCAAGAAAATGCTCGGCCGAGCTATGTTTATGAACTGAAAATGTTTTAGTAAGCACAAGGCATTTCAACTAAAACCCTTGTGACTTACTCTGATATTGGCAGCGTAATCTTATATCAAATGTTTTCGGCATAAGTCCACTGAGTGCAATTTCTTGTACTTAGCCCTGCATGTTTGTTTTTAAATGTGCAGGTTGAGCTCTGATGGTGATGATGGAGGATGTGTTGAGGAGTCCAGTGTCCTTGACTGTTTATTTAGGATTTGGTTTTCACCTTGAATATATATCATCATATATGTATTCACACACTTTCCGCTGCTAAACTCCGAACTCTTTTACTTTATGTCATGAACTATTGAGGTCCATCAGACCATGGTGATTCTTGGGGTCTGATGGCCTAAACATTTTTAATCGTTGGATATTGTATTATCGAACCTATCGAGCATGCTAATTGTAGTTGATGTGTACCTCTATCCTAGTCTGTTGTCCTATAATAATATTCCTAGTATTAGTCACCCTCTAGTCCGGGTCGTCCGGAGTGGGGGCGTGACAGAGTGGTATCAGAGCACTGTTGCTCCTTGTAAACCCAAATTCCTTTTATTCTAAGTCTAGGTCGAGTCACTGAACTTCTAGTAATCTACTGACTCCCCTCAACACTCCATCACATCGAGCTCAACCGGGAAAAAGGTAACTGCATTCCTTTCTCAAACTCATGAAATGGAAAATTCTTACATGATGAGCAAGTTGGAAGAGCTTTTGAAAGATTTGGTTATTATGAAAATTTTGATGATGGAAATGAAAGTTGAGCAAAAAAAAAAAAAAATTCCAAATACCTTTAGTTGAACTAATGCAAGTACTCAAGTATTGAGATGAAAGTACATGGTGATACTAGTTGAATGATCAACATGGGATGAATGAATCCATTTTTGATATGTATATGAGTTGATTATGATTGTTATTTTGAAATCGTATTTCCAAAATTCTCAAATAAGACCTTAATTTCCAATCTTTCAAAATTTTGTTTATGATGAACGATATGTTATCATGAGACGAACCTAGACTCTAAGGAGCATGCTCATGTATCGTGAAAGAACATAGAAGTACGAACTTCTTTTTCCTTACGAGAACAAAAGAACGATAGGAAGAATGAAAGTGACGATATCCTTGAGCGCGGACAACGAAAGACGAGCGAGAAGGATGAACAAGGACGACCTCAACCTTGAAGATGAACGACGTCGACACTTCATCACCACTTCGACATGAGTGAGCATCGACACGAATCATGACATGGACGTCACTTACGGCTTCAGAATGTTCAGCCTCAACTTAAAGACCCGAATATGGTAGACGTATTACGTCGACATACGTCTCGATTTACTTTCGGCACGATCGCGCAAATTTCCTGCACTGCGCAGTGAATTTGTTTTAGCTAGATCTCTTTCGTTAGGACTCCGATTTACGTACGGTTTTCACCTGCGTACTCCTAACGCACTGATCTTCATTTGTTATGAAGAACAGAATTCCTAATCTTGTCTACAGAATACGCTAGAGTCTGTTGAACGTTAGTTCTAGTGTTGGGTATAAAACATGGATCTCATAGCATAGTATGTATATTAGAACGCTTTTAAATTTTTGTGTGTTGGGTAAGAATAAGAAGGTGAGTTGTGATATGTATTGTACATTATGATGTTGCCTACCTTATAGATTGCTTGGCACTCACCTAGTTGTTTCACGTTATGTTTAAGTTATCCTTACCTGTTTATGAGATGACGATAGTTGACTTACGTTAGTTTTGATCGTGGCAGATGGAGGAAAAGTTAGAAAAGATCAGACAAATGGTAAGGTCTGAAGGATTTAAGAATTTCCAAGAGGCGTCAGACAACGCCTTATTATTTGAAGGAAGGATGTGCGTCCCGGACGATGCGGAACTACAAAATGAAATCATGAGTGAGGCTCACGATACACCCTACACCGCCCACCCAGGTAGTACTAAAATGTACCAAGACCTGAAGGAAAAGTTTTGGTGGGAAGGCATGAAACGAGACATAGCTTCTTTCGTAGAACGCTGTCTTGTTTGCCAGCAGGTGAAGGCGTTACATCAACGACCTTACGGAAAGTTGCAACCATTGGAAATTCCTGAGTGGAAATGGGACGATATAACAATGGATTTCGTCACAAGCTTACCCAAGTTGAAAAGAGGAAACACAACCATATGGGTAATTGTGGATAGACTTACCAAGAGTGCTCACTTTCTACCTATTCAAAGCACTTATGGATCTGATAAATTGGCTCAGCTGTACGTTAAGGAAATTATACGATTACATGGAGTGCCAAAATCTATTACCTCTGATCGAGACTCCAAGTTCACATCCAGATTCTGGATTAGCTTGCAAAGAGAACTGGGTACTAAACTCAATTTCAGTACCGCATTCCACCCACAAACCGATGGGCAGTCGGAAAGAACGATCCAAACGCTAGAAGATATGCTTAGAACCGTAATTTTGGATCGAGGTGCAAAATGGGAAGATATTTTACCTCTTATCGAATTTGCTTACAACAACAGCTATCAAGCGACGATCGGCATGGCCCCATACGAGGCCTTGTATGGCAAGAAGTGTAGATCACCGCTTTATTGGGATGAAGTCGGTGAGAGAAAAGTCATAGGGCCTGATGCAGTGAACGAAATGATCGAGATCGTTCGACAGATTAGGCTGAGGATAAAAGAGGCTCAGGACAGACAGAAATCTTACGCTGATACACGAAGATCCGAGCTACGTTTTGAGATGGAGACAAAGTGTTTCTTAAAGTCTCTCCATCAAAATGGATTGTCAGATTCGGACTAAAAGGGAAGTTGAGACCCCGCTTTATAGGACCATATGAGATCCTAGAGAGGATAGGTCCAGTAGCTTATAGGTTGGCTCTTCCGCCAAACCTAGGGAATGTGCATAATGTTTTTCACGTGTCGCAATTGCGAAAATACGTTCAAGATCCAAAGCACGTGATCCACCAAGACGACGTGATTCTCAAACCCGACATGAGCTACGAAGAGGAACCAACGGTGTGTTAAAATTGCAAATTGAATTGAAAGTACGATTTAAATGACAATTATATTGCCCCTCGTAATAAAGTCAAATTCAAATAATTTCGAGAGCTAATCATAGTAACAACGTTCAATTGTCTCTGTATTTTGTTCAACCACTAAAAAACGAAGTATTGATACACACAATAATTTGGAATTACATAAGCAGACAGTGAAATGTTATAACAAAAGAATTTGGAGTTACATAACCGACGCTATCAAACGCAAACACTATTCACAACATCGAATCAACATCTCTTTCTGAGCATTTCAATACATTCAATGCTCAGAGTAGTAAAGAGCATTCATGTCTATAATCTCTGCAAAATCCTAAGCAGTCGCACCCTCAGACAAAAATGCTCTTCCCGGTCGACGATCAGACAACCGTCCATGACATCCCAGAAGCTGCAAATGTCAGAATGGTTTTGTTACTACTGCGAGTAAAGACTACCATAATGAATCGAAACATTTCAAAGTAACAAACCTTGGCATTGACTCCATCAGGCACAATCTTGATCTCTGCTTTCCACTTTACATAATTACTGCGGCTGAATTTAGTGAAACCCCTGAAATCAAAGATTAGGCCATATTGTTAATTGAAAATTGATGAACTTGAATTGGGACGGATGCACCTTACACTTACATTCAGATGTACACACATTTTTGCCATTTTAAATTCATGCAAATTACAAAAGAAAACAACCATTCGGAAAAGCATACCACTTCTTGCTGACAATGATCTTCTGACGGCCAGGAACTTGAACTTGGCACGACGCAGCGCCTCTTGTGCTTGCTGGCTGTTGTTGTTCTTGCAGCGGAGAGAGAGAGAACCTGCCCAATGGCCACACGAGCGCAGACACCCTGAGGCTTGCCAAAGGCGCTCCTCATGCCGGTCTGGAGCCTATCGGCTCCAGCACATGACAACATCTTGTTGATGCGCAAGACATGGAAGGGATGCACCCTCACCCTCAAATGGAATGCATCCTTCCCTGCAGACTTGTCATGTACTTGTTGCACGCAATACGAGCAGCCTCGAGCGCCTCGCTCGAGACATTCTACTTCTCCCAGCTCACCAAGTGCACACAGAAGGGGAACTCGTCCACGCCCTTCCTCTTCATGCCCACATAGTAGATCCTGATCTGAATTGGGATCGGGCACACCGTGGCAGAATCTCGATTTTGGATATGGTTTGTTCTTTATCTGACGGTAGCACCTTGCTGGTCCTAAACAGAACATTCAGATCCACACCATCCCGCTTAATTCTGATTAAATTTCAGATGCATTCAAATGCAGATATGCTAATAGATTGAAAATCACCCTATAACAGCAAGTGAATTCCATGAGCTTCGACGCCATTACCGATATGATACACAAAATAAGTAAATAACAGTGCACATTCATAGTAATCAACCATGCTTCTGCGCGATCATCAGAAATAGAAGGCTGTATCAGCAAAATCTGTGTTTTCTTCTATGTAAAAACTGAATAAATGAAAGCACAGAACCGTTAAATTTCCTTAATTCCGTCTCTTCACAGCAATAATTTCATTGCCGAACGCGAAACCTTATATTTCAATTCTCAATCCAACCTTACATAATTGAATACTAAAATCACCCCATCTCATCGACAAAATTCATAAATCTGAATGTGTTAAAACAGCTATTATCCAAGTACTAAATAACTTTGTATAAGTAGAGGCTGAAGAAACTTACTTCTGCCCATGGCGACTGCTCCGTTAATGACAGATTGAATGAAATAATTCTGTCAAGGAGCTAAAATTGGCAAGATATTTAAAAGGCATTTTGGCGCGTGGCCTTACGTATCTGCTTACCTCATGGTTGTTCTCGTTTAAATGTTGGACTGAGTCCAGAAGCTTCCTGGACTAGTAGCCTCTTTATCATATTGGGCTGACATTAGATTTGGGCTTCTCATTTGAAAAAATAGGACCCATTTTGAACTTATCTATTAAATATTGATATGTCGAGAATGAATATCTCTCGATATATAATAATACAGTAGCTTGTGAAACCACATAAAAATAGTAGATCGGTGGTACTCCCAACAAATGTTACAATCGACCCATTGGCTTTGTCGGATATAATTAGTTTTGCTACAATTAATGTCGTTTAGACACTCTGAAAGGAGGTGTAATACTGAAGTTGTGGTTGTCATAGCAGAAATCGAGTCTACAAAGTGAATGTATGATCTCAGTGAAGCTGAATATCTTGTCCATTGATTTCGAATTTTCAGAATAATCTTTCTTTTGATTCTAACCTTAAGGATCGTTTGGTTCGACTACTAGAAATGCAAATGAATCAACAAATAGAAAGGAAATGAATGATTCCTAACTTTTCAATTTGTTTGGTGCAACATCACAAATGGAATGATTCCCTTTTCGATTGTTTTTTATTTAGTAGTAACATTTAGTAGTAATATTTACGAGTTTTAAACAAATTAGCAAATAACCAAAAACATTTATGTGGACATAATTGAAAATAACTGCAAAGCAAACAACCTTCGGGAATAGTTAATTAGACGCAATATTTATTAATTTTTTCAATTATACAACTTCCTAGAACTTGCAAATTTGAACATTAACTTTTCTTAAACTCAAAAAGATTTTGAATAAAGTCCAAACTAAAGTCAATATTTTTTTAATGATGTTTAAAATTTTGGTTCCAGCACCTTGATTAATTTGCTAACAAGTACAATTCGAGCAAATTGCTCCTTGCAGCATGCACGAATCATTTCATAAAGTATGTTGTCCGTATAATCTAAAGTCTAGATAATTAAATATGTGAATGCCCCAAATTGATAATACTTCACTATTCTCAACAACAACAAAAACTCTCAATATTTTCATCTATACAAAAACTCATGTACATCCGTCCGCATGATGGGAGCAGACAAAAGTATCATTTGTTCTTAAGAAAAGTATAATTTATATTGAAGAAAAGTATCATTTGTTTTTACACTATAATTCGAAAGTATCATTTATATTGGAGAAAAATATCATTGTTCATACATGTAGACGTTCGCACAGCAGATCACATCTTCCATCTATATACATCGCAACTCACTGCAAAATCAAACAGTTTATTCCCGCTCAAATGCGGACACATACACTGGCTCCAGTCTCCATCATCTGAGGTCCGATCCGACTCTGATACCATATTAATTATTAAAAGGGAAGGTTACCCAACTATGTATACATCCATCTACTAACCTTTCCCTATTCGACGTGACACTGGAAAATAGCAATCACAGTGGTCGCATACTGTACATAACTATGAACAAATTCCCATCAAGACAACATAAAGAAGGTGGGATGGGATCGTCACCTCGGTGCAATGGAAGGAAAGGCACCACTGATCAGGTCACTGCCAGTCACATATTCGGAAGCATAGGATGTCGTCACAAAAGATGATGAAGAGGGTGGACAACTCATCACCTCTTTTCCTGGGTAACTCATGGTGGACTCGGTCATCTCGGTATCTTTCTCTGGCATCATCGTCCATATGTTCTCCAGTTCCCTAACAACTTGAGCCATTGAAGGCCGCTTATCTGGGTCATCTTTGCAGCACTTAAGAGCCAGATTTATGAACTTTTGGACACACTCAGAAGGATAAGATCCCATTCGTTCATCAATGACAGAGAATATAATGCCAGAGTTATATGCAATGTTGACCTGAAGCAGATGAGATATTGCATCGATATACTGAGAGAAATGAAAAGCAGAACATGTTGCAGATGCAACCGTAGTGTAGGAATATGTATTGCTCATAATGCTGTGCCTCAAAATATGAGAAAAGGACGCAGTGAGAGGAAATAATACCTCCCTGACGATGTTTTTCCCATGGAAAATAGGGCGCATTCCGGTTAGCAGCTCCAAAAATACGACCCCGAGGCTGTAAACATCGCTTTTGTCTGTTAGCTTATGAGTTAGGAAATACTCCGGATCAAGGTATCCCTGCAGTAACCAAAAGTTGCTATTTGCTCAGTTCGTGAAATTAATTTAGTTACTTGGTAAGCTATTATTTTATGGTTCTACATTCAGGCCAAGACAACAGAAAACGGACACTGCTTTATAAAACATATCAGGGTAAGGTTTCTGTTGAGTCTCACCGGGGTCCCCTTGACAACTGTAGATATATGATTAGGGACATTGCCTTCGAATTCTGGTACTGGAGCTAGCTTTGACAGTCCAAAATCAGCAACCTTGGCAGTATATTTAGAATCCATCAATATGTTGGTTGACTTGATATCCCGATGAAATATTGGAGGATTGGCTTCAGTGTGAAGGTAAAGGATGCCTTTGGCTGCATCTAATGCTGTTCTTACTCTCATAGCGAAATTCAGCGGCACTTTAAACTTACCTGTTATCGTGAATATATTACAATTCCATGGTGACATAAATATAATAATCTTTAAATATCACTATTACAGTAATGGTTTAATCAACACATGAAGAAAACCTTCCAGTCAAATGGTTGTAGTCATATATGCCTATGACTTTGCCTTAAATGGTAATAGTTCTTCAATGCAGTCATGCATCCAGCACGAAAGTGCTTCAATTTTAGTTTCTTCTGGTAATGTCATACCATAATAAACGAAAGTAAGAAGTAAAAAAAACTAAGAAGGTTGCTATCAAAAACTTACCGGATACATGATCCATCAATGAGCCATTAGACACGAATTCATAAACCAACATCTGCATCAGGAAATTTGTAAGTAAACACGAGCATCAACTACCTAGCAAGGGTTGTAAGAAGTTGCAGCACAAGTAAATAAACTAGGTTGCAGCACATTATCTATTTCCTTTTAATTTTCATAATAACTAACACGGCCTTGTAATTATATCAGCGTTGAAGCCCACACAGCATACCCCAATGTTATCCAATCCACTAATTTACCAATTTTGGCCCTTTAATCTCCCTTGTTCAATCCACAATGCATGAATCACTGTATAGGGAGCCAGTGGATTATGTTTTGCTGTATGTTTCTAATAGAAGAATGAGAGAGATACACATTTTGAACCTCAGGGAGAAAATGAGTGCAAGCAAAGAATACTCTTGACTCTTAAGTCATTTATATAAAATGTGCTTATCATTCATTTGTATTATGAAAAGAAAATCAACAGAGCAACCTTTTTATTATCTGATCCACAAGTTTGACTGAGGTAGCTTTGATAACTAACTGTATAAAGGTTAAAATATGGATCAGTAAAGATACCTGTTCACCTTCGTCGTCGCAATATCCAGTGAGTGACACCAAGTTTCTATGATGTAATCTCGAGAGTAGTTCTATTTCTGTAAGAAACTCTTTTTCACCCTGACGTGATCCCTCTTGAGCACGCTTTACAGCGACAACTTTTCCATCAGCAAGAACACCTCTATAAACCTTTCCGTAACCTCCCTCCCCTACCAGACTAGAGCTATCAAAATTATTTGTGGCCTGTGCCATTTCACTGTAAGTGAAATCCTTCACACCATCAATTTTGATAGAGCTCCTTGATACTGCAATACAATGCTACCGTAGATTTAAAAAGGCATTTAATATAAGTCGTGAAATAATTGAGAACTGCTCCTATTAAAACTTAGACTCCAGAATTAAGTGCAGAGGTTGACTCCAACTTGGATAATGCAATCCTCTACATCAACAAAATATTAGAAAATGGATTTTCTTGTTTGTTTGAAGGATACAACTAAAACTTCTTTCAGAGTCGGTGTGTTGTTAAGAAGATAAACACGTAAATTATTCATAAGGGATTTGGAATTTAGCCAATCATAATTACCGCCTACAAAATTAAGGGTGCCAACCTTTATTATTTGCTCCTAGTTTGAGCACATATATTTTTCACGACTTTGTATATAATATATATATGAAACTAAAACAAGCTACTAATCCAATTTAAGCATTCATTTTAACAACAGTTCTCATTAACTCAACAGCTTCAATAATAATTGTGCATTACATAAGGTAGAAAATGCATTACCAAGAAAAATAACAAAGAAACTTAAGGGTACTTACATAAGCGTTTACGTGAAAGTTGGTGATGCTTATGGATGCGTCTTCTCAATATAAGAAGCGACACAAATGCAGATACAATGACTGATCCAGCTATAGGTCCCAGTATAATACCTGCTAGTGCTCCCTTGTTTGTGCCAGACGATGAAGGTGGGAGGAATTCTGTAACAGAGCAGCTTCATATGAATGCAGTCTCATAAATATATATTTCCTGAGTGATTGATTGCAATTTCATAAGAGTAAAGCCATTTCTCCAGTTAAGGCATGCTATATTAAATCAAGTGTTCATCTTGACATCTATGATAACTTTTGGTTCATGTCATTATTCATTGAAACAATGAGATATAAAGAAGTCAAGAACCTTTGTAAGCATTTGAAAGTACAAAGTTGAGAAACTCAAATGGCCCAAAGACATGGTTATCTTTAATCCTCCATCCGCTAAACAAGTCGCGAATCCGCAGCACCTCACTCACGTTAACTATTTGCAAGCTATTATTTGTGTATGCAGGAAAAATTTTAAGATACATTCTCAGACGAGGCCCCTTCTGCCATACAGCAGAATTGATGTCAAGCTGATGTATATTTAACCCAAGCCCAGTACTTAGTTCTTCCTCAAATGCATTGAAGTAGGGAACAAAATCATAAAACCCTGGGCTCTTCAAGCGATATCCAACATGCAGCGGTGCAGCACAAAAACAAGGCATATGAGGAGACACTGGGGCATACTCATAAGGAGGTTCGCATAACTGAGGAGAACAATCATTGACCTTTGTGATATTCAACGAGTTACTTAGATCTTCTTCAAGAGGACTACAGAATTGAATAAGGGTCCCATTGGAGCATAGTGGATTTCCCTGGAACCTGGAATTGTTGGTTAGCACAAACACATTCAGCTATCAGGAATACCCAACTTAAAAAACAGGAAACTGTCAGAATTGAAAGCTATATAACTGACAAACCCGATGGTAACGTTGGGAGGGGTGAGAAGACTCCCTGAAATATCTGAAAACCCATTGTTTGTAAAATCTCTGCAACATCAAGAAGTAAAAAATGATTCATTAAAATTTATGAACTATTTTTCAGTGTCGACTTCATTTGAATATCTCTTATTCATCATGATATTTATTTATTTTTCCCTGTATGATTGTAAGTTCAATAATGATTTGAAACAAAAAATTACAGTGGTAAGGGATGATAAAAGCAAGGAAGAATTTTTCTTTATTCAGGCCTTACAGTATGAGTCTCTCAGATGCATTTAGAACCCTGTTATGCCAAATGCTGGATGGAACAGAACCACTTAATACATTATTTGCAAGGGACCTGCAGTACAAACGAGAGTTGAGATTTAATCAGATCATCCCAAAGTTTAGGAACTGAAACTGACATTGACGAACCCAGTTTCTCAGTGGACATCTAAATAATAACTTGAGCTCAGAGACATCAATAATACAATATTCCATTATATCTTGTAACAAATCTGAGAAGTGACGATCCTCACAATTTCTGTAAGAGAGGAAGCTCGAAAAAGCTCTCAGGAACTGTTCCACTGAGAGTGTTTTTAGAGAGATCACTACACAGAAAGCAAAATATTAGTCCCAGAAGAGTGAAACTTCATATGCTTTTCAAGGAAAATCTGTATTAATACAGTTTGAAAGCATTAAACAATTTTAAAAAGTTTCTTACATGACTGTAATATTCTTAGAAAGTGCACCTGTTGGTATGGATCCATTAAGTTGGTTCACGCTCAAATCTCTAGAATCAAAAGAGCAACATGAATTAAAATACAAGATAAATTGCAGGATAAGATCATGCTAGCTAACAACCTGAAAGGCAAATGAAACTGTGGATCCTCTTCAATATGTCTGCCCGAAAGGAAGATTCAGAAGTTGGATAAAAAAGGTGATCATAATGTAATAATTTTTACTTACATATAAGCAACATTAGGCATATTGCTCCAATTAGGAAGTTCCCCATGCAAACTGCAGTTCCTTAAACTCCTGATTCAGCCAACAAAACCCTTACTATTACCAATATATTTTGAAGAAACTCAAAGTTTCTGCAGTATTCTGGAAGATCAATGCTTTTAGAAAAAGGAGAACAGATCTTTGAGTTCATTAAATACCATTAGTATTATTATAGAACAGGAAATTTTCAAATATGAGCGGGAAATGGTTTACATAACCGCAAACCAGGTATAAATTAGCATACAAGAGTAATATGACATTGCATCAACTTACAACTTCAACAGGCTAGTCATGTTGCCATACGAAGAGGGTATTTTACTTCCACTAAAGTTGTTGTTGTCAAGTTGACTGATAAAAAAAGGGGGAAAAGATTCATAAGATCAGAACAAAGAAGCACATTAGTTACGAAAGAATAGATAATGTCATATTGATACAAAGGGAGTAAAAAATCAGGACTACGTCTATGGCTTTCTATGCTAAGTAGAACATCAGTGGAGCCCTTGCAATTGCATACTACTGATATCATTATTATGTTATAACCTGCTAGATCACGTGATAATGTCATCAATATAGACAAGTGTGGAAATCACTAATTTAGTGCAGTTCTCCAATATTAGGCATATAATGATACTAGAATCTAAAACTTCAGAGGGAAAGCCTTGAGATAGAATCAGTAATAAGTATATCCAACCTTTGGTGGTAAAATTTTACTTGAATTATTTTGGATGTTGAAGTTAGCTGAACACCCATCACATCGAGTTATCAACCAGACATCACTAAGGCAGCAAAACCAAGCTTTAACCATAATTCTAATGTTTCATACATCTTGTTATAGCTCTTTAAAAAAGCATTACCATTGTCCTTGAAATTTCAAAAGCACAGAACAAAAACTAACGCTAGCATCTTTGAAGTTTGGAGTTTCTAAACTGGAGGATAATAATAGTAGAACTTCACTTTCATCATATGGGAGGCAAGGCACATTGAAAGATAACAGACATATAAGAATTCAGTTGTGTATTATAATGAATAAGACAAAATAAAATTTCCATTTCAAAGTAGAGTAACATTTCCAAGTGTAATAATCACAGGTGCTAATCAAGTAATATCAACAGATGAGTAGTGTGAACATATCACCTGCTCTACACCTCCAAAGAGTAACTATAATGTAACAACTATAGTATGTTCAGATTGAACACTTCTAATGAGTTGGCGATCACTTACAGTATTAGCAGACGTGGCAGTTCAGATAATTCCGGGGTAGGTATCCTGATAAGTTGTTATTATCAAGCAACCTGCAGAAAGCTTAAGTCAGTAAACTAGATGAGATGCTAGAAGTACCAAGGAAGTGCCAACAGATTCTAACTTACAAATGAACAAGACCTGGAAGTCGAGACATCCCCGGTGGTATTGGTCCACTGAGTGAGTTATTGTTCATGTGGCTGATGACAAGATAGTAAAATTGTAAGGCCAGAAACCACACTAGTTTTGTCTGAAGAAGATAAATAATTTCAGAAATCGATATAATCAGAAAAGGAGCCCATAAAATCTGCAAATAAAGAGAATATTTACATGTGTCTTGCTTTGCTCAAGTTGGCGAATGACAGTGGTATATGTCCAGATATTTGATTCTCGTCAACTTGTATCCTGTTCAAGTTGGATAGTTTACCAAGCTCTTCAGGCAAGGAACCATTTAACTGATTTCCACTCAGAAGCCTGAAAACAAAGAAAGGGAATAACAGTAAGAATGCACGAGTGCACATTATTTTGAAAGGCCAAAACTTCATTATACTTAAGAGAATACACCAAATAGAGATGAAATAGTCCCTCAACAATCTGGATTATGAAACACAATGTTATTTTGGTAGCTGTCAATGTGCTGTGTTTTCCGTCATTGATATAGATATATATGTGTATACGCATATAAATCTAGAAAAAAGTAAAACAGGTTGCATGCAGAGAAAAAAATAAAAAATAAGGCAAGAGCATTGACCAAAGAGCCAAAGATCAACTTCCACTCACAGCAATTCCAAAGATGTGATGTTGCCTATCTCCTTTGGTATTGTCCCACTAATATTGTTCCACATAAAATCCCTACCAGATCAATAGACAGCAGGTCATCATGAGATCTAGAGGAAATATGCCAAAGCCTGTTACATAGTAGGATACAGAATATAATACTCGGTACTCACAGTATCTTCAGATAAGAGAAACGGCCAAGCTCTGGAGATAAAGTTCCTGAAAGATTCTTATCTAACAACAACCTGTTTTTGAAGCAAATATAGAAGTCATCATTTGTACTTCAATATAAAGTGCACTCAGGAAGGTCTAAAGATATGAAGAATCACCTATGCCCAAAAAAAGGATTATGTACAGGCACCTTCTACAGTTTATTTCTATATGGGTTCGTTCTACATGCATCTTTTATTATTTTTGTGGTGAGAAACAAAATATTTTTATTCAATTAGAAGAGAGGAGATACAATACAGATACAGTGGACAAGACTTCCCCCAAAACAAAACAAAAATGAAGGCAAAATTTGTAAGAGAGCTAATTCTAAACCATTATTTCTACAGAGCAAGCTACTTCTGTGCAATGTGGACTTAGTTGATCGCTCTAGTGGGTTTAGTGCTGCAATATGTTTATCAATAAAACCATTTTCAGAAAATGTAACATGTGTTTTTTCTGTGTGAATAATACCTCCATATAGCAAGTGGGCTGGTTAATTCGTCCACATGGCACCAGAATAATATGTCATGTTAGATTGTTCAATATGAAGTCATATACATATAAAGTACTAAATAGACAGCTAGTCATTCAGTCAAAGATTACCATGCCCTATATTTGCTTTCATTTTCTTAGATTGTTTTCTTTTCCTCAAACAAAACACATATTACATTTTCCAAGGCATTTTCTTACAATGCAATCACGCTTTCTGATAGATTGGATCAGACTCTTTTGCATGTCCTAAAACATAAAAAAACAAAAACACTAATATAGCCTACCTCATGAAAATATCTGTGCTGTTAGAGACACCTGATATTTAGGGTTCAATGTCTCTAGTAGCACTCCTAGTTTATCCATGATTGGTTCATCATCATCTTGGTAACTGCTAGAACCAAGGAACATATCTATTTGGGAAAGAATGTACAAGAGCACATTCTCTCCTACTATATGGAAACATGAAAAGAAGAATTGCATGGAGAAAGGTACTCTGGAATAAACTTATGCTTGGAAAAGAAATCATACAATTCTGTAATATGCAGATAACCATCAGTTGGTGTTAAATTATGGCAGATAACGCCAGTCCAATTTTGATTGCATGGATCCCCTCTGTTCCAGTCGCGAAGATTTCTATATGGATCGGTCAAATTGTTCTTGATGGAACGCAATGCATTGACTGTAGACATTGAGTTTTAATGTTGATACAGTTATTGCTAAACTGAGTAAGATCACAGTCAATCTTTCCAAAAAAAAAAAACTGGCACAAACAAATATACTTAGTCAATTGGGGAAGAAAAACCTCAGTTATCTTCAAGAGAAGTGCTAGGAAAATCAGAATAGTCTGAAGCAAACTTCAACATTTATATTTTAGGAGTTTACAGTTAACAATCTAGAAGCAATTATCATATGATCCCTGGATCCCTATTTTTGCATAACTTGCTTGCCAAATGTTTCTTTCTTTTTTTCCTTTTTTCTCTCTTGTCACATTGAGAGACGAGACGACTGATGTTATTTGAGGCCCGATTGCAAGAATTTAGGTTCAAATTAATGGAAGACTAAGTAAGTTTGGGCCACTTTCAAGTTTCAACTATACTACCCAGATTGTCAAATATATAAAAAACGCACAGTAACTAGATAAAGAGGAAATACAAATCCATTTGAACTTCGGGAAAACAAGTGTGAAATAAACTTTTTACAAGGTTCCTGAAAACCATAGCGCAGCGGCTCTAAGATAGAGATGACAATGGACCCCGGACCTGGTCCAGATCCATTTTTCAGGATTTAGATCCTCAAAAAATTGGATCCGATGGATCTGAACCGGATCTGGATCCTACTCTCATATTTCGGATCTGGATCTGAAATTTAGTTTTTTAAATCCGAATTCGATCCAGATCCGACCCGCAGATTCATTTATTTTATATATATATATATATGGGAGGGTTAACGTGGTAACTATTTTTATCGTGAACGTGAGAACCAAAAATGATGAATTCACGTGAAAGTTGATGAATCATTGGGAAAATTTAAAAATAGAATTTTCGCCTCATGGGATTCGAACCGGGTAAAAATTCAATTTTGAATTCATCAACTTTCTCAACGGATTCATCAACTTTCATTACGAATTCATTTGGTTCTTAGTTTTTAGGATAAGAATGATTATTATTTGAATCAAACTCTATATCTATATATATATATATATTTTATTATAATTAAATAACTAATCCCAACTTAAAACTCTTCAATTTCTTTTTTCAAAATCTCCCAAAACAAATATACTTTCAATTTCATTTCAAATTCTTTCAATTATGTATCAATCGGCATTCACGGCGGGTCGTGCCACTTACACCAACGTCCGGCGATCGAGTTGTTTGTTGTTTTCTACTTTATAGTAAATTTGTAACTAACTTATTCTAATATAGTGATAATTGTAAAAATTCTAAATAATTATTATAGTATTATTGTGTATTTAAATTATTATGGTGTTACTATGAATTATAGTTGATTTAGAATTTATTTTAGAAGCGAAAACATATGAATCCGGGTCTAGATCCTGGATCCTATGGATCTTATAGATCTGGATCTGGATTTGATTTTTTTGGATTCAATGGATTTGGACCGGATCCGGACCAAAACAAAAAAAATCGGATCTGAATCTGGGCCTAATCAGATCCGATCCAGATCCGGTCCATTATCATCCCTATTATTCTAAGACTTACTAGACTTGAAGAGGGAAAAAGAAGTTAAAAACAATAAAATCGATTACCTTCTTCCTGAAGCGTCCTTTGGCTGTCTGCGATGATAAGCAGCGACGCCAAGCACAAACTTACAATCACAATCCTCCCAAACTTTGCATAGGGTATTTGAGACACCCAAAAAGTCACCATCTCAAGCTGCTGCAAATAATTTCTTACACTTAAACCCGTACCTGATAACAATAATCAATAGAACTACTCTGCATCAGAAATAATCTTCAACAGAAACCCAACAATTCGCACATAGTGAACTACAAAACTCGCGAATGCGCACCTAACAAGGCTACAACCAATTAATATGTCTTCTAAAAACACAAAGAAGTGGAAAAGCTAGCAATCCAATCAACATAAAGACTTGGACATAAGGAATCAGACAACTAGAATAGAACAAGCAGCAATCCAAAATTCAAGATATCTTAATCAAACACTGCAGAATGAAACTAATTGAGCAGTGATTTACCTTCAGGAAATGGCGAATTGCCAGAGCAGTCAGAATGCAGAAAACTCGGAACGAGTTGACTCACTCGACATTGTCCGCGCCGTGTGCAGATGAACATACGCGAAGGTGGGTGAGCGCGGCAGCAACTACCTCGCATCAAATGGGAGCTGGATTTCTCTACTTTATTTAATTGGACAGATTATTAAAACTGGAGTTGGAAGAAGAGGTCAAGGTGCTGTAGTTGCTCAACGACGTGTTCTAACTCTTGCATGATACCATCATCATTTTCGTCAGGTAAAGTTCGCCATTGGCGATTGACCGCCGTAATTAGCAAGATGTTCCATATTTAACTGCACATAATTAGCAAGATGATATTTTTATGAAAGTTGACTTTTTGTATTTTTCTTATTAAAAGTGGATGGCTTTCAGTATGACATATGGTTTTATATAGTATTTGAATTTTCAAAACAACAAAGAATATACTTATAGATAATTATGAAAAATAATACATAGTAATAGAACTATATAAGGACGTCCAAAATAGAATATTGGACCTGATATTTGGAATTGGAGAAGTAATAAGTTATCAGTACTCAACTGAGTCCAATACGCTTATATTCCTACTTCTTCCAAAGCTATTTTTATCCATCCACCATAATGTCTAATTATTTATTCCTCAAAAGTTTTTTATTTTATTTTAGCGCATATATATAATATATATATAACATAATTGATCTATATATGTATATTTTAATTCGTATAAGTGGGATAGTTTTTCTTAATTATTTACACCTAGCTTCTTTTATGCATTAATTTTAAACTTTATTTAATTGTTTGAATTTCATGATGTTAATAGTAGCACACATGATCATTTATAATAATTTATGTATGAGGCGGTTCTTATCTAATTTATAATAATTCTAATATTTATGGAATCATGATTTTCATATTTATTAATAGAAATATAATAGAAGATTACTGGTATTCAGTACTGAAATAGTAATGGAATCATGATTTTCATATTTATGGTATCTTTTTCATTAGAAAACATCATTTAGAAAGGAATGCTCGTTTCAAAGAGATGGGCTTAGTCATTCTTTGCTTTCCACGTGGTATTACAAAGGAAACATTGTCAAATAACTCACAAAATATGGCCCATTTTGCAGAGTTTTTGGAAAAAATATAAATTGTAAAACGGATTATAATTGATGATTTATTTGCCAATTTTCCCTACTAAATATTATCAATGATTTAGGGGAAAAATTATTTCATATTTTGCCAAGACTATCATTATTTATTTTCATTATTGACAAATTAAATCTCTTATCTTTCATCTTTTTTTTTGGGTCAATTGATACAGAATTTTAAAGGTTCGAACTCAACCTTTGGCTTCTACCACTAGCCAACACACACACACAAAACGCTCTTATCTTTCATCTAATGTTTAACAACATAATAGAATTGCAAATTTCAGCCAAATACGACGTCATTTCCATAGTAAAATTTATTAAATGATCATACTAAATCTCTCATCCTTCTGTTATCTTTCATGAAAAACTTCCACTGCATGCGTTAAAACAGATAATTTAGGAGATCATGTAGGGCAAGTCCTTAACACCAGAACAAAATATTGGGACACCAATGATTGTGTTCATCACGCAGGAAGTTTGAGAACATATACACATTTGTCTGAACCAGATTTCCTTTTCTGAACATATGTTTACAGGCATCTTGGATATCACTTGTTCAAAATCCGTGTCAGGCTTCTTCACATTGGATCTGTAACCCTTCTCAAAGTCTCAAGACAAAAAGGTAGTTTTATGTTATGTGCTTTTTTGCTAGTCTTCAACTTGGAGGGTGTTTGGCTAAGCTTATAAGCTCTTTAAAACAGCTTATAAGCTGTTCAGGAGCTTATAAGCTGTTGCAAAGCGTTTGACAAAATAAGCTCCTAAACAGCTTATAATCTGTGAAAATAAGCTCCAACTGCTTATAAGCTCTCCTAAAAATAAGTTGATCAACCCTAACTTATTTTTTCATAAACTTATAAGAAATCATGAATTTACCAAAATAACCTTATTATAATTCGATATTTTATACACATACATTATCAACTTCACCTCTCGTCAATTGTATCTCTCTAACTCACGATTCTTTCTCTAGCTTATAAGATCAATTATCTAAACACTTTGACAACTTATAAGCACTTGATACATTATCTCTTATAAGCTCTTAAAACATCTTATAAGCTCTTGGAGCTTATAAGCTCTCTAAAATAAGCTTAGTCAAACAACCCCTTGATCTATAAAGGAAATATCTATGCCTATAGACTTCTTTATTTCTTCCTCTTGATGTAGCTCAGCATACCTGATTCAACAGTTCCATTAAATTTCGCTGAACTTCTCGATCAGCTCCAGTTTGAGCGTCAAATCCAGCTGTAGCTATTGCATCAACCTCATCAATGAAAATAATTGCAGGTCCATTTTCTTTAGCAAGTCGGAAAACATCTCGCACCATTCCGGACCCTGGAGATGTTAAAACAATCAATCATAACACTCCAGTTTGCTTTAAGGAGACCGACCGAGTCAAAGCAGAAGCTAAAATGACGAGTTTGGCTCACCTTTTTCAAGCCATACTTATCCACAGAAAATAAAGTCCATGAATGGCAGTAATTAAATATGTTGTATATATATAGGGATAAGATATTACTAGAAACCAACCATAAATTAATAACTAGAAATCAATTTGATCCGTAGATCTTGATTGATGAATGATCCATATTGATTTTTGAAAAATGATGTACTTTCTTACATATGAGATGATGTTTTCTCCATATTATGTTTTTTCACGTATAAAATAATATTTTCTCTTTTTCTTACGCTTTTTCATGCATAACATAATGTCTTTTCATTCTTAGATTATTTTGATTTATAGTTACTAGAATAAGGTTAGTTTCTATTTGAGCATCTTCTTATAGAAAAAATTCAAATAAGAACTATTTTTAACATGAGAATTAAAAATCATAAAATTTCGCTATGAACAAAATGAATTCTTATGAAAGTTGATGCATTTGTTGAGAAAGTTACTGAATCCAGAAATTCGACATTTTTCACTCGAGTTTGAATCTTATGAAGAACGAAAATTTTAATTTTTTGGATTCAGTAACTTTCCCGACATATTCATCAACTGTCACAACGAATTCATTATTTTTTAGTTCTCACGATAAAAATGATTCTCACGTTAACCCTAAAAATTAATAACCAAATAAACTCGTTATGAAAGTTAATGAATTTATTGGGAAAGTTGCTGAATCCAAAAATTCGATATTTTTCACTCGGGTTCAAATCTCATGAGGACGAAATTTTCATTTTTTTGGGGTTCATTAACTTCCCTGATGGGTCCATCAGTTTTTACATCGTATTCATCATTTTTTAGTTCCCACGCTCTCACGATAAAAATGATGTATATATATATAGGAAGTAGATCAAATGAGAACTACAATTTTTTTTGAGAACTAAGAACTAATATGATTCATCCATTTTTTATAATCTAACGGTCAAAATTAATTAAAAACATTTATTATCCTCATATTTTAATGGTAGTGTTTAGCCATATAATCAATGAATTTTATATATTCATTTATGATAATTGTTCTCATATGCATAAATCACTACGATTTCATGCACAATATAAATTATATGAATATAATAGTGAATTAGAATGTGATAGCACGCACAAGGACTATGATTACTTAAATAACAAGATGAATTACACGAACGACGAAAAATAGAATGTGAAATATCCAAATAACGAAAATTTAGGATTTGAGTATTTTTACTATTAAATAATTATGAGTCGTCCGATTTTATTCAATCTAACGACGATTATTGATATTCTCTCTATAACCAACTCATATATATTTTTATCGAAAGCCTGGACCTGGACCAGGGCGCAGGCGGCATGTGTGCGCGTGGACGGTTAGCGAAAGCCTGGACCCGATCCGGGCTCGGGCGCGGGCATGTGTGCGCGTGGGCTTTCCAGCCTATCACTTGTGCACATAATTATACTAAGTGTTCAGTGAACCACTTATATAGACAATTATTGAATCTATATTAATCAATGTGAGATAAGGATCCATGCTTATCCCCTTAAGCATATAACTCAATGTTTAAGTAACCAACTTTGATCCATTATTTCTCACTCACCGAAAATCGGATTTGAGAATGTGAATATACCACGATCATTTACTCTAATCGTAGATCGATTCTATACTATTTAATTTCACAAAATTAAACTTTACGTCACTCAAAATCTTGATCAAAATAGCTTCCTGGTAACTTGACCACATATATAATAAATATATATACACGTTGATTTCAACAATAAGCACGACAATATCCTCCATCAACTAAGATTTTTCCCGAAAAACCTACCATTTTAATTTGTCACCAGTAGTATACATTTTTTTCTATTGAAATGCTACTAACATCTGAACTCAGCGATGGGCAGTTCTGCTTATCCTTAAAAAGTATCTCTCACCCTATGGCTAAAGATATTTCCTATAAATATACAGTTTAATCTTTTTTTTTTAAATAATTGTTGAAATCAAATTTGAACAGCAGGTATCTGTGGTTTCATTGATGAAGAAATTGATCGAATTTCTGACATTTATGAGAGAAACGTTGACATGACCTGAAAACAGTGGTGTGAATAATGCTGAGTTCATTTTCCTCTGTGCCCTTTTGTATTGCTTGGCTATTGACAAGTGCCTATATGCTCCAAGAAGATTTCCACAGAACTGATGCAACTCCATACAGCATCTTAAACTATTTTTGACATTTGAACTCTGGTATTTTCGATCTACACAACAGGTAAAAGGACAAGCAAGGATTCAAGCTCACTCGAAGGCTTTCTTGAATATATTAACATAATTTTGATATATTTACAGCTTGTTTCGGAATGCAATAATGGTTTTATCATTTAAGAATACATCATATAAGAAAACCATAACGTAGTAATCTAGTAGAGCCATTCCAATCAACTCAGCTCACAGAGATAAAAGTAGTGCGTGCAGAGAGCCTCTAAATAATCAGATGCTACTATCTGAAACTTAGATCCAATGCATAAAATCCTACAAATTACAATCCGTTGATTCGCTCACAAAACGTCAACAAATAAAATCACCCTATAATTCTGCAGTATGATAGTATCCAGTCGAACAATCTAGATAATTATATTCTGGATAAACCTAGCATCAAAACCCCCTGTGCAAGAAAAAAAGCAAGCAGAAAATGAGGCTCACGGTGTAATTCACGCGGGCCTCTCGGACTGGCTGAGGAGTGAGATGCTGGAGTCGGCCTCAGGCAGCAGGACATGGACGATCGCGTTCGAGTGGCGGTGCAGCGCGACGGAGCCTGAGGGCTTGAGCAGCTCGCGCTCGATGGTGCTGAGGATCCGGACGTGGTAATTGGAGCCGGTGGTTGAACCGACGATGCCGTGGTTCTGATCGATCATCTCCATGAACTGGCCTATGACGAGCTGCACCGACTGTGTGCGCTCAATCTCCTCCTGCGCGCGGAGCAGCTCACGGTGGAGGTTCTTGTACTCATCCTTGACGTATTCCTCTTAAATCTCGAAGAATTCCAGTTGTCGCTGGAGAGACTTCAGCCGAGTGCAAAGGTCGTCGTCCGGGTCGGCGGAGGACGGTTTTGGTTCGGTTGTGAAGGGCTTGGGGTCGCGAACCATCGCGGTAGCCATGGCTGGAGAGCATCAACAATGGCGGACGAATTGAAATTGCAGTCGCGGAGTTATTTATTTGGGATGAATTTGCGTAACGGTACGACATTGCAGTTGGGCCTTTGAAACCGCACTCGTTTTGTGGGTTGATGACTCATGCCCCGGGCTAAATTATTACTCACTTGTCCCTATTCTAAGTGGCCGACGCCGTATCCTCTTTGGATCATTTCATGGTATCTTTTTTAAACCATTTCATTCAAAGTGGTTCCTACATAAAAATAATTTAAATAATTTTTATAAATAAAAGTACTTTGAATTTCTTATAAGTCATAGTCATATTATTTTACAAATAAAATATAATCTTTCTTAATTTATGTGCTCAAAAAAAAAATCACTTAGAATGAGAGGGAATGAGGCAATATTTGTTATTTTGTAACCACTATTCTTCTCTTCTTTTACAAATAGAAACAAATATTAATTGAGTCTAGCTACTCATTCTAATAATAGAGGGAATATTTGCTATTTTGTAACCAATATTTTTCTCTTCTTTTACAATATAAGCAAATATTAATTGAGTCTAGCTACTCATGATTGATTCGGGAAAATTTTGAAATCCACTCGAAAATGAGGACTCGATATGAAATCGAGATCGATCGAGCTCGAGCTTAATTAAACTCGATTAATTTGTGAGCTTTATCGACTACAGAGCATCTATTGTAACCTTGTGGATTTCATTTAATTGTAGGATTTTATATCGAATTTTTAGTTCGGTTTTTAAATTTATAGTATGTTAAATAAATTATGGATTTAATTGTTATTTTATTGAAGGCCCGCATATTTAGTAAAATGACCTTAAATGTCAAATTAAAAATCTAAACCATTTAGATTTTTGATTCTGAAAGATGCAAATCCAAAAATACATGTATGATCAGGTTTTGTATCAGTGCCTAGGTACAAAATCAGAGGGCATGAAGGAGCAGGACTGAAAGTTGTTGGACATGAAGGCGATGAATGTTGTATGTTTATCGTTGTCTAGGAACGTTATGCTCCAGATAAGCAAAGCTGAAACCACGAAGGAGATGATGGAGATATTGTCACCTAATAAGGGTTGGAAAAGACAGAGATTATAAAATTCATCAACCGATGAGATCTCAAATGCTTTGATCCTGAGAGTGAGTGAGAAGGGAACTAGAGAGTTGCGGTCCAAGGAAGACTTGTCAAACCTCAAGACGGTTGATGTTGGTCAGTTTGATGACAATGTTTTCGAGAACCAAAAAAAGTGAGTTTTTTGAAAGATGGCAGAACCTTGAGGTAGCATAAGTCAAGTGCCCAAGATTATCACAGTGTACATAACCAAGTTGTTGAGTTAGATATTTCTGACTCGGGTGGGGCAATGGGGTTCATAATCCACACGTTATGGTTGAAGAACCAAACATACCACCACCACCGAGGCAAGTCAGTGAGCAGATGAGATAGGCGGATGATACGAGCAAGTGAAAACCTGCAATGGACGAAATGAATCTCTGATATCTATGTTTATTAAGGTTGTGATATGAATAAAAAACCCAAACCTATAAATGTGTTGGTGTAATTATGAGATCATTAGCTTTTGAAATGCTCACTCAAGTATTAAATCCATTGTATTTTGTAAAATATTGTTAAGCTAAAACTTGTGTGCATTTGAATATATAATACATCTATCTAATTATGATTTAATAATACTCAATTATAACTTATTATGTATAACTAAAATCTTATTATGATGAATACATTGTACATCCAAATGTACCAAAATATGACTGATATAATATATACCAAAATATGAGTGATATTATTTGTGCTAAATTCATCACTCGGTGATATTCTTCCAATAAGTTTGCGGGGATAACAATTTCAATTGATGTTTCAGTTCCAAAATATATAAATTTAAAATGAAATTGTTGCAATATGAAAGCAAAATTACAATTATAAAATGCGCGCACAGTGAGACCACCTCTAATTAATTAACTAACTAATCTTAATTAATTCATTATTTAATTAATTAATCCTAATTAATTTAATAAAATTTAATTGTAGATTAATAAATAATAATTTTGAATTAATATATCTTAATTTTGAATTAATAAACTCTAATCGTAAATTAATAAACCCTAATTTTTAATTAATAAACCCTAGTTTTGAATTAATAAATCATATTTGGAATTAATAAACCCTAATTTTAAATTAATAA
Source organism: Salvia rosmarinus (assembly GCA_036937905.1). Classification (NCBI taxonomy): domain Eukaryota; kingdom Viridiplantae; phylum Streptophyta; class Magnoliopsida; order Lamiales; family Lamiaceae; genus Salvia; species Salvia rosmarinus. The sequence continues at coordinate 61,952,420 of CM072820.1, forward strand.
ACCCTAATTGAATAATAAATCCTAATTTTGAATAATAAACCCTAATTGTGAATTAATAAACCCTAACTTTGAATTAATAAACCCTAATTGTGAATCAATAAACCCTAGTTATGAATTAATAAACCTCAATTATGAATTAATAAACCATAATTTGAGTTAATAATTTCTAATTTTGAATTAAAAATTATAATTAATAAATTGAATTATACATTAACAAAATCTAATTATCCTTACTCACCATAATTAATATATAATTTTTTTAATAAAAAAACAAGGGTGAGTTCACGGTGAGTCGGAGCTCATCCAAGTTTTTGTCTTATAAAATCAACTAAAATTCGTATTTTTCAAGATAATTGAGCACGTCCACCCTACCATCATGTTTTTAGGTCCATAACTCTAATTATATTTTATTACTCCCTCCGTCCACCAAAAACATGCATCGATTTTGGTAGCACGAGTTTTAAGAAAACTGTAATAAATATAAAGTAAATGTGTATAAAAAGGTATCATTGGGATAATAAATGAATATATTAATGGATTGTGAGTGTAAAAAGATAGGTCATGAGTGTTTTTTGTAAATAAGTGGATAAGTTGAAGGTAAAAATATAAAGTTAGTATTTCTAAAAAAGAAAAGTGGATATTTTTTATGGACGGATCGAAAAAGAATTAAATGCATGTTGATGCACAAGGAGTATTAGAAATATACTGACAAAGCTAGAATCTAAAAAAAGACAAGTTCGTTATGTCCTTGAAAAGCGTGTACCGCGCCACCGGCAACGTTTAAAGGTGAAATGGCGTTGATAAATGATAATACGCCATATTCTCTTTTGCTAAATTTCGGTGACTGCCACTCAGAATTTTCCAGAATATTATATGTGGGCCCCTCACTTATATTCTTCTCTGAAAATCTCCCCTCCCTATTTTATGCCTCTTTCCGTTTCCATTTTCCCTCTCACTTTCTCCTTTTCTGCCAGATTTTTCATCTGCTTCTCCGCCACCAACGAGCTTCTCTCTCGACAACTCCCTCAGGTTATTGCTGCTGCGAAGCAGTTTTTTTTTTTTACTTTAATGCACTGGTAGTGAGTTTAGATCGAGGAATGGTGCTTTGGTGCTTGCTTATGTTCATTCGTAGATTTGGATTCGGTTATCCGGTTGATTATGTGTGTTTTGTGTTTGTGTGGCTGTGTTTTCGAGATATTGAGTTTGCGAGATTGTGATTTTAGGGAATCTGATTGGTACATTGGTTTGGATTAGGTTTGGCTGAAGGCTGAGAGGAGATTCTGATGGCGTCGAAAAGGATACTGAAGGAGCTCAAGGATCTGCAGAGAGATCCTCCGACGTCATGTAGTGCTGGTATGGTGCTTCATTATTTTTTATGGTGGCTGCGTGTTAAACTTAGTAGATTAATCTTAGCTGCTGTGTGTTGTGCAGTTCAAATGGTACTACTGGTTTGTAAAATTTTAGATTGGTGCCCTAATAAACAAGTGAAGTTAGTTATTCCTTTTACTTAGTTCAGTTTTAAGTTTAGCTAAGAGCTTCGTTAACATTTATTTGTCTGGAAACTTACTGCTGGACATGACAGCTATCAGCAATGTTGAGTTTTCAATAATGCTTGTTTGGCTAATGATGCATTTATTAGCACTATTTGCTCGTCATCTATTGGTGCTGATGATACTATCTGTGCAAAAATATTTCTGTTAATTTGTTCAACGATCTCTTATATGTTCGTTTTTACAATACTGTCATTCAGTCAGCTGTTTCTGCTGTTGGTGTATATTTAACATTTCCAACTAAGAATGATCCCTCGCTGTGTTCTGTTGATTTATTGGCCATCCACAAGCAATATTCTTGTGTGCTTAGCTTCTTATTGTGGTAGCTTGCATATCTTGATTAACAATTCAATTGACTTGCAATTTGATTATAGGTCCTGTAGCAGAAGATATGTTCCACTGGCAAGCCACAATCATGGGGCCTTCTGAGAGTCCTTATGCTGGAGGTGTATTTTTAGTTTCAATTAATTTCCCACCTGATTATCCCTTTAAACCTCCAAAGGTATGTTTGCTACTTCTATTTTTACTTTCCTTTTTGCAACTCGGTCGCTAGATGTCATGACTAGATCTTCGTTCTCTTCATTAAAGTACTTTAAAGGCTAGATTCTCTTTATAATTGAGATGTATCGGGTAGCCTCTTTTAAAATAGCTAAAAGCAATAACAAATACATCTGCATTTGGTAGCAACTATAAATATTGCTTTTTTAGAAGACTTCATTGTTTTCTGAAGCTGTGTATGTTATGTTGCCCAGTATGTTGTTAGTATAGTTTTCAAAATGCTAGGTGGTACCAGTTGGCAAGTCTGGTTTTAGGACAAGAGAGTATGCACCAGAGGTTTTTGACAAATTAAACTAGAATAGAACAAAGATTAACCTCAATTTATACATTCGCTTACCTTTGGGCACAACTTCAGAAGTTCAATTTGTTGGTTGGAGTGCCTCTGATTTCTTTGTATAATTCTACAATTATTATCAATTTCCAGTACATGCGTTTATATTCTTTGGATGATTACTGCTAGGAAAAATTTAAGACAATCTTGTCTTAAATCTTAATTACTTGTTTGGAGTGGTAATTACTTTATAACTGTCTTGTTTTGCTTCATTGAGTATTGAGTGCTCATATGGTTTGTTTAGCATGGTTCGTTTTTTTGAAAATTCATTAGGAGCACTTTTGCATCATGGAGTATTGAGTGCTCATATGAATTTTCTTGTCACTTAGTGATCTCAGAAGGCGATTTCGTTGTTGCAGGTTGCGTTTAGGACAAAGGTATTCCACCCTAATATCAATAGCAATGGAAGCATTTGCCTTGATATTTTGAAAGAGCAGTGGAGTCCGGCATTGACTATATCTAAGGTATCAAGTAAAAAGGCCCTATTTTGTCTGAACCTGAACCTATACCTATGAAGTTAGTTGAAAATGAAAAAATTAGTAAAAAACACTAGTAAGTATACAGTGTAACAACATTTGCTGCCAGTTGCTACACATATTAAGAGAAGAAACCCTTTATCAGGACCCTGTTGTATGCTGTTAGAGAAGCAATCTCACGGAAGATAGAGCTCTGCCACTTCTAACTATATTGTTGAAGTTCTGAACGTAGTGTATCGAATCTCCCACATCTGTAGGCAAATATGCAAAAATGTCGCTCTATGTTTTCTATGATCTGATGTCTTTTAGCTGTTTAAGTCTGAAATAGTTTATGTCGACTCCATCTCTAGCCATATAGGAATTGCTCATTATTGGTTGGCCATCATTTTCTTTGGTTGTGTAAACTGGAGGAAAAGGGGTTCCACAACCTTTAAACAGACTCAAATTGAGGAAACACATTCAGATGCAGAGCTTGATCTTTGTAGTCTTATTTGTTATAAATGAACTGTAGGTTTTCTTTTATTATTTATTATAAATATTTTGCTATGGGTAAAGGCTGCACCAGAGTTGGCTTTTCATGGGCATTCTGATGAATTGTTTGTATGGAGTTTGTGTTTATCATTTTACGTGACCAATACTTAACAGGAAGTGGGGTTTTATTTGACGTAAGAATTGGGACTTTGGTATTATCTAGTCTTGTAAGGTTTTGACCGTGGAATTGATGCCAGGTTCTGCTGTCTATTTGCTCGTTGTTGACGGATCCCAACCCCGATGATCCTCTTGTTCCAGAAATTGCTCACATGTACAAGACAGACCGGACAAAATACGAGTCCACTGCTCGCAGCTGGACCCAGAAATATGCCATGGGATGATGCCGTAGCAATGTAATATCTCAGAAACTTGGCGTGCTGTGTTTTTCAATTCATGCATGGATGAAAATGCCAAAGTATCGGTGAGGTGTTTTTCGTATTTGTCCTGTCGGATTCATGCTGGGAATGTACTGAATTTCTGAATACGCTTAATTGCAAGTTTGGATGCTAGCGCGGAATGTTGTACCCCATACCTCTCTCAATTTGTGAATATACAGGACTCAAGAACTCCAAATGTGTATGTGTATGTGTATGTGTATGTCGATGTTTTGGAATATCTGGTTGGCTTCTAGAGCATCTATTAACGAACGAAACAAGTTGCCGGAGCTGCAAATCAATTGTTCACTAGTTGATTTTTTGATTCCGCTGCTGATATTATATGTCCAATAATTCAGTGTTACTTGTTTTGTGGTCCCTTAGGAGACATCACTGTGATTTGAATTTCCAAATTATTATAATCGCGACTAGATTACTCTCTTTCCCTATCCAACATACAAATGATATTTTTTTTCCCTTTCTAATTCCTCTAGCTCTTCTAAGTATTGCTTATGGTGTCGGTTAATTAAAATTCAATCTCCAGTTTTTAGGGTGATGATGAAAATGATTTCTCCAATTCGTGAAAAGGAAGGTTCTGAATGTATATGAATAATGAAAGAAGGGGTTGATGTATCGCTCACCACTCGCACACAAAATGATGACACAGAGGTAATGGTGGAAAATGTGAAATTAATCGGTTCCTACCCCCAAATAATGGGATAGGACTTGAGTGTCCGTGTCTAGAATCTGACCCGTTCAATTTGTTTCGACCTTCAGCAGATATACATGTTTTTTTGTCGTATATTATATATGTAGGAATCGACTTTTACTTTTAGCTATATGGCCGTTGTGATTAATAAATTCTATCATATATATTTTTCCTATCAGTTACATTTGATTTTAATCGAACCAACCAGCAATTTCTATAAGTGGGTCCGAGTTTACTCTATAAATTATATTAAGTTTTGGGTTTGAAAGGCTTACATTTTAATAGAGGTAAAACTAATAAATAATTATTTACCTTCTTGGCTATTGGGGAATTATAATTTAATATTATTACTATTTTCGGCTTGAAGAGCGAAATCGAGATCAGTTTCAGTATTTTGTTTTATTTTTTTTATTCTTTTTTATATCTATTATATGATCAAGTAATTCACATAAATGAGCTTTAGCGCATAATAAAACGTTTTATATTGTTCAACAGCAGATATCTATCCAGAACACTCAAAATATGGCCAAAGTAGGTTCTCCTAATATTTAAAGAAAAATGTTCATATTGAGTTTATTAACTAAAGTCCAACGAAGTTGATCTGTTAAATAGGTTGATGCTTGTGGGTGGTATGTATAGATAGAATAAAGATTAGAGGTCTGTCCGTGGATTTAAATAATAGTGGTAAATTATAATTAATGTTAATAATAATTTTCGCTTGATTAGGAAGCAATAGCAACAGCAGGTGCCGCCCATTTGCCCAAATATATGTTTGCTTGTGATTCAAGTGGTGCGCATTGGCCAATCATTCGATACTTTTCCGATGCTCATCACCAGTTGAATTTACCGAATTATATTGGGATGACAGTGAAATGGATACATGCAACCATTCCAAGGGTTCAGACCAGGGATGACAGTAAATTTAACTTTTGAGGGTACTTTACATGAGTATGTTAGATAGATAAAATTAATTCAATCTAATCAAATGTTTACTTTTAATGATTAATATTTAAGGATATCCCAAAATTCAAGATTATTTTAATAATTGGAATTGTTATCTATTAATTTTAATCCAACCAATATAGATATGATTGAAATAATCCTCCAAATGTAATGAGAGTTATTATCCTAATTTTAATCCTTCATTAATCCTTTGTAGTAAACAAATGATTGATATATAACAATTATCTTATCACACATTTAATCCATCAAATAATCAATCATTCAAAATACTAATCATGAAACATAAACACCACCTGCGGGTAAGCTTTTTATCAAAATATATTATGGTGCTTCAATGATGAAGATGGCTTTCATTTTTTTTTTGTCACATCAATTTAAAAAAAAATTCATATTTTTCTTCAATTATATATCTAATATACCAACTTTTACACAAATTTCATTAATTAATATATATATATATATATATATATATATATATATATAGAGAGAGAGAGAGAGAGAGTTTGGTTCAAATAAGAACCATTCTTATCCTAAAACTAAGAAATGAATTAGTTATGAAAGTTGATGAATCCGTTGAGAAAGTTAATGAATTGAAATTGAATTTTCACCCGGTTCGAATCCCATGAGGCGAAAATTCTATTTTTTGGATTCGATTTTTCCCAATGGATTCATTAACTTTTAGAGTGAATTCATCGGTTTTGGTTCTCACGCTCACAATAAAAATGGTTCTCACGTTAACCCTCCCTATATATATATATATATATAACTGTTGTGAGACTCAGAAAATGGATTTTTTTTAAAAGACTGTTGTGAGACTTGAAAAAAGCAAAAAATCAGCTTTTATCTTCAGAAGCTGGATTTATAGAAAATACCTAGTAAGCATATTTAAAATGGTAAAAAGTTAATTTCTCCAACTTTTTAAAAGAAAAAAGGATACTATATTAAAGGAGTTTACTCTCAATTTTTTGCCACATCCTCTTCATTCAAATGATAAAAACGTTGATTCTAAACTTCTTAAGAATGAAAAACCTACTATTGGAGTACCCTTAAATGTATTTGTGTCACGCTCCAATTTCTAATATAATGGGAGCTCGTAAATCGAGGCGAGACGAATAAAAATAAGGAGAAATATAAGGTAATTGTTGACTCGAATGATCAAGGCAAATAACCCTTAGAATTTGGGAATAGCTTCCGAAATGAAAATGGAAAACATCGAATGACGTAATCCAAACAAAACAATAATTATCCTCAGGATCACAAGTTTAGTTTCGTGCTTCTAATAGCCAATATACGTCAAAATACTAAACATCAAGGATTCATAGTCTAAGCTCATCAAAAGGTACAATTCAAGTCATAGACAAGAAGGAAAAATGAAATTAGATCTAGTTCATCAGCGGAAGTCTAAATACGAAAATAATCCGTCAAAATACGGAGTGAACTCTAATCTCAGCTCTGCCCCGTCAGCGCCCATTGATCAACCTGAAAACATTTGGGCTAAGTACTAATGTACTCAGTGGACATGCATTTTCTATAAACATTTCATAAATTCGTAAAAGCAGTTTATCCAATCATGATAACATGACTTAGAAGGTTTTAAAAAGAGAAACCACTTCTAAGCATGCAAAAATATTTCATTTATTGGGCTCATTGTCACGACTCGTCTGTTACTCGTTTTGATCCCGGACCTCTAGCCACCGTCGGATCACATGCCCCCATTATTGTCATCGGGGACGTAACCCGGACAAACTTATAATTTCATGACGTACTTCGGAACGCATCCAGACAAGCACCCTTATAACGCCTCATGATTTTGTTAGTGCCCGATGGAGATCAACCCATCGAAACAACTAACTAGTGTACACAATTCTCAATTAACATATTAAGTTTAAAAGAGAATCTCGATCGATACATTTACGAGCCTTAAACAGAGTAGAGCGCACAAAAATATTTTATTGGATAAACAGTTTGCATTTCATGAAATATCATAGCATATAACTCAAATATACTTTTGTAAATAGAGCATACCTTGATAGGACAAAGCTTGAAGAAATCACTACAGTACGCGTCTCGGGAAAGCAGCGCTAATCCCCTTGATCGATAAAACCTACAAGAAGCACTAATCTTAATAGGTCTCGAAAAGATAGTCTTAAGTTCAAGTAAAGGAGGATACTAACTTATGATTCGTTAAGCCCGGGTTTTCAAAATATAATTAAATTTGAAAACTAATATATATATCGACTAAGGGCACCAACAATACCCTTGCTCGACTTTTCGTTTAAAAACGCATTTAATTTCATAATCTTCTTATGATAAATACTTTTTTTACAAAAGTATAAATCAATTGAAATGCATACTGAAATTATATATATTAAGGACTCTCGCTTAATATAACTCGTAATAAAATCCTCAAAATATGCACTTATCTAACATAATTTAATTTTAAATATTCTAACTTATTAATTTCATTAAAAGAAATTAATTACATTAATTAAATAAGTCATGATCATAAATAACGTAACTTAAACTTGGACTTAACATTGACTTAGTCAATTAATTAATTAAACTTCATAGCAATTAATTAATTAATTAATTAATTAACTTATCATAATTAAATAATTTAAACTCATATTTAAGTTTAAGTTAATTATTTATTTAATTAGACTTAATATAATTTAATTAATTAAGTCTCAAAGTTAAACCTTATTTATTTAATTAATTTAAGTCCAAAGATTTAATTAATTAAAGCAAGTCAAGTTATTAATTAAACTAGAGCCCAACTATTAATTTAATCTAAGCCCAACTATTATTTTCGGCCAACTTCTTTTAATTCTAAAGGCCATCAGCAATTAATTAAAGAGTCCAGCCCAACCTTTTAAATAAATTCGGCCCAACATTAAATGAGGCCCAAAACATGAATTAAAATAAAACAAGCCCATAGCATTTAAAAAAAAAGGTCCAGCCCACTTAATAAAATGAACCCAATTCATTTAATAAAATCAACCCACTCATTTATTTCCAAGGCCCACATCAATTTAATTCAAGGGCCCAACTTCAATTTATAAAACTCGGCCCAATGTCAAGCCCATATTCTTTATTTTATTCTGGCCCAAAATTAAAACAATGCATAGCCCATATCAATTTTTTTTTCTAATGACTCATCTTTCATTTTATTCTCGGCCCAAATCTAAAACAATTTATAGCCCAAGTTCCTATTTATGACTTGGGCCCAAAATTTATAATAGTCCATTTAGCAATCAAATACATGAAATAAACAGAAGCCCAACCCACTACTTTGAAAACCCTGAACCTAATCTCCCCCCACCTTTTTCCTGCTTTCCGCTTCCCGAGTCAGTGTCGTTGGTCGCCAATTTAAGACGCACATTTTTTTCCTTTTCACTTCATCTCTCTCCCCCCACAGCTCTCTCTCTCGGCACTCACAGTCACACACACATACGCGGACACACACACACATACACGAACAGCACCGCCGCAGCCGTCGCGTTTGGTCGGCCACGTCACCGGTCGGCGAGCTGCATCGCCGTCGCGACCGTCACAACATCATCTCTTCTCGGCTCACTCTCCTCTCTCGGCACTCACTTAGACGCGGCACACAACACACACGCCAACGCACACACACACACGGCTGCACAAACACACACGTGACAGCGACCGCCGCTGCCGACGTCGGACTTCGGCGTCCATCGCCGCCGACCAGCCACCAGCCTCTCTTCTCGGTTCTCTCTCTCGCTCACGCCGACGCACACACACGCAACGACAGCCACCCCCAGCCTCTCTCCCTCGCCTCTCGTCGCCTGCCTCCCTCTCTTCTCGGTCGAACGCCAGTGGCCGGAGCCACCAGCGCCGTCGCCGTCGTCTCTGTCTCTCCCTCGCTCATACTGCCACAACACACACACACACGACAGCGGGCACACACACGCACGCGACGGCGACACGCCATCGCACACCCACCCGCCATCGATCTCCTTCCTCCTCGCCCTCACCCTCTCGGCACTCTCCCTACCCATTCTCAATCTACTGTAAAATATATATCTCTCTCTCTCCAAACGAAAGGAAACCCTCCCTCCCTTCTCTGCATCTCACTCAACACCCAACATATACATATACATAAACACATATAAATTACTAAAATCGATAGAAGATTAAAATTGAAACCTTAGTGTTTCCCTTGTTGATGCTTGGAGGAAGAGTGAGTGAGTTTGTGAAATGGGAGGCTAGGGTTCACAAAGAATGAGAAGTGAAACCTTTTATGGTGTAGGGTTTTGATTGACCCATGGGCTTTACTTTTTGGCCTTATCAACCAAAGCCCATTAAATTATTATTAGTTACGGACATAAAGTCCGATCCTAAAGATTATTAATTAGTTAAACATTGACATAATATTATTGATATAATGATTTATAAGTATATATATATATATATATATATATATATATATATATAATCATATTCGATTATTATATTATATATAATAATTCTCGTAATCACTTTATAATAATTAATGAAATAAATTCTTTTGGGTGGAATTTAAAAGTTTTCTTTCATTGGGCCCGACGAATCATTTTAAATTCCCGAGTTTCGAAAGTCATTTTAATCCTTATCCCGAAATTACCCGAAGTCCGAAAATATCCGAAAGTCAAAGTCCGAAATGACATATTTAAAATCGGTGAGTATGTAATAGGTTTGAGACGATTATGGTCCCGAATCTTGAATCTAGTATTCATGACATGTTTGTATATGATTTGAAAAATTAGCTATACATGTTCGCTATACGAACTCGTTTATATATAATATCAATATTATAATTTTAAATTTAATGATATGATTAAGTATATAAGTATTTATAATTAACTAGATATTTTTATGATAGATTTTGTCAGTTAATATTTACTTTGTAATTATTTTAATAATATTTTATAATTATATATTTTTTCTTTTAGTTAGTAAAGATTATATGGTGAGAGGTGGACTATAAGATCTTTAGAAGTTCGAATATCATAACTATATATATTTTGATGTTTTAGGATATTATTTATATACAAATTATAGTTAGATTGTATAGTTTTTGTTTTTATCCTTGAAATTTAGTAGATTGTATAGTTTTTGTTTTTATCCTTGAAATTTAGTTTTTAATCAGTCACAATTTTTAATCATCTTCGTCATCATTTGTATCGACCATTGTAACAACTTATAGTTTATTTTTACACATTTTATAGATTTAAATGGGTTTGGATGAATAATTAGCGAGTATTATCCTACGAATTTGGGATGAGTACGTGTACAAAAGTTATTTTTTAAAAAGAATTTGAGGTGGCTATTAATAGACAAGTTTAAATGGATTCAAATATGGGAAATGCTTAATGGGTGGATACTTGACCTATTGCCATCCTAAGGCCAGAAACTCCTGACTCCGAGATCTCTTGGAATTATTCAAAGGGGTATTTTGTAATTTTACTTATTATAATATATATAATTTGTTTACAATTTTTATGCCAAAGTTTTCATAATAATCATTGTGCAAATCTATTTCTTGTTTTTTAGTCCTAGAGATAAGTTTGAATTTAAGGTAAATCGCATGATTACTACTACTAGCTTTAATTTGGGTTGTTCACTATTTAATTTTATTTAATAACTTCTTAAATAATGAAAAACTTTCCGTAACTAAGTCTTAATTGCTGTTTCTTTTCATTGTCAAATTAAATAAGTTTATAACAGTCACTTTAGACACATATATTATATATATATATATATATATATATATATATATATATATATATATATATATATATATATATATATATATCCTTTCTCCATGTCCATTTTTTTTTATATTTTCAAGTTTATAGTTGATTATAACTCTCACTAGGAAAAGTTTGGCTTATGGAAAATTCCGAATATTTACAGTACTTATATCGTTTTTGGGTGATATACTTTAATCAATCTCTTAGATATATATTATCAGCTATCAAATATTATTTTGAGTTTTGATTATGTCAATAATGAATTTATTTATTTTTTATAAAAAGACATGTAAAACATTAGAGCATATATGTTATGTTTATAAAATTATTATTAGTTGGACCCACTAATAAAAAGTTCAAGCTACTTCGCTGTTATTTAAAAATTAACATATTTTCTTCTAAAAATATAACATGTTCAGGTTTTATGATGTTTTGCTCACTTATTATATATTATATTAATATGTAAATATACATGTTGAATCTATAATATTATTTAATTGAGGGCTTTAGTAGCATGCATCTCGTTCATAATTAGATTTGAGGTGTGAGGAAATATTATCTTAGGTTGTTATAGGAGGTTATGATGGACCCATCTAAGATTTAGCTGATGTTGAAGTTAGCCCATGCAATGCAATCACACTTTAAAATATTAGAATAAAATAAAATCAGCAGCTGGGAAATATTTTGTCATTATGCATATTATTAAAATATATAGCGGGTTTATTATAGTATCTGTCCAGAATTTTGACGCTCTTTCCAAATATATTTTCAAGCTCTAAAACGTGTATGTTTATTACTTTTTCAAATATGTATAATGCTATCGTGAAATATATAGTGGAAGAGTTTTTGAAATTCAAAATTGATTAAGAACTTTTCAAGTTCATGATTCGTGTTGTCCGCCCATGTTTAATTTTATCGTTAGGGTATTTAGCGAATAAGTAGTTGTAAATGTAGTTATAATCAAACCCAAAATGATGATAAAAGTTAGGATGAAGCTATGAATATGCATCAAGATGTAGCTACTGAAAGCAATGGTGACGAGTAGTCATAATGTGAATTTGATGGGAATAGATAAAGATATAAGTTATGGCTTGATAGCCAAGGATGGATTATCTCAAGTTCGTATGATCTAAAGTTACTTATATTGAAAGTACAAAACAAGGAATTCTTAAGGCACAATATAAATTATTTTTCATTTTTTTTGAAGTGGCAACGATAAACAAGGACATTTTTAAAAATGTTGAAAATTGGGGACACAAAACATAATTAACCCATACTTAGGTGGAAAAAAAAATAAACGTATAGTTTGCCTATAAAATCCGGTTAGGTGATTCATCATTTCGTCGTCGGATTTTGTACGACAGAACATAAATCAAACTTTTTCTCAAAGTTATTTTTTAAAAGAAAACATTAGTTAAGGACATTTTCTAGAAAACGTTGAAAATTAGAGACACAAATTATAATTAACCTAAAATAAAATAGACATACAATCCACATTTCTTTGGAGCTCTAAACAATCGTAATTAACTGTACGTTGTAAAAAGAAAGTGAAGTTTCATTTTCGCTTTGTGCATATGGACGAAAAGAAATGGAATTTACTGTTTGCAATTGGAATTTTGAAGTAGAAGAAACAATTATGTCACAATTTCTAATAGTTATAAATCCTCCACTATTTAACTCAAAATAAAATAAAATCAAATGACCTTAAAAATAATTGAATGGGTATTTAGAGATATATTTTAATACACCAAAACAAAATACGTAGAAAAAAGATATCATAATTAAATATAAAGTCTTATAAATCGTCCGTGGCAACGAGTCATAATTTTTAGATGTATAATTGGGCTGAAACCCATAATTTACTAAAAAGCCCAGCCCAAAAGTCATTACTTCAATAAAACCCTTCTCCCCGAATACTAGGGCAGCAAAACAGCTTATTCCTAGCTCAGAAAATTCTCAGCTCTTCGTCGCAGCAACCAAAGGTAATTTCTATTCTCTCGAATCGTTATCTAATATTGGGGTTTTCATAATACATGTAACATTCAATAGACGCTGAGAGAGCTCCGATTCCTATCACCTTTCGTGAAACTGAGAAACGAGATCGAGCTGTGGCAGCACGGCGGGGCTTGAGTTCGGCAGAAACTGAGTAAGGGATCGAGCAGTGGCTACGGCCTGTCCGGAGAGGCATAAATGAAGCCTCTTTAGCCCTTTCTTTGCATAAAAAAGAGAATGGATTCTGCGCGTAGGCGTATAGGATGGTCGATAAGGCCTTAATCAGCCCGGCTGGAGCCGCATTCTTCTACACTATGTGGATTTAATCTTCGATTAAGTTGGACAATGATTATTCTAACTGTTTGTGCTGCTATTTCCAAGAGAAGTCGCTTAATATTTATTTTTTCTGATTTTCAGATCTAATTACAATCATGGCGGAGGACGAAAATCAGAATGAGGTGAAAGAGGAGGTTAAGGATGATGCTGGGGATGTAAGTCTTCGTCTTTTACTTTGGTGGCCATGGTATTTAACTATGTTTTTCGTTGTTAAGATTTATGAACTTATTGGAATTATCTTTTCCATTGTTGATTTAAAGTACGTATTTTTGTAGTGTCCCTTTAATCGTTTCGTGATAAATCTAGTTTGACTAGCTAGTTGATTTGATTAGCATCATCAGCGAGAAGCCAAGGGTAGTATGGCTCCACCATTGACCTGAAGAATTGAGGAGTTTATGTGTTGTTCTTGTAGTGAAGGAACACTCTTTGCTTAACTTCAACCTTGTTAAAGAGAATGTAATAAAATTATGCATGGCGCTGGTTACCAGTTACATCTTGTTTTTTTGGTTTGCTGGTTCCTGTACTGAATTTTTTGAAATATAAGCTGTATTTTGTGCTTAAAAAAATATAGTTTTAACTTTTAAGCTTTTTATGCATGGCATAATATTGTCCCATCTTCTAACCTTACAAAATTTATTTTAAACATTTGTATATTCCTTTCAAAGTAATCTGCAACCATGTATGCTGTATCTAAATGAAATGATTCCTCAAGCTTTCTATCTCTGCTATGCAGATAGCTCCATTTGACCCTTCAAAAAAGAAAAAGAAGAAGAAGCCAGTGGCTCAAGAACTAGCTGAAGATGATTCTGTTGACACTCTAGCTGAGAAAACTGAGAGCTTGTCTGGTATGTATCAAAGCCAATGTCGTCGATTACAAATCTTATTATCTTGCAACTTGACATTTAGCCATGTAGACTTATTGCTTATAATTGTTTCACAATTCTCGGCAGTTTCTGAAGGTCTTGAAACGTCATTTGCTGGTCTAAAAAAGAAAAAGAAAAAAGCGGTGGGTGGGCATATATAATTTTTCTTGTGATTTGGGGTATATTTATTTGATGTTATTACTTATCACATGTGTCATTATGCATAACTGTTGCAGGCACATACTGATCTGAATGAAGAAAAAGAAAACGTGGGAGAGGATGTGGATGGTTAGTCTGCTTGTTTTAGACTGCATTGGGTATGCTCCTTTATGCTCCTTCTCTCTTGTTTCATGCTTGACTGTTTTGTTTGTGAAACTTATAGATACAGTTGGAGAGGATGAGGAAGGAGAAGGAATTGTTTTGCAACAATATCCATGGGAAGGAACTGATCGCGATTATGATTATGAGGAGGTAATTGAGCCTCTCTGGCTACCTTGAAATGTATTCTGCTGCAAGGTTTCACTTGTGAATTGAGTTTATTCTTATTTGACAATGGACAATCCATTTCTTTCTGTGTTTTGTTGTTTCTACACTTGGAATATTGATTCTATCTCGACATGTGAAGCTTCTTGGGAGGGTTTTCAACATTCTTCGAGAGAATAACCCTGAGCTTGCTGGGGATAGGCGCAGGACAGTTATGAGACCTCCTCAAGTACTTCGTGAAGGCACAAAGAAAACTGTATTTGTGAATTTTATGGATCTCTGCAAAACGTATGCTTTTCTTACCATTTCCCATCTCGTCAAATAGAATTACTTCTTTTTGTATTATAATCTTGGTGCATTATTTATCTACTCGTCAGTCGTCACTATTTGGTTTTGTCCGAATGCTCACTATTTGTTCATTTTGATATTTGGAGATGTTATATGTTCATTTGGCTGTTTCATTCTCCACAGGATGCATAGACAACCAGAGCATGTAATGACTTTCCTTCTGGCTGAAATGGGAACAAGTGGATCACTTGATGGACAACAAAGATTGGTTGTTAAAGGGAGGTTCGCTCCCAAGAATTTTGAGGGAATCTTGCGACGCTATATTAGTAAGTTTTCCCATCACTATTACAGAGATTTTCTATGAACTGCTTGTTGTCATGATAGTCTCCACTAACTCTTGCTTAGATTTATTCTATATTTGTAATTGTGATGCCTGCTTTTATCTGAAACAGTGATCTCTGTTTTTATCTGTTCACCGATTGCTTGAAATTAGACAGTCAGTATTACTGTAATGCAGTCGGTATCTAAGTATTTTTTGTCCTCTTTTTAAGGAATATGAATAATAAAGTGAGTGTTTATGTGGGTCTTACTAATTTGTCTTTGGAATGATATTTGCAGATGAGTATGTCATATGCAATGGTTGCAAAAGTCCTGATACTATTCTTTCAAAGGAGAACCGTCTCTTCTTCCTCAGATGTGAAAAGGTAGTTCCCTATCTTCTCACTATATATTTGTGCATATAAGGTCTTTTTGATTGGCAACTCAAAGTACTATCTTCTGCTTAATCCAGATTATGAGTTGCTATGTTATTTTATTTCATCTGGGTCTGTGATGATTGAACATTTTCTCTTCATTGTCTGTGCATTTTGTCCATAACTTATTGAGACATTGTTTCTGTTTCATAGGCTTAGATGGCTTTTTGTTGTTATAATAGTTGGAGCCATGTGTAAATCTAAACAGATCATTTTTATAAACCATGTGGAAATATATTGGTAATACACTGATTATTTTATTATTATATTCTCCGAAGGCCTGTGATGATCTAAATATTTGCCTACATTATCTGATTGCTCTAGTTGAAGAGTTTTTTATACCAAGTCTGAGGCCTTCGGTGAAGTTAGATATTTTTCCAAAAACACTGTCAACCTCTTGGAACACCTTTTTTAAGTGCGCTCTTTCTTATAACAGGGAAACTCTGATACTAAACATATTATTTTATTTACCCTTGCTCTTCAGCCTCCCATGGCTTATTGAGACAATATGTTCTATAACCCTTTGCTTAGGTGGCTTACTATTGGCATAATAGTAGCAGGCTAGTAGCCATATGATTTTTTTTGGGGGACTAAACTGTTTATTTCTAAAATGGCAATAAACTGATTAACTTTAGAGTCCTCTCCCAAGGCCTGTGATGATCTAAATATTTGCCTACATTGTCTGATTGCTCTAGTTGAAGAGTCTTTTAAAACCAAGTCTGAGGCCTTTGTGATAGTTAAAATAATTTTCAAAAACATTGTCAACCTCTTGGAACACCTCTAACAGGAAATCTCTGATATGTCACATTTTATTTATCCTTGCCCTTCCACCATTACTATTTGGAGACGATATATGCTCAGGTAGCTTATTATTGGTGTAATTGTAGGAGCTATATGGATGTTTATACTAACTGATTATTTTTATAAGGCATTTGTTAATTTATTGTTAGTAAACTGATTGGTTTTAGGGTATTCTCCTGAGGCCTGTGATGATCTAATTATTTGCCTACATTGTCTGATTGCTCTTGTTGAAGACTCATTTTGTATCAAGTCTGAGTCCTCAGGGAAACATATAATTTTCAAAAAACATTGTCAACCTCTTGGAACACCTTTATAATTGCTCTCTAGATTATAACAAGGAAACTCTGGTTCTTCACATTTTATCTTATTTACCCTAGCCCTTCTCCTATGACTTATTGGAACAATTTTTTCTGTAATACTAAGCTTAGTGGCTTATTATTGGTTAATAGTAGGAGCCAAATGGAAAGTTATTTTTGTTGGTAAATTGATTAATTTTTCTAATATCTTCCCAAGGCCTATGATGATTCAAATATTTGCCTACATTGTCTGATTGCTCTAGTTGAAGAGTCTTTTTTATCAAGTCTGAGGCCATTGGGGAAGTTGGATAATATTGAATTAACACAGTCAACCTCTCGGAACACCTTTTAAGTGATCTCAAGCGTTATAACTGGGAAACTGTGACTTTTTTTTATTTACCCTCCCCTTCTCCACGACTTACCGAGTCAAATATGTTTTTGTATCCTATGCTTGGGTGGCTTATTATGTAGTTTTAGGAGCCATATGGAAATTTATTGGTACCGAACTGATTAATTTATAAGTCATGTTAAAATTTATAGTTAGTAACATGATTATTTCGTAGTATCCTCCAAAAGGCCAGTGATGATGAAAATGTTTGCCTACATTGTCTGATTGCTCTAGTTGAAGAGTATTTTAATACCAAGTCTGAGGCCTTTGAGGAAGTTGATAGTAATAAAAAATCACTGCCGACCTTCTCCCTTTACTTATTGAAGACAACTTTATCTGTAATCGTGCATATTAATTGGTAAAATGAGTTGGAAATTTATTTGTCCTGATATTGAAAATTCCTTCAAAGTTGGGAAAGTTTATTGGAATGCTGTATGACATTAACTTTTGGCCTTCCTTTTCACAAATCATGGCATTTACAGCTGAATAATTTACAATATGGACTCATTATTTTGTAATATTGTTAATTGTTGTGAAAATAGTAAATTTTATTTGGGTGCTTCCTTCTGAGACCTACAATAATGTTTGAATTTAGATAGTTGCTAAGTTTTTTATGGCTGCATATGCTTTATAGTGTGGTTCGGGGAGATCAGTGGCGCAGATCAAGGCTGGATTTGTTGCTCGTGTTGGTCGTCGGAAAGCTGGAACATGATGAAGTATTTCTCCTCTTCTGGAGAGTTTGTTCTATACTTGTGAAGTGCTTGATTTTAGATGTTTTTGTCGTGATAATTTTGTGATTCTGCAAATATTCAAAATCCTCCAGAAAGCCTATTTGACGTTTGACAGAAGCTTTCACTAATCAATGGCATTTCCGTTCATGAAAAAAGTTTGTTGTGTGCGTTGAAGTATTCCGGTTTTTTTTTGCATGCGTTGCACATTTCACAGATAACAACTTTGTTTTAATTTTTTAATCATTTTCTATTGGACTTAATATAATAATGTCAATGAGTAGGTTTTACTCGGATCAAAACCAATAAATAAGTATCGGTTTGGTTTTGGAATCGACATATTAAACGCCGGACTCAAATCAGATTCGGATCATCCACTATGGATCTGAAATGATTCGGATTTGAGCGGGTTTGAAATTAGAATCGGACCCGAACGTAACTGGAAACAAAATTGAAATCAAAATTGGTGTTTTAGGATTTAATGGGTTATAAGTAGGGGTGCTTAAACGAGTATCGATTTTCGGTTAATCAAGAACCGAAAAAAAGTCGGTTATCGATTAACTGATAATCGATTTTTTCGATTTTGGTTCGGGTATCGGTTACCCAACTACAAGTTAATTTCGGTTATTGGGTATAATCGATTAACCGATGGTTATACCCGATTAACCGAAAATAATTAATATATTTATTTATTAAGTAAAAAATATTTAATTTAATATTATAAATTTTGAAATATTTGAAATAATCTCGGTTAATTTTGGTTATTTTCGAATTTTGTATATTTTTTTATTTTTTAAAAAGTTTAATTTTAATTTCAATTAACCGCTAATCGAATCGACTAATCGAATCGGTTAATCGATTAACCGATTGGTATCGGTTTCGGTTAGTTAGTTTGGTTGATTTGGTTTTCGGTTAACCGAAATCGAATCGAATATCACCCCTAGTTATAAGTGATTCGAGATGTTTATAAGTAAAACGAATTCATTGATAAATATACTT
Source organism: Salvia rosmarinus (assembly GCA_036937905.1). NCBI lineage: Eukaryota > Viridiplantae > Streptophyta > Magnoliopsida > Lamiales > Lamiaceae > Salvia > Salvia rosmarinus. The sequence goes on from CM072820.1 coordinate 61,971,597, forward strand.
AAGTTTAAGCTTGTTAATAGGTGGGTTTTATTCGGACTATAATCAATAAATAAGTATCGATTTTGATTTTGGAACCGACACCAAGATCGGACTAGACTGAACCATCAAACTATGGGTCTAAACGGTTCGGGTCTAAAATGGGTCTGGAACTGGAACCAGAAATGGAACCGCTACTTTAAAATTTAATGGGATATAAACGGTTCGAGATCGGTCCACGTAAAATCCACCTATTGATATCGTATAAGAAAAGGCTTTGTCCAATGCAATCTTTGATTAAGTTCGTCTTGATTATAATAATTTTCTTTTATGAAATAACTTTTAAAGTTAAAACAAATAAATGAGGTCCATTAATTCCATAAAACCCAATAATTGTAATAACTTTTCTATAAATGACTCCTAAACTTAAAATAAATCAAATCATTGTTATAAGAAAGTCAATTAAATAACTTTTTCTATAAATGGCTCCTAAACTTAAAATAAAACCAATCATTACTATCACGGAAGTCAATTAAAGATTTATTGTGATACTACCATGTACGGATGTCAACGGGCGGTCTTTACCTGGACCGATCCAGAACCGTTCAAAGCCCATTAAATTTTAAAACAACGGTTTAGGTTCCGGTTCTGGTTCTAGAACCGCTTGGACCCGGACCAGTTCCGACCCGGCCCATTTTATCCGGTTTCGGTCCGACCCTGTCATTTTTTTTTTTAATTTGAGCATTAGTGTGTCATAAGTATTTGTATTATTATCGATTCTCTATCGTGTTTCAATCTATATATGTCGATTTTCGAAAGGATAGATGATGATTGTAATGTATGTATGGTGATGGTGGTGATGCGACTCTTGTACAATGAGATTATTCAAACATGGTTCACAATTGGGAATCTACATTTTAGTTTGTATGTTGTATTGATTTGGAGTATGAAACGATATGACATCCATTGATTTAGCATGTAAGAATAGCTTCAGCAACCTTATTCCATTTTCACAGTATCCATACAAGTATGGTTTCTCTGCAACCTCTTCTCTAGTTTTTTCTTGGATTTAAGAATACATGTCTGAATGCATATGGCTTTTGCTCGAGAGTCGACTATGGAAACGAAGATGTAGCGAGTCCATTAAAGAGGAGAAGAAGCGAAAGCAAATGGAGGCCATTGCGATGACTTGTTTAACAATGAAAAGGTTCGCTTGGCGTATATTGTGTTCTAAAAGCTTTATTAGCATTATAGCAAAATGATATTCACCGCTATGGTTATGCGATTCGGGAAGACGGCGTGAGTGGCACCCTTGCTTCACTCTTTGCTCGTGGTTAATCAAGAGGTATGCAGATGTTTATAATCCTGCAATTGTGAAAGTGTACAGTGATGATGCTAAATTTGGTTGATCCATGTCCAAAGAGCTCTTTAGTGTTCTCGATTCTTGTAAAATTTTGAGATCAAGCAAAATGCCAAGTGACCAGCCTGAGAGAGGAGGAATCCGGCAAGAATCGAGACGGTGCGACGGTTGTAACTGGCCCTTGAGCTGCCATTGCATCATCAGGTTTCGGAGGGCTGGGAGTTGAGGGGATTATGGGGAGAGATGATTCAGTTGGAGAGAGCTGAGGTGTGGTAAAAAGAGGAGAGATATCAGGAGATATTGGGTGTAGCGGCCCAACGGGTAACCAGTTAACAATGAGTAATACTCGATCCGGAACCATAACTTGATGGTCCGGATCCGGTCCGGATCCGATGTTTACTGGACCGGTTCCAGAACCAAAACCAATACTAATTTATTGGTTCTAATCCGGGTAATGTCCGCCCGTTGACATCCCTACTACCATGTTTGCAATTTTTCTATTCTTCTTTCTAGAATGGGAATAGCACCTGACACTGGAAAAGAGGTGTAAGTTTGAAAGTTTCGGAAATTTAAACAATATTTCACTAATATCAAAAGGTAAACCATCTCGAGAAGCAAGAGCCCACTTAATTGGTCGAACCGAGTTTAGATAACAATATTTTTTATTCTAAATTATAAAAAATATTCATATTATAAGCAAATAATATATTGGTAAGAAGGAAAATCAATTAAAAATTCTTTGTATACCTATATGTCACACGAGACAACATGACACATTTATATGTTATATCATTCTTATGAGTTATGAGTATGTTCTCATTCCCACTTCTCTATCACTTTCAGAATATTAAGCATTAGAAAATAAAATAAAAAATTATCGTGTGCAAGCAAATTAATCCACTAGTTTATGGGTGGCTAGTTGTTGATCTAAATTTGAATTATCTATTAGTATCTTTTAAGTCAGAATCATCATTTAATTTGAAATGTATAAGTCTTCCAAATGCACAATTAGCGTTTCAATTAGTATTTGAGAATTTCTTATAAATTTGAGATGTATATTTGAAAATTTTCTTATAAATTGAAAAAATAACCTTATCACATTAAATTATAGTCATTACATAAAATTTCATGTATTGAATAAAACAGGAACATAGACACCAATTTTCATATAATATAATGGACATATTTTTACTTCATCTCGTAATTTATAAATAATAAGTTGAGATAAACAAAAATACAACCACAAATAGAATAAGGTACTAGGAAAAGGCTGACATGCCGTATTCTACTTCTTGGCGGAACATATTCAAAGTAGAAAATACATTAAGACAAAAAATACTCATACTTGTGGATTTGTAGTTAATCTGGCAATGGTAGTAACTGTTAAACTTTAAAAGACAAAAGATATTTTTTTTGGGTCAATTTGATACAGAAATTTAAAAACGGTATTATGGTGGACTCGAGCATTAGCCACTCTACCACTAGGCCAACACAAACGCACAAAAGAAAAAAGATACCCTTTCAATTTCAAAGAAATGACGTCTTAATAGATTGTAGTTAGTTTTGGTCAACTTTGTTTGCTTCGACGAAGGTGCAATTAACTTTTTTTTTTTTTTTTTTTCAAATTGAAGTTACAAAACTTATATCCTAACTTTAAATTTATCAATCCTAATAATGAATAATTAATTAGTAAAAGTGAAATTAAATGATAAAAACAATTATTTATCTAATTGAGTGGAATAAATCATAGTTAATAATTAAAAATTAAATTAAAACATACCAAATTAAAATTGAAAAAAATAAAAATAAGACACCAAAGTTTTATACACTCGATGCCAATCCCAAGTAGCTTTTAACACGCATTGGAAATAGAAATGTGGGTAGTCACAAACTCTTCCTAAAATAGTGGTCTTTCTCACAATTCATGTATCCATGTTGGTGAACGTTGCGCCACTCTTCTTAAAAAGGAAAAAATAGTTTTGTAATAACACTAGTTTTCTCAATCAGACAATCTCCGAAAAGTGTTATGTGAATGGAGCTCTGTTGCAAAATTTTGATTTACATAACACTATTCGATCTGCACTGCCACAAACATTAATTCTTTGATGAAGCTGTGCTAATTAAATCAAAACCGATCATAAATGATGTCGAGCGGGAAACCATCGCCGAGCAGATCGTTGATCCCGGACATGGATCACCACGTGAAGCGCATGCTCAAGCTCATCGAAGAGGACGCCGACACCTTCACCAAAAAAGTCGAAATCTACTACCAGAAGCGGCCGGAGCTCATCAATCTCGTCGAGGACGTCCACCGCATGTACCGCTCGCTGGCGGAGCGCTACGACCACGTCACCGGAGAGATGCGGAAGACGATGCCGTCGGATCTCCAGTCGCAGTGCTCCGGCATCACCGATCTCGGATCGGAGCCGCCGTCCACCATGCCCTCGCCGGGGCCGAGCCGGCGCCAATCCGGCCACCGCTCACCGGGATTCGACTTCTTTTTAGGAAACCACGGCGGAATTGGCACCGACGTGTACGGAAAGGAAGGGGATGAACCGTCGATGTTGGGGTTTGAATCGGAATCGGACGATTCCTCCATTAACTATTACTCTAGCTTGCAGAGCAACGACGAGGAAGCCGAGGACAAGGAGAGGAGCGGCGGCGTTGACAATTGCGATCGAATCGCAAGATACGAACACCAGCTGCGAATTGCGAAGGAGAAGATTCAGCAATCCGATGAAGAAATTCGTCGTTTGAATTTCGAGCTTCGAAAATATAAAGATGCTGATTTCCTCATGCATCAGACGGCGGAGGTGCAGGAGAGCGGCAACGGCGAGGTTTTAGAATCCGAGTGCAAAATTCTCACGCTTTGGGAAGAGCACCGCCTGACGCGCGAGAAGCTGCGCGAGAAGCTGCGCGCGTCGGAGCAGGAGATCGCGAGGCTACGGCAGGAGCTCACGAGTAAAGGATTTCCGGTGCAGAATCTGCAGGATCAGCTCAAACTCGTGCAGAAAGAGCTCTCCGCGTTGAAGGACAAACTTGACGATGAGAAAGATGAGTCTGCGAAGCTGCATGAGATCATAGCAAGGTACAAAACCGACATTGTAGAGCGCGATGAGGAAATCAATGGATTGAAAGAAGCGATTGCTAATGTGAAAGAGGTGGATCTGCGGTGCCGGTTTTTGGAGGAGGAGATGAAGCGAGTCGAAGCGGAGATGGAGGAGTTGCAGCTGAATCACGAGATGGTAATGAATGAGAAGGATGATCGGATCGACGAGATGAGCAGCCACCTGCACCAGATGCAGGTGGAGCAGATGGATCTGATCACTGCAGCTGAAGGCGCACGTAGGGTGGCGGAGGATCTCCGCGTGAAGATTAAGGAGGTGGAGAGGGAGGTGGAGAAGAAACAGCAGATTATAGCTGAAGGTGCGGAGGAGAAACGCGAGGCGATAAGGCAGCTCTGCTTCTCACTCGAGCACTATCGGAACGGCTACCATCGCCTCCGTGAGGTCGTCACGGGGCAGAAAGCAATCGCATCTTAAGATAATTGCTTGCTGCTCATGTTTTTGTGTTCTTTTCTGTCACCCTAGCTCGTCTTCTTGATCGCGTGTAGGTCTGGTATAGGTGTATGATCTTCTTTGCAATCCCAGATTCTTGAAAGAATAAAACCCCAACTTAGTAGTTTTGAGATTGTGTAAGAAATGGCGCACCTGCCATGCCTATTGAGTAGTGTGATTTTACATAGGCATATATTGATTCTATGTTTCATCTTCTCCACCGAAGGATTCATAAAACTCGAGAAGTATTCGTTATAGTTTATATATGAAAGAGATGAGCCTTTCTACATCAGGGATTTTATTGGTGATCCAAAGCAGAACTTCTTAAATTTCAGAAGGTCCTCTCCATACATTTGGAACTGTTATTAATTTAAATTAGGTTACTGTGATTTATCAGAAGATTTAAAAATCAAATGTACATCAGGATGCCATATTAGAAATATTCAAGTAAGCCTTTCAAAATTCTGATATAACCCATTACAGCATTTTTTCAGTAATGTAATTTATTTGGCTGATTTCTATACAGTGGATGTGATCTTGAACCAAATATTATAGGGTTACAACTGGGATGGGCATTAAGGTGGCTGCACTTGTACAAGGTCATCTTGTATATCAAGCTTCAGGCATTTAATGGAGAAATTCTAGCGTACTTGTTATAGGCACTTCTTACCCTTATGCATATCATATGACAATGGTCAATGGTGACTCGAATTTAGTATGGCTTGTATGTAATGTACCTATTTGTCGTCTTTGGGCTGTACCAATTTTTTTGTATATTTTAGTTGGTTTATATATTTTAGTTGGTTTTGCCTTCAATGTCTATATATTTTAGTTGGTTTTGGCCTGGACAATTTTGTATGTTTTGCCTTCAAAATGACTGAGATGTGTAACTGGCACTTATTTTTCTTTTTCCATCGGCTAGGTCCTAGCTTCTTAGTTGATGGATTGAATGACTTGTGAGCTCAAGGCAGATTTGATGTTACACCCTTCATGCAATGCTTCACCTAGTCATGATGCTGTCACATTACAAATTGTCGATCACTAATTGATTGAGATCAAATTTAATTAGAATCTCAATTGATAGGGATATGACAAAGCATCAAACTTAAGGGAACACAAGAATCATTTTGCATAAACTTTAATGGAAGAGGTGTTGGCTTTGATTATTATTTTCATCCCAATAAAAAAGGTCTGCTGCTGAAGTTAGTCTCTATTAAATTTTAAGACTGCAATTAACAGATATGATTCATATACAGGTCCAGCACATAAAAGGCCTAAAACATTCAATTAACCAATGGGGTATGCAGTATGCACGCACGGACACACCCGCATATATATATAGTAGTAGAAGTGTGCATGCAGGGATGGAGGGAGGTTGGGGGGGCCTCCATTTTTTTTAAAATATTAGGAATATATATGTAATTTATCATATGGACATTTATATAGACTATTAGTACAAGTTGGTATACGCTGAACTAGGGAATGTTATCATATGGACACTCTTTATAGTTTAAATATGAGGATAAAAATCAACACTTGATAAATCAATATGGACGTTTTAGATTCAATACACAATTATGATTTTGATACATAAATACACATTTATATGTAGAAATATACGCATAATTAATTGAAAAAATACACAATTTTAACCTGATAATTTGATTTTGTGATAATTTTAGCCTAATAATCAATAATACATCAATCAAGCCCAATGAATTGATTTTGTAATATTTTTAACCCGTAGTTAATTTTTTGCACCAAAAGCACAGCAAGATCGGAAATGACATATAGAAACCACATGTTAGAAACTTAGTTGAAAATGATTTACGAGCTATTTGTTATTTCCGATGCCAATTGAGTTTTTCGATACCAAAAAATCACTTACGGACTAAAATTATCACAAAATCATTTTATTAGGCTTGATTAATGTATTATTAATTGATTAGCTAAAATTGTCATAAAGTCAATTTATTAGGCTAAAATTTTGTATTTTTCTAACTAATTAATATGCACATTTAAAAATAACCATATGATTTTCAAATCTAATAGATATGATTTGTTCTCATTTATGTATTTAAGGAACATGAACCAATTCATGCCGAGCTATATATATATATATATAGAGGAGAGATCAAATAGTACCCGGGCCTGAGATAGTATGTAGTACTCAATCTCATCCACTCATCTTATAGATCCTATGGTTCAGAATTTTTCGGACTTTTTAAGCTTAATTTCGCTGATTTTCGCTTCATTAAGGGTAGATTAGTTATTTGATTTGTTATGTGATTGCGAAAAACAAACAATGCATTTAGTTGAACTGGATAATGCATTCAAATGAACAAAAAATGTATGCAGTTGAATAGAATAATGCATGTGATTGGAAGCTCGCGGGCGCGCCCAACATACACTCGCCCAGGGCGCGGGCGCGCCCAACGTGCGCTCGTGCTCGCGCGTCGCTCCGACGCTCGTTCACGCGTCCGTTGGCCTGCATTTTTACGTTTCGTTAAATGCATGAGCATGTTTTGTTAAATGCATGGACATGTTTTGATCAATGCATGAACGTGCTAAGTTAAATGCATGTTTATGTTTCGTGGTAACATGCATTTTTATGTTTTGTTCAATGCAGTTTCATGTTTTGTTCAATACATTTTTATGGTTTTCGATACTAAATCTCTCATCCATCATTCTCTAACAATTTCGTCGTCTCTTTCACTGATTATCGGTGAATTCGCTGTGAACCACCGTCATAACCACCATCTTTTTCGATTCTTCAATCATCTATCAAATTCATCTTCTATTTTTTTCTCAAAATCCATCAATTTTGTTCCTCAATTTTTTCTTCTTCTTTTTCTTTCTTTCAAAACCTGTTGTTTGTAGTTTTTTGTGTATCTCGTTGCTGCCGGTGTTGCCGTCGTCACCGCCTGCTCCGTCCGTCTCCGGCGCCACTATCGTCGTCTCCGGCGTCGTCCGCTGCCGTCAAGGAGGAGAGAAGGTTGATTTGTTTCTTCCCATTTTGCCCCTTGCGAAAATTAAAAAGAAAAAGAAAAGAAAAGGAGGTGCCACGTGTCAGTTTGTGGTGTGGCCACGTGTTCAAAATATGTGGTCTAGATTGAATACTACATACTATCGGGAACCCAGATACTACGGAACCCAATCCTATATATATATATATATATATATATATATATATATATATATATATATATAGGGAGGTTAACGTGAGAACCATTTTTATTGTGAGAACGTGAGAACTAAAACATGATGAATTTACAGTGAAAGTTGATGAATCCATTGAGAAAGTTCTTGAATCCAAAAATAGAATTTTCGTCCTCATGGGATTCGAACCGGGTGAAAATTTACAATTATTGAATTCATTAAGTTTCTCAACGGATTCATCAACTTTCATAACTAATTCATTTGGTTCTTAGTTTTTAGGATAAGAATGGTTCTCATTTGAACCAAACTCTCTCTATATATATATATATATATGGAGTGGATCAAATGAGAACCACATATTTTTTGCATCTGATGACGATGCGTAAGGCGTTGAAGATAATGCAAAACGGTAGAAAGTTGTGCATAACTAAAACTTCCTAAAATTATTTTGTTGTGCAACAATTTTAGAAAGTTTTAGTTGCACAACTTTATCTTGCTTTTATGCATTATCTTAACGCCTTATCATCATTCTCAAGTTCTCAAAAAGATGAGTTCACCTGGATCCAACCTCTATATATATATAAAAGAAAGTTCAAATAAAAACATTATTTAAAGTAAGAACGTGAGATCCATTTTTAACTATTAGATAACGAAGATCAACGGTGATGATCACTTTACTGGATGAGTGCATTGCGAACCACCTGAGTTTGAATTCTATTACGATCGAAAATTCATTTTTTTAATGCAGTAACTTTTTTGTAGAATGTATTATTCCCATGTTTGTAAAATAGCAAATGTTTGAAACTTAATTATAACAAAAAGAAAATCTCTTCCCCTCTAAGAAAAAATGAATGAAATCGTCAATAAAACTATTTTGTCACCTGAAATTAGCTATAATAATAAAAAACGAATAACAAAAGATAAAATGATTTGTACACCCGCACATTAGAATTGTGAGAGGCGATGCTCTGGCTCCGTTCCGCTTCTCCCATCTCGACCCGCCTCTATATAAACTCCCAAAATCGCTGCCGCATGTACTTTTTAAAAATTTGTTACTGCAAAATCCCCTAAATTCAATTTATCTTCACTCCCAGTCTCTCTCGCATCGCCTCCCCGAACAATGGCGGTCGGAAGCTGTGCTCTCTCCTCCGACGACGTCATCGTGAAGTCCCCAACTGACCGGCGCCTCTACAGATTCATACAACTGCCTAACGGTCTCTGCGCGTTGCTCGTCCACGACCCTGAGATTTACTCAGGCGAGCCTTCTGGAGACGGAAAAATGGAAACCACCGAAGATGAAGATGAAGAAGAGGACGAAGATGAAGATGAGGAGGACTCCGAAGAAGAAGAAGGCAGCGACGAGGATGATGACGAGGAGGATGAAGCTGACGAAGTGAATGAACCGAAAGGCTCGGCGCAGAAGAAGGTCAGTTTCCGTAATGGATGGTTTCGATTTGGGATTAGAAATATTGCAGTTTTACTTATCGACTTCTGTTGAGTTATCGAACAGTGCCATTGCTGGTGTCGATGGCGGTTTTATTGTCTTTTGATTGTTCATGTGCAGGCAGCGGCGGCAATGTGTGTAGGAATTGGGAGTTTTGCGGATCCTTACGAGGCACAGGGGCTGGCGCACTTTCTAGGTATTCGAAATTACTTTTTGCAACTGTTCAGTGCATTTGAGTAGATTAATGGGATAGTTAAGCGAACAGTAAATATGTTTTTGTGAGAATAGCATCTTAACCTTTAACTGAAAATCATTGGCAATTTCAAACCTCAAAGTTATTCAGATAGGATTTTGTGAAGTAGCTTCAGGGAAAGTGGTAGTAACTGAAAAGAAAGCAGTAGATGCGAATTCAAAGCTAGTAAAATGCTCGATAATGACTAACTTCTATTGAAATGCATATTGATTTGGTAATTTAATTGAATGGTTGTTAGTTGATTATTTGCTGATCTAAGAGTGGATCTCTTTGTTTATTTATTCTGTCCTATTCTAGATAGTTAAATGGGTATACATTCGGTCTTTGTGACTGTTTTGTAGCTCTAATAGTAATTAGTGATCATGGAATACCTAATAATTGGACATATTGATGCTGGAACTTGAAAAACTTTCTACAAGTCAGTGTACTGATCTCCTTAAACTTATGCTTGTCATAGCACGTGATGGGAGTCATGCTCTTATTTTATACAGGATGAAATAAATTAAGTGGTATGACCAATAAATTTCCAAAACTGCAGTTTTGGACAGTTCTAAGAAAGAACTAGAAAAGTCAAGAATGGTATGACTAAAGCAACGTCACAATTCATACTTTTAATCTAATTGCATGGACTAACACCTGTTGTTTAAAGGGTGCTCTTTGAGCATACAGAAGAACAATTTCTTGACTGGGCATAGCTAGAGCTGCAAATAGCACAAAAATGATTTCTCATGTTTTTTTGCAGAGCACATGCTTTTCATGGGGAGTACCGATTTTCCAGATGAAAATGAGGTTTGTGAGTTGATTTTTACCCTTCAAGTGACTTTACATATAGGATTGAAAATTTTTATGCTTTGTAGAACCTCCCACATATCTCTCAATTAGGCAAAGGGAAAGAAAATTCCTGAAACTTTAAGTATGCATTTCGAGGACCATTTTCCAGTAATTTGTTATGCTTTTTAGCATAACATTGTTATCCAGGCCTTCTTCATTTGCTAATGCATTTGGTTTCTATTTCCAATAACATGATAGAGGATTGCAAATTGTTTAGGTAACTGTATGAAAACTGATAATGGCACGGCCAACTGTGGTTGTGACTGACCCTAGCCACCTCATATTTTGTATCCGGAAAACAAAATCTGTTCCGCATGGCCTTCTCACTTCTGCTTAAATTACCATCCTTTTCTTTGTGAAATATCCTCTTGAAATGCTGTGTATGGATCAGACCTTCCTTTGCAACTGACCTATAGCACTCTTCACTGAGCTCCATATATGCTAGCAGGCTAAGTAGATTGGAGGAGAGGAGTTTGTGAAAGTTGGTTACTAGTTAGAAACCCTAAACTCATTGAGATAATAAACATGAAGACAATTGGTATCTCCTTATAGTTTGGTTCACCGACTAGTACAACTTAACTTTTTTAGCAAAAACTAAAGTGACAACACTTAACATGAATTTCTAGAGACATGACATGGTACCAACTTAGGGACCTACCACTAAATCACTATTCAAACCATTTCAATCATCATGAACGTACAAACTATGTAACCAAAAAACTAAGTCAAAGTGGGCTGAAGATAATAATTTATTGGATTCTGTAGCATGAGACATTTTGTTTTGGGATTTCTTTTGATTAGTACCTGTACCTTTTTACTATCAAATGGGATCTTAGGTTTTTGTTATGTGCTCAAGACAAAAATTGGCTTCTGGATTGACTCTTCTCTTGTCTAGTATGATAGTTACTTGTCCAAGCATGGAGGGTCATCAAATGCTTATACAGAAACTGAGCATACCTGCTATCATTTTGAAGTTAAGAGGGAGTTTCTTAAGGGTGCTTTGACAAGGTAAAATCCAAGGGCTCTTGCACTCTTACAAGTTTTTTGATTTGCCTTGAACAAGACACATTAGTATTCTTTTATTAGTGGATCAGATGAATCATAAGTTGTTTCCCATTATTTTGGTTATCTCTCCACTTTTACATTCTTGAAGCACTAGATACTTCTAAAAAAAATAATGCATTGTGCAATTAATTTCCTTAAAATATCTTATTTATGCTATATTCTATTGCATATTTAATAGCCAATAAGAGAGTTAGTGTTTCTCACATCTAAGAGGCATAGCTGAGTTTCTCCTGTGGTGGGTTTGTTAATGTTAACGAAAGATTATGAGTGTGATTGTTCTTGATTTGTTGGTTTTTCAGGTTTGCTCAATTCTTCACTTCTCCTTTGGTGAAAGCTGAAGCCATGGAAAGAGAAGTATTAGCTGTAGATTCAGGTTGATCCATATATTATATCATGAGAATAATATTTACTCACCATTCCATTGACTTCTTCCTCTTCCTTTTCCTTTCTGAAGCTCGATTTTTTTGTTTTGTTTTAATCAGTTAATTTGTTGCAGAATTTAATCAAGTTTTACAAAATGATTCTTGCCGCCTGCAACAACTGCAATGCCATACATCAGCCCCTGGTCATCCTTTCAACCGGTTCTTTTGGGGTATGTTCACATGCTATAAGTTGGCATTTTATTCTTCACTAAAGGCATTTTTGTGGCTTATATATTGGTTACTAGAATTTCCTGTTCAATCTTTTAGGGAGTAAGAAGAGCTTGGCTGATGCTGTGGAGAAAGGTGTTGATTTAAGAGATCGTATTCTGAAACTATACCATGAGAGTTACTATGGTGGATCAATGAAACTAGTAGTCATTGGTGGAGGTAAAGTTTTCAGATTTTGTTTCACATTAAATGCTACTGATGTGGCTTTTATACTGTCTCCTAAGGTGTTGAAAATATACTGTTGCAAGGTCGATTTGCACTTTCCGTTTACTTGAGTGGTGTTGTGTTTCTCGTTTTGTGAATAATCTCATGTAACTTATTTCAAATGGTTAAAACTTGGTATATCCTAGAGCAAGTTGAGAAGTGCTAATAAACAGTATGGGAGGCATGAATCCCCAGTTTGGACCAAATAGGATTGGCATATGATCTTTGCTTTATTCTGATGAGAATGATATGATTGTGAAAATTGTTAAGATTTGTAAATCTTGAGGTTTATTTTGGATGCTTACTAGCATGATGGAATTTAAGGGGGGGCTTGACTATGTTGGGACTTGGCTATGGAATATAAATAAAATAATTGACGATGTATTTTCTATATGGCATTACGATAAAGCATTTTCATTTGCTATTGTGGAAACAGATCCGGAGTGAAAATTGATAGTGTCTGTTATCTTCTTTTAACTATTGAGTTTATTTCTGGCAGAGCCCCTTGAAGTACTTGAAAGTTGGGTAGTTGAATTATTTGGCAGCATCAAGAAAGGTCTTCAGGCTAAGCCAGAGATTGGGTTAGACATACCTATTTGGAGAACTGGCAAATTTTACTGGTTGGAGGCAGTTAAAGATGTTCATGTCCTTGATTTATCCTGGACATTGCCTTCATTGAGGAAAGATTACATGAAGAAAGCTGAAGATTACCTTGCCCATCTTCTTGGACATGGTAAGATGGTCTTCTGCTGTTTACCTTCTTATGTTAGATTTTGCTCTTTAAGAGCAAGAAATTATGACTTTGCCATGTTTCTATCTCTCCCTTTTCTTTTGTTCAACCCTTGTGTTGTTTTTTCCAGGTTGTGCTCCTTAAATTCTTGATATGGATAAAATGTTTGTACTTCGGGCTCTTCAAAATGAAGCAGCTCGAAACTATTTTGATGATGCAAATTGTTCTTTTCGACTATAGTTACATCTTGTAACTGATTATTTTCTTTTTTTTTGGTTGCACCATGCCTGTTGAGTTTGTATTAACCAATCAGTCCCAAACTCCTTTATTGCTTGATCTTGAAATTTAATTTAATACTGGATAAAATTATGAGGTTGACATGCTAAGAGCTTCAAATAGGGCATTGCAGGAGTAGTAATTGAATTGACAACTGTTGTTCCCTTGCCTTTAAAAGACAGTAGATATGTAAATTGTTTGTGAGAAGAGACGGGGAAGAAAAGTTTGTGCATGTCACGTGGAGTCTCAACTCTCAAGGGATTTCCTTCCAGCATGGCTTGCATAAGTTTAGTCGACATAAATCATGATTGGAATTGTTATTTGCTCTCTACTGAAGATGTCTTTCCCTGATCTTTCTAACTACATGCATCACCTTATGTAGACCCATGAATTGGTTTGACTTCCTTGTCATGTGTTCATTTGTCTTCTTCTTCTTCTCTCTTTTATCTTCTGCCCCTCAGCCAATGGGATGGTCTTACCTTTGGATGGAATTAAGTAAGATCAAATGGTAGATAAGTAGCCCTTTATTATTACAGATCTATCTTGATATTCAAAGATCAAGAGATTGTGACCTTCTGAGGCTTGTTATTTTGGGCTCATACATTTGTTCCTTCCCTTAGTTTGGGAATGCACCTATTGCTTATGAATGCATGAATGTGCTTATGATCAGGCATTATGTTCTGACATGTAAGGTAATAATAACATGATTGCAGAGGGCAGAGGAAGTATACATTTTTTCTTGAAATCTAGAGGCTGGGTAACTTCTATATCTGCTGGTGTTAGTGACGAAGGGATGCATCGCTCCTCTATAGCATATATCTTTGGCATGTCTATACACCTCACAGACTCTGGCCTAGAGAAGGTAGTTTTTTTCCCTACTATCTTACAATGGAAAATGATTCAGAAAAATACAAGTTAACACAAATTATGTTTTCATGAAATGGCATAGTTTTGAATTATATCCATGATTTTATTTGTTTCTTCTTTTTGAGAATTGCAATAAGAACCTCCTTTGAAATATAGTCATGTTTTCTTTAAAAAGGTACGCTTGTTAAGTGCAGCACATGATTGCAACACATTACACATCCTCACTCTCTTTTTAGTTAAACCTTAAAAGTAGAAAGTGCACTGAAAGCCACTCTTGCATCTCCATTTTAAATTTCCAGTCAGTTCAAATTAACATTCTAGTGAAAATGGAGCAATAGGTATTCTATGAAAATTAGTTGTAATCGTAACTTTAATTGGAACTTTTATTTAATATTTCAATTGGGACACCTCCTGTAGAGACTATGAACCATGCTTCTTTATGTCAATGCTTCTTATATACATACTATAATGTTCTTTGATGTTAATGCTTTTTATATATATAACATTAATGCTTCTTTTTATGACAACTTTAGGTCACACAAAGATCAGAGGTCCAGATTGGGTTTAAGTACAAGGAGAAAAGATTTATTTGATCATCTCCCTATATATATATATATTATTTAAAAGATTACCAAAGAGCTTATTGATTTTCTAAATATAAACCTGTATCATCTCATGGTGTTCTTATGCTTTTTAATGTTGTCTTCACACTGTTTTTTGGTTTTTCATCATCTGTTCTAGTCGTCGAAATTGTGGTCCTTAGTATTCTCTTTTTTCTGTCTGTGATGTAGATCTTTGAAATCATTGGGTTCATCTATCAATATATCAAACTGTTGCGTCAAGATTCTCCTCAAGAATGGATATTTAAAGAACTCCAGGATATTGGACATATGGAGTTTAGATTTGCAGAAGAGCAACCTCAAGATGATTATGCTGCAGAACTTGCTGGTATTTCTAATCAATGTAGTTTCTAGAGTTTTATGTTCACATTGTCCCTCTAGCTGTATTTGATGGTCATGAAATTCCCTCTCAGCAATCAGCTACTAATCAAAAAATAATTCTCATAGGCTACCATCTATCAATGAGGACTATAAATACTATGCTTTATTCTTAAGGTTGGCCCCCATGATTCAAGGCACAATCAAGCCTAGCCAACAATAGTGACAACAATAAAACTAAATATTAAAATAAACATATACTCAAACATCCACGGCACCGGGCAGCCTTCTGCGCCTTCCTCTAGGTATACGACACGCATAAGAGCCGTTGGGTATCGAGGACTCTTTCGAGAATATAATGCTGAATAAATAAATAGTTTATTTTTGTTAGGAAAGAGAATCCTGTATATTCTGTCCTCCGTAGACGCTGATGCTAAATACTTGAGTTATGAGTTTATTTGTTTCGTTCATTTGAGTTGAAAATGCATGTAACTTGTCAAGTGGATACTTGAGTGGTTGCATAGGAGTTCAATTTTTGGAAAAGATGCCATGCCATGAAAACATGGATGGTATCAGTTCTCAATGAAATTGTTTATTTATTCTCTTCAGGTTTGCCACAGAAGATTCTTTTTGGATTTTTTGATTGTTTAAAATGAGGGATGTTATTAAATTGACAGCATCTATTATTGCAGAGAATTTGCTTGTCTTTCCTCCCGAGCATGTTATTTATGCTGACTATGCATATGAAGTCTGGGATGCCGAGATGATAAAATATATCTTGGAATTCTTCAATCCTGGAAACATGAGAGTTGATATTCTGACCAAGTCTTTAAAGAAATCACGTGGTAATGCCATACACATTATTGTTACTTTATTAATTTTATATTTGTTTATGTTTGACTGCAAATAGTTGAATATATAAACACAAACACACATACACACAGATATAGTAGAAAAGTTTATGGCTATTCTAGGAAGTTGATGAATAAGGCATGGTTTACAAATGGCTTTAGGTGGATGGGGTGGAGTAAGGTGGTTGTTTGACCGTGTGGAAATTGAATTCATCACTTTAAATCTCCAGTGGTTTGATATCAGTCTTATTGGGCTCAAAAAGCTCCTTGATTGTTGATTTAGGCAGATTTCTTGTGAAAATAGATGATTGTGGAAGCGCAGTTCTGTCATAATTTAAACTGTTAGTAGGTGCCTTTTAATATTCCAGCTAGTGACCAACTTGTATTTTTCATTAGAAAGAAATGTTAACAAAGATGGACTAGGCCATGGTATAGGAGAGAATGAATTACTTCTTTAAATCATGCAATATTGGATCTTTCTGGCAGATGAAGATAAATGTTGTTAGTTAGCCTTATGCACGAGTACTACAATATGGAGATTGGAGATCCCTGAAAGAAAAGTGAAATGCTGTTCTAGTTCACAGCAATTATCTTGTCATAAGCTTTATGAATGAGATGTAATTCTTCATATCTTTGTAATAGATGCATATTAGTTGATTGATCTAGGGGGAATGCCTTTAGCATGTGACTTTATGTGTTTGAGATTAAAATCAAATTTGAATCATCTACTACATTCTACTGCTATTTTTGGTTCAAACTATAACTATCATGCTTTGACATCCATGTCACTTCAAAAACTTCTAAAATGTATACCTTTGATAAATCGTATATGTTTTCTTGACGAGGCATATGGATCAAGTATAAGTTTGTCAATGTCAATTGTTGACTGAAAAGTTGTCCTCAACTTTTTGCTGGATTTCAGATATCCAACAAGAGCCATGGTTTGGATCCCAATATCTCGAGGAAGATATTCCAATTCATCTGATGGAGCTATGGAAGGATCCTCCACAAATGGATTCCTCCTTGCACCTGCCCTCAAAGAATGACTTCATTCCATGTGATTTTTCCCTACGTGTTGAGAAGGCATCTTGCCAGTTAACAGATGCAGCGTCTCCAAGATGTATACTTGACGAACCTTATATGAAGTTGTGGTATAAGCTTGACAAGACTTTTAAACTTCCTCGTGCTAATACATATTTCCGCATTACCTTAAAAGGAGGCTACAGTAATATGAGGAATGCTTTATTGGCTGAGTTATTTATATTGCTCCTTAAAGATGAGCTTAATGAGATTATATACCAGGTCATTTCTTTTGCTCTTTTTAATATTATGTTCTTTTTTTTGGGTTTTCTGCTATAAATTATTGTTTTAATAAATAATTAAAGGGCTTCATTACTTTATTTCAGGCCAGTGTTGCAAAATTAGAGAGCTCTGTTTCTCTTTACGGGGATAAGCTAGAGCTGAAGCTTTATGGTTTTAATGACAAACTTTCAGTTCTCTTGTCTAAAGTTCTGGCAACAGCTAAGTCATTCTTGCCAAAAGATGATCGCTTTAGGGTACGTACTATGTTTACTTTTTGAGGAAAGGTGAACCAGTAAGAAATAAAATACCGTCCCCCCACTTGTATTTGAAATGCTGAGACAAACGTAGATTTTTCTGTTTTTTTAAATGCAAAGAGGTATGGTCTTTGCTAAGAAGGATGCATAATTTTGTTGAAAACGTACTCTCTCATGTTTCTCATTATTCTTCTTTTGAAGACCATCAAAAGTGGATGTTGTTATATTATGTCTTATGTGAACAACATTTCATCCTCTTTTTATTTTTATTTTATAAACTTAAAGGAGTGGAGGGCAGTGGAGATTGAATGTGAGACGTCTCCCATTTAGAAAGGAAGGTCCACTGCTTGGATATCCAAAAGGGACATCATTTCCGTCTCTTATGCATAAATGATATCATGTAACTTTTGTTACTGTTTCTATGATTCTAGATAAGTTACATGTTTAGATCTACATGATTTAACTAAACATATAATATCTGTAGTGCAAGCTTTCCAGTGGCTTAAGTTGCACACTCTGTAGCCTATGATGTTCTACATTTTCCTGAAAATAGTGGTGATATATTCACTCTCAACACTGATTTTAGTTTATAAATTTTTAATATCATCTTATGATTTCATGCAAGTTCTTTGCAATTTTCTATAAGCTTACATCAGCTTTTAACAGGTTGTTAAAGAAGATATGGAGAGAACTCTGAGAAACACCAACATGAAGCCTCTAAATCATGCTTCCTATTTAAGATTGCAAGTTTTATGTCAGAGTTTCTGGGATGCAGAGGAAAAGTTATGCTTGTTAAATGACTTGTCTATAGCAGATTTGAGGGCTTTTTATCCTGAACTTCTTTCCCAGGTTGGAAAATGGTTGTGATAGTTCTATCTGAGTAAATGAGTTGGGTTTTGTCCCATGGATTTATTTGCAGCCTTTATGATCTATCCCTAAGTAGTCTATGGTCACTTTCTATTTGCTTTCTTTGCAGCTATATATCGAGGGTCTTTGCCATGGGAATTTGCTCGAAGAGGAAGCTCTTCGAATCTCAGAGATATTCAAAAGTAATTTCTTTGTGCAGCCACTTCCATCTGATTTGAGGCACAAGGAGTTTGTGATGTGCCTTCCTTCAAGTGCCGACCTCGTTCGAGATGTCAAAGTGAAAAATAAGCTAGAAACAAACTCTGTGGTCGAGGTAACAAAGGAAGCAATTTGAGTAAGCTTTAGTATATCTTGTTACTGGCTGCTTAATTTTACTTATGGGTTCACTCTTTCTTTTCCTTCCTTTCTTTTGCTTTCTCCAGCTTTATTTTCAGATTGAACCAGAAGAAGGAACAACATTGACTAAATTAAAAGCACTGACAGACCTTTTTGACGAAATAGTTGAAGAACCACTTTTTAATCAACTCAGGTATGTAAAGTTTGATTAAACATATCTCAAGTAGGAATGTGATAATTGGAATATTGTAGAACACTACTCATTAGTGGCAAAAAACCTAAATAAGATACCACAGTTCTGCCCCAACCCCCAAGCCCAGAACCTGCACGCACCAATGGTTCTTGCACTTGTCAATCACACAGAAACACGCCAGCTGCCTCAGGCAATAACTCAATTTATTACTGTTCACACAGGACGAAGGAACAACTTGGTTATGTTGTTGACTGCAGCCCTCGAGTAACATACCGCATACTAGGGTTTTGTTTTCGTGTTCAGTCTTCTGAGTATGATCCTGTCCACTTGCAAGGGAGGATCGAGAACTTCATAAATGGCTTAGAAGAAATGTTGGTAAGTAACCAGCCATAAATTCTCAGTGTAACGCTGATTTAGCTTTTAGGTGTGCAGTCAAAAAAACACGTAACTTATCGATAATATGTTTCCTTAATGTTGCTTGTATTGCAGAATGGACTTGACCACGAATCCTTCGAGAATTATAGAAATGGTTTAATGGGGAAGCTTCTTGAGAAGGATCCATCTCTTTCATATGAAACAAACCGTTATTGGGGTCAAATAGTTGATAAAAGGTAATGCATTACTTTCTCTGATGTACAAGGATTGCAGAAATTACTGTGCATCTCAAGATAGTGAAAATGCTTGAGGGGGTTGATTAGTTGAATCATGAACATTAGTGTAGCACTCTTTTCTAGTGTAACACCCAATTGTCAATTTGAGCGTATAGTTAAAAAACCCAGCAAGAGCTTTCTGATGTTACCTATATTTCAGTATTCTCGTTGGAGGCGGGTTAAGTGAGACTTAGGTTTAACTGCAGTCAATATGGACTGATTTCAGGGTATTTTTGCACAATCGGTTCATACTTTTGTTTATACATCGAATACCCATTTCTTCATGTCATACCGACAATATCTCAATCCTGATCAAGATTCGAGCTGGGGGCATCACTGTTAGCTTGATTACTAGGATGCATGCACATCATGTATTAACTGAAATGCATGAGGGAAAACCAACTGCTTTAACAACCTCTGACATTGGCTCACAGGTATATGTTTGACTTGTCCCAAAAGGAAGCTGAGGAACTGAAAGATATCAAAAAGGAAGACATCATCGAGTGGTATCGCACTTATTTAAGACAGCCGTCACCTAAGTGTCGGAGGCTCGCGATCCATGTGTGGGGTTGCAACACTGACAGGAAGGATGCAGATGCACACGCTGGACCTCAGGTTATCAAAAACCTCGCAGAGTTCAAGAAGTCATCTCAATTCTACCCGAGCCTCTGCTGAAGAATACACCGTTGTTGAACATTTACAATTTTTGTCTCAACAAGTAGGGAATACTAATTTCATACCATAGATATCCAAAACCAATAAAAAAGATTAATATATTGGGTGATTGTTGATCATCAAACAAAGGTGAGTTACATGCAGTTTTACCATACAGAGTTGTTTCTTTTGAAATTTTGTGGCATGATGACTGGATTTTGCCATTGTTAGATTATGTTTGGAATTTGTTGCCAAAAAGAAGAGACTATTTATATGCTATATTTGTTATTGTGTTCAAAGTCTAACTCATTGATGTACATTGACATTTTTATTTAAAACTGCATGATTAGGACGTGGGAAAGCCTTTTACAGTTGGGAACAAGTCACAGGCAGACAATAAATATTTGGGTCCTAATATTACTGAGCCATTAAGCCAAAGAGCCTCGCACGATAGAACAAATTGAGATAAACCTTATACTTTGGGACTGAAAAATGTGTTTTCATTGTTTTTACTCTGTTTCTTTATTCCAAAATGAACGCCTTTTTAAAAAAAACACTTTCATGTGTGCGTCCAAACCAAACACCACCATTGTTTATTACTGAAAATCTACTGTTGGTTATATGAAACCATCGCTATTTAAATAGCATGGTTTCTGTGTGTGCACGGTGCGGCGGAGCGCATAAGAGATGAGATCTTTTCTTAAATAGTGTTCCAAGAATGGTGCTATGAGGATTTTAATTGTTCATTATTGCATTTAACCAACTTTGGTAGTGTATTTGTTAGTAAAGAGATATAATTACAACGGACAAAAACTTGCTTTGTTATTAACTAATTATAATTAAGGAATGATTAGGGGATTAATAAAAGTTCAATTTTATAAGTTTAATAATTCATAATCTAGTTACAGTAATTAGGACGTCCGCATGGGAGCGCAGCCCGTTACAAATAACACTAGAAAAGCAAGACGTTTAATATGGAATTTCTTTCTGAAAATAGTATGGTGTTCTTCTTGTTCCTAACCAGCTATGAAACCACATCTAATTTCTATACACTTTCTAAGCCGACTATCTTGAACAAGTTGAACGAATTTTATACTAATGGTCGTGATGTTTCTGGGATTGTATTGTTTTAAACACTTTGCATGAAATTTCACAAGTTACAACCGGGCACTGGTTGCAGAAAAGCTGTTATGATGTTTACATTTAAATTTTCATTTTTAAAATAATATCACTTGATAAAGTTTGGCATTGACATTTGACACTTTATTCTAAAGAATTATAAGAAAATTGAAGATCGAAACTAATATCATATATATGATAGTATTTCAATTGTATCATTTAACTACAAGATTGATTAGGCTAGTGGCAGAACTCAACAAAATGAACATACTATTTAAAAAAATTACATCTTACTCAGCTTTCAAATACCACAAAATTTGCTAGGAGGCTAATTTGTATAATGTATTACTTGATCAAAGTCAATACTTAAGTTGCAAAAATGGTAATAATTTAAAATATATTTGACTATTAACGTACATCAATTCAAGATTAAATAATCTCACGTTTGATTTTTTTTTTTTTTACAAAAAATCTAGTAATACAATTAAATCAATGCAATGTAATAACAAAAAACCAAAGAAGAACAAAAATATGTAAAAGGTGTTTGGACCATCCATTGATACTTCAATGATTTAACAGAGTTGCTAGATTCTTATTATTCAAAAAATCGATATCTTTTGGGACAGAACCACAAAAATCTGACGTGTTAACTAAAAGTTTCATAATTCATAAAATAGGTGTAAGAATGTTACATATATTTTAATGCTTCTCTTATATGTCTTGACACAAAATATAATTTTAAACTGTCACAATATATATATTATTTTTTAAACAAAAAGTCTTGGCACGGAATGTATTTTTGTCGTTTGGTAACTGAAAAACGTGTGGTGTAATTGAGTTTGATATTTTGTTTTGTAAGCGTTGAACTGTAAAACTAATTAATTTGATACAAGCAAGAGATGGCATGTGAATTCTAACATGGTAGGTCCAAATTATGAATATATATTGTATAGATAGTAGATATATCAAGTCTGAACGTTCATTCTCCCTAAAAATATATATATATCAGCATATCACATTAATGTTTTCAAATTAGTCGGTTACGCACATGTTACATAGAACTCACCTATATCTGAAATCTATCTATGAGCTTTTTATGGTCGTTATCAAAATACAAATATTTTTTAGTAACCCTTCCCTTTTTAGTAACTTAGGTATATATGAATTACGAAACTTAAATCTCAATTTGTTAATCTAAACACTTATTCTAACATAAACAAACAACATGAAGTTGAGATTTTTTTTTCAATTTAAATCACCGATCGTCCAGCATTTTAGTAAAAAAAATAGTTTAACTGTGAAGCAAAACGTAATGTAATATATATTCCACGTCAATAAGCATATGGAGCCACATTTACATTCCTAATTGACAGTTTCTTTTGTGTCAATTATAAATCTTTTAATTTAATACGAATTTTAAAATGCACGTCACGGTGGACTCGACCGGCGCCTTTGGCCTCGAGATTAACCACTCTACCACTAGCCAACACACACACACAATTATAAATCTTTTAGAGAGTGATAATGTAGTCTATATGGTATTATTAACGTGGAAAATATTTAAATACCCGATGGTAATTCGAATCGTAGAACATTGAAAATTTTCCCTTCCATTACAATTTTGGAAATGTGGCGACTATATATACAATTTCATGTAACGTGTATTAATTCATGAATCCTATTAATTCAAGTTGATTATCAGATCAATGTATGAATCCTCTACGTATGATACCCTTAAACACGAATATTATGATTCGTCTTTGTCGGCTAACTTTGGAAGCTTATATTCAACAATTACCATTAAGATTCGTCCATATTTTCCCAATTGAATAATCACAAATCAAATTCAATATTCACTTATATAAGTGAATATGTCATCCTATGCACATATTGTGAACACTTTTTTGTCAATTTAATACAGAAATTTAAAGGCCTCGTCACGGTGGACTCGAACCCAAGACATTCGGCCTCGGACATTAACCACTCTACCATTAGACCAACACACTTAATGTTGCAGGCTAAGGGATAATACGAGAATCATTGCCAAAAAATTATCATACTAATTAAGTGTCGATGTCGATTACGTAATCATCACGAGTTGCTTATCAAGTTTATAACATTCATATTTTTTTTGGATCAATTTAATAGAAATTTTAAAGGTCGCGTCACGGTAGACTCGAACCCGAGACCTTTGACCCCGGACATTAATTATTCTACCACTAGGCCAACACACGCACACAACATTCATATTATTAGATTTAGTTGTGTGGTAGGCAAAATTGCAAGCCAAACTATAAATTTGAGGAGACTAGAGCATATGGAGGAATTTATTGATGTAGGGCATAATTGTGACCTAACATCCAACAATACATAGAAACATATCATTTCTCATGTCCGGATTCTGTCCAATTCGATTTGATCAATTTTGATTAATTAATTAAATAAAGTTAATTTGTTAATATTTTAGTTCATGGCCAAATTTTGAGAATAAAAATATCAAAACCAACTTGATCATTGTAGCTCAATGGAATTTCTCCCATTTATAAGGGTTAGTGATTAAAATTCGGATCTCAATCTCCGCATTCCCACTTCAAAATAAAAAATCTAAACCAAATTATTTATATTATACGAACATTACAAGGACAATATACACGTGTCATTCTTTAATACCATACATAGGCCTCATTTGAAAATAAGTCATTTTTTAATTTGGTTATATATAATAAAAATGTAGCAGTGCAATCTAAAAGAAATTGATTTAAATGACTACTAAAGTTTTATTTTTTACAAATATATTACTTGGACAAGTAGTTGGTAGATTTGGGTGTTCCATTATAGCTATCAATTACTAAGTGCACAATTGGCTATAATAGTTGATGGGTTCAGGAGGACCCGTAGGATATTTCCTGTTGAACGAGTTACATGATGCAAGTGTTTCTGTCATGGCTAGTTAGTTAGGGTAGTATTGTAGGATGTCCTAAGTCCAACCATGCGGAAAGACGGAGATGAATTCCGCTTGCCCCCACGGACTTAACTCATTGGTTATGTTGGAAAATTATAATTTTTCATATGAGTTTATTTAATAGAGTTGATTAGATGTGGTTAAAAATAGTTAGATGTAAAAACTAAGCACCTTTTCACATGAAAACGCATGTACTTATTTTGCAAAAGACACATTCTTCTCTATAGATAGATTCATTTGGAAGACATTCAAAAACATCAATTCGAAAATAACAATCATACTTCATACATCATGAATTTGAATATATACTACAAAAAAATAACCAAACTAGTACAAACTACCCATTCCCAAATCAATAACAAAAGTAGTATTAACCAAACAAAATATCCAAATGAAATGAAAATATAACTCACACGTCGTTGGAGCTTGAACCATTAACCACATTTTTCACAACTAGCAACACAAAATATATGTTTTTCAATTGTCCTTTTGAATAATTTACACTCATGAATATTAATTAGAATCATGACTTGCATACTTGAATATTCAAATATACTAGTGTTGTTTAACTAAAACTAAAAATAAAATCTCAGTGTGTTTCTATTAAATTGGACCGTTCAAATAGCAGAAGATCGATATGGCGCGTTTCTAATACTCCCTCCGTCCCGTTTAAAACGTCCCTTTTCTTTTGGACACAGTTATTTAAGAGAAATATATAAAGTAGTTAAAGTGTTAAAAAATTGGTGGGGTCCACACTTTTTGAAGGGATAATTACTTCCTAAAATGGAATAGACATTTGTAATGGGACAACCCACAAATGAAAGTATGACATTTAATTTTAAATGGGACAGATGGAGTAGTAAAGATATGTTCCCAATTTATATTTATGTCGATATAAGAGTCGTTTTAATACTTTCACATAACTTTCACATAGTTTCGATGTGAATTAGTTCCATGATTTTATCATAAAATCCAAAAGCCGCACTGCGTGGGTCGCATGAAATAAATGTAACTAACATGATATGACCACCAAACGCCAACATACTCGTGGAAATAAAAGCCTTCGCTATTCAAAGGGTCTAATCCCCTTTTGATTATGAAATTAAGACTTGGGAGTATGATATTACATAGGTTCTGAGGTGAACTTAATTCGGTACAATACATTGGGAGAAGGAATTAAATTAAAATATATATCCTAAGAATTAGATACATAAACCAGGAACAAAAAATAAATAGAAATAAAAAGAACTTTGGCGATATAATGAATAACTTTACATACATGCATGCATGTGATGAGCACAGAGCAGTAGGTGCGTGGAGCCCTAACCAAAGCCAATCCATGTGCATTTCATACTATTACCATTTATGCTCTATTTTCTCATTCACAACTTCTCTGCCCCATCTTGTCTCTGCCGAATTAATATTTTGTCTTTCGTTTTTTAGCACACATCATATGTATAACAGCATCATCATATAAAATATGAATAATACATTGATAATAAATTAATGCATCATTAAAATACGATAATTAAGACATAGGAAATTGACCTACATATCATCGTTTTCGTCTGCCAGTATATATATGCCACCCTTTTCTTTGCTTCTTCCCAACACTCCAAATTACTACTTTACTAATCAGCAACTCTAAAATTATCACAATCTCCAACATGTTTGCTAAAGCAACAATTTCTCTCCTCATTCTGCACATACTCGTTCACGTTGAGGCTGATTATGGAGGCTGGCAAAACGCTCACGCCACCTTCTACGGCGGCAGCGACGCTTCCGGCACCATGGGTTAGTTCGATAACCCCTATATATATATACTAACAAGCAGTGGGGTGAGCTCAAACCACCCCAAACATTATTTTTTTCCTAGTCTTTTCACCTTATAGATTTGACTTTTTTTTTCCTGAAAATTTGGATTTTAGCGTGCTTATAGTCGAATTTTTTCGACATCTAGCTCCGTCAAGCTATATTTCTGGCTCTACCCCTGCTAACGAGAAACATATATGTAATGCATGCAGGAGGGGCGTGCGGGTACGGAAATCTGTACAGCCAGGGTTACGGCACCAACACTGCGGCACTGAGCACGGCACTGTTCAACGACGGGCTCACATGCGGCGCGTGCTTTGAAATGCAGTGCGACAACGACCCCAGGTGGTGTTTGCCCGGCACCATCACCGTCACCGCCACCAACTTCTGCCCGCCCAACTTCGCACTGCCCAACGACAACGGCGGCTGGTGCAATCCCCCTCTCCAGCACTTCGACATGGCCGAGCCTGCTTTCCTCCAGATTGCTCAGTACAGAGCTGGCATCGTCCCCGTTGCCTTTAGAAGGTATCGTTTTTACCACACGAGATCTTCTATTTTATAATTGAGGCACACTTTGGTGTATCCGGCCAAATTAAATTCTATTTGTGATTAACAAGTCCTAATTAGATGTTATTAAACCTTGATGTAAATTGTCGAACCTTAATCAAAATGGATGCAGCACAAGTTTTCTCCTTATTATATTATATTGTAAATGAATGTCTTAAGTATGTACGTATGTGTGATTATTGGAATGCATATAAGTGATCAAAGTGTATGTATACATGTTTGTGCAATAGTAGTAATTAGGGATGTCAACAGGCGGTTTTTACCGGACCGATCCGAACCGCTCAAAACCCATTAAATTTTAAAGTAACGGTTCCGTTACGGTTCTAGAACCGCTTGGACCGGACCGCCTGCACCGGCCCATTTTGTGCGGTTCGTCCGACCCGTCGTTTTTTTTTTTTTTTTTTAAATTTGAGCATTACATGTCCACTTTTTTTGTAAGAGCATTTTACATTTGAGTGTAATTACGAAATATTAATTAATTAATTAATTACGATTTCGATCTAGCTACCGAAAGATCTATAACTTGATTGTGAAAAGTTGTTTCCATTTTCTCTCTTTGTCGTTTTCAAGTATAAAATAAACTCTTGCGCAAACCATTTCGATTGTGTGTAATACTAATAACAACTAAAAATAACATGTTGTTTCATTAATATCGGATAATGATGGAGTGAGTATTTCTAAGTTAAAATCTCAAGCTTCAATCTCACCAATAATTATATTTTGTTCTAACACCATTTTGATTGTGATATACATGGTATAATCATTTAAAGCTCGGCTCAATTGATTAAGAATAAATAGATTTAGAATAATAATTATATATAAGACTTGCTATGTGGGAGCAGGATGACTACATTTACGTTGGTTTGGTATTGCGATTCACTGTTCCCGATTTACGTACCAAAATTCAGATAAAATATGAAAGAAGGGATAATGACAGAAGCCACAACGTAATGGTCTTATGGTCTCATTAAGGTACAAAATTTGAGATGAAACTTTTATGAGGGAAATAAATATTATACATTCCTATCTATTTATTTTTAGGCCAAGTTTGTTGAAGAGAGCTTGTCACTGTGGATTATAATATATAAGAGTAATTTATTCACAGTTAATTACAAATAACGAATATAAATATCTCATTTTATTAAAAGGAAAGGACGTTTCGTCAATTCACAAACAAATGACATTGATTAAAAAAAATCATACAAAAAGTAGAGGAAATTTCGTCAATTACAATATTCATACGCTTTCTTTTCGAATCCAATAAAATGGTCCAACGGTAACCGCTTAGAATGGTAATACCGATCCGAACCATAACGATGGTCCGGATCCGATCCGGATCCGATGTTTCTTGGTAGGTTCGCAACCGTAATCAATACTAATTTATTGGTTCGCCCCAGTAAAGCCGTACGTTGACATCCCTAGTAGTAATTACTAATTAGCGGCGGATTTAATTGGTGGGTGCAAGTGCAGGGTGCCTTGTGTGAAGAAAGGTGGAATTAGGTTCACCATCAACGGCCACTCGTACTTCAACTTAGTTTTGGTCACCAACGTCGCGGGTGCAGGAGACGTGCATGCGGTCTCGATCAAAGGTTCGAGGACAGGGTGGCAGCCAATGTCGAGGAATTGGGGTCAGAATTGGCAGAGCAATTCGGTTCTCAACGGTCAGAGTCTTTCCTTTCAGGTCACTGCTAGTGACGGTAGAACCGTCACCAGCTACGACGTCGTGCCTTCTAATTGGCAGTTTGGTCAAACTTTCCAAGGCGGTCAATTCTAAAAAGATTGAATTCTGCGATTTTTAATTTTGTTTACCTTCGTAATCAATATATAAGAGCGGTTTTAATTGTATTTAAATACAACAGTAAATTTGTAAGCAAAAAAATCGATTATATCAATATCTATGTGTTCCTATTATTGATGTGTAGCTGCACTTTTTATTTTTATTCTTTTCATATATGTATTGAGTAGAGTTAGGAGGAAGAACAGGCTAAATTCGGTGGTGGCTATCTTTGTCCATAGTTATTCTGTCATTCTGTGTTGAACTATATATATTTATTTGTTAAATAGGAATTTGGTGGCTGCGATTTTGTCCTTGCATATGGCTATGATTTTGTACTTAAGCTTTTTTAGTTTCGAATCAATTCAATTTATGGTGAATATTTTAGATTATCGTATAAAAACAGTATCCTATCAGACTCCAACAAAATAATTATAAATTTATGGGAAACATTGGTTTAGCTCGTTTTTTCTTCCAAACTGTTACGCATGGCTTTTCAAAAGTACACGAATTGAGCTATAATCAATTTCCAATTAAAAAGTTTTAACTCATGAATTTAAGTTTTAAATTGAGTTTTGGGAGGTAAAAGCAAAAGACAAACACTTGGGTGAGTGCAATCTCACCATGCTTTATCCTTGTTTTTGTTAAAGTAATTATATATTAATTATAGTGATTGAGGATAATTAAAATTTATTAATTCCTAATTAGATTTATTAATTTTAATTATAATTTATTAATTTAATAAAAATTGGGGGTTATTAATTTATGATTATGGTCTATTAATTCATAATTAGAGTTTATTAATTCAACTGTAGAATTTATTAATTCAAGATTGGGGTTTATTTTTCAAAATTAGGATTTATTAATTCATAATTAATATTTATTAATTCATAATTAGAGTTTATTAATTCAAACTTAGAGTTTACTAATTTATAATTTGAGCTTATTAATTCATAATTAGAATTTATTAATTCAAATTAGTGTTTATTCATTTTAAGTTAGGTTTATTAATTATAAATTAGATTTTAATAATTCCAAGTAGGTTTTAATAATTCCAATTGGGTTTTATTAAATAAGAGTTTATTAATTTACAATTAGGATTCATTAACTCTAATTAGGGTTTATTAAATCTAACTAGTATATTATTTTAATTATAATTGATTAAATCTTATTTTAAGTTAATTAATTTAATATTAGTTAATTAATATTTTATTTGTTTATTATATTAAATAATTAATAAATTAAAATTAGGGATGATCTCGTTGTGTGCTCACGCACACGGGAGAAATGTGAAGTACATTACTTTTGATTTTAACTAATTCTGGAGACTATAAGAAAAAAAATGGGATAGTGAATAGAATCATCCTCAGCTAACAAGGAATTTGGACAACCGAAAACGTAAAACTTCTCAAAATTAGGTTAGAGCTACTAATTATAGTTGCCAATGAGTTTTAGGCTTCTATGGGTGAGAATAATTGGATTTGGGGCGTCACAGTGGGTTGGCCCTAAATGGGCCAATATTAAGTCAGGTCCATATTAAGAACTTGTTCAAATTTGGCACTAATCAAATTTGGGGCGGACGAGTTAGGATTATTTTCATTTTCGATTTTATTTTTCCTAAGGAGGATTAATATTAGTTCCTCATTTTCCTCTATGGTGATCATAATTTACTAGAAGAAGAGAAATAATCTTGCCAACAAAACTGCACTTCATTGTCACTGAACGAGTTAAGTTCGGCTCATTTGATTCCTTCAAAGAGAATCAATAGATGAACCTCTCCTATACAAAACATAGAAGTTTTAGGTTTTGATGAACATAAAACAAAACAACTTATAAGATGTTTTGTAATCTTGAAAAACGACTTATAAATTGTTTTGGGGAGCTTATAAGCTCAGCCAAACACCCTCTTAATCTTTGCTGCCTTTCTCTCCAAATAAAAAAAATATAACAGTTTCGGACATGTACCATATCCTTCATTTGAGCCCAGTTATAGATAGCAAGTTCATAATTTCTTCGTAAGCTCAATGCGTGTAAGAGTTGGGAATATAAGGTAGGGAAATAGTAGGCAATTTCATTTTGACCCCAAAAATATCCACTGCTTAAATGTACTTAAAATAACAGCTCATTCAACGTTAACCAAGCTCAATACATGCAAGTATTATTTTTCAATGGATAACTCAATAACTAGTCCAAGGCATGGGGCCCATTAAGATTAAGGTGATACATAATTTCCTACAATTTTTTATTTCAATATCCATACAGTGCAAAAAATATTATACAATTTTTTTTGCTCCATAGCAACTAAACTTTTGGTTCATATATAAAATCATTCTAAATTTAGCATAAAGTTGTACAAGGACAACATTTACAAAATAGTACTAAATCACACGTAAAATAGTATTCTTATTCTTACTAAACTATATATATATATATATATATATATATATATATATATATATATATATATATAAATATTTGGTTTTTATCAAAATTTGCTTGAAAACTTTATTTGGGGTTTAATTAATCTTTGTCAAAAAAATCGATTGCAGTTAGAGATTGGAAAATAGGAGCATCTTAGTTGAAGTATCAAATTGGGATACCATTTGGAGGTAAAAGCTGTAACAAATCGCATCCAAAATTCAAACAAAAGGGTCGGTCCATTTCGGTAAAGCCGCTCCATCTTGTAGCTATCCGGGGCCCATTTCCCCGGCCGGGACGGCTCCACCAAGTCAAAGCTCCTTCACTAATCTCATTTTTTAATCCCACACTTAATTTTGGAGTAAGGGGTGGTCTCATGTTTGTGCCGCACAATGAGATCCAATTAATTTTTTAATTAATTCTAAATAAAAATATTTAATTTAATAATTTTTAATTATAAATTGATGAATAATAATTTTGAATTAATATATTCTAATCATAAATTAATAAATCTTATTTTAATTGAAAAATCATAATTATGAATTAATAAATCTTAATTTTAAATTAATAAACTATAATTATAAATTAATAAATTCTAATTTTAAATTAATAAATTATAATTAAAAAATAATAAAATCTAAATATACTTATTTGTTATAATTAATATATAATTATTTTAATAAAAAACAATGATGAAATCATGGTGAAAATGCTTTTTGTCTCGGAATATTAAATAACTAGTTTATATTAAACCAGTACTAAAATATCATTTTTTCACTGGGAAATTAATTATTATATTTTCGAATTCTGCTCCTCACACGTTCTATTTACATCACATTCTGGTTGGGGAACAGATTGATCAGATTTCAGATACTTTTGATTTTTTTTTTTACCTGCTTTACTTCATCATTTTCGGTGATCTGAAAGTCGGCTTCTCAGGTACACTCTTTTTGTTTGCAGAGGAATGGTTTTTGTATGTATAGGTGTATTGTATGTTGCATAAGCATTGTGCGATTAATATGCCTGATTGTTGGTGAAATGGAGCAGATCTAGGGTTTGAAATCGCTTCTTTTCTTTCTAGTGTTTGTGATGTTGATGTTGATGTTTTTGTAAAATGTGCACGTTTTTTATTTGGAAAACTGTTGCGTTCTGCAGCGGAGCTGGATTTGGCGTGCGTCAGTGTTTCTGCTGAGTTAAGTGGAAGACTCTGATGAGGTAAATAAATGTTGCTTTGTTTTCGCTTTGAGTGATTAGTTTGGCGGAAGCGTGAAGTTTTTGTGGAAATCTGTGTGTTTGATGAGTAGATATTGAGACACTGGGATCAGATAGTGGAGTGTGAAGATGAGTGAAGGCAAGAAGTATCAGCTGGGGACGATTGGAGCTTTGAGTCTTTCAGTGGTTTCATCTGTATCAATCGTGATATGCAACAAGGCGCTCATTAGCACTCTTGGTTTCACTTTCGGTGAGATTTCAATGGACTTAATTCATCGACTTATTGTTAAGTGAGCTTTAGCTGCGCTGCCATACCTGACCCATATCCATCTTTTGCCTCAACCAAATACGTTCTTTTGTATGTTCTTTTCAAGTTTCTATACATAGATTGCTTTGATTTTGCACTTTTATTGGCTCTCGTTTATTTCACCTGACACAATCTATTTAGTGAAATTGCTCCCATTAAGGTTGTGTCGAAATTTTGTTTTATTAGGAGAGTGTTTCAAAGTCAGATATTTCAGTTTGTGAAAGAAGATAATAAGTGGTCTATTGACCTATAAAATAACTTATCCAACTTATCCAGATAACTGTGGTTTTGTATTTCATGATTCAGATGAGGAGTTCTGTGAATTCTTAAAAACAATAACCTTTTTGGATGACAAAACATGATTTTAAATGTCCTGCTGTTAGTCTGATTTAATGGCACTAAATTATGTGGACAGGGAAATTGAGATCATTTCTTTAGGTGATGATACATTCTGTCTTAACTATTTTCAAACATGATAGCAAAAAATTTCCACCTAATGCTTGTGTGAATACAAAAAAATGTGCCAGAGTTTATTATCCATCTTATTTGGCATATGAGACCTATTTTTGGCAGTTTCCTGCTTTAAGTGTAGTAAATCTGTTATTAATAGCGAAAGATCAAATTTTACACTCGTTGCTTCTTCAAGTTATATTAGGATATTAAACAGTTAATGATAGCTTTTGCATTAAAGGTGGGAAATGGTTAGATAAAAATGATGGTTGCCTCTTTAGTTATCTCACAAAAAACATCTTCCCACACTTAGTGAAATATTTACCTAACCTTAAAACAACCCATAAGCCTCAACACAAACACAACTATTTAGGGGGTCTCGCCTAGAGGAAACGATCCACTACTTGAAGTTAAGATACAAGGAATTTTACACAATAAGACTCCACCTTATTATGCCCTGAGACCTTCCCAAAAGTTCACCCACGGTGGATTGTTGGAAGTATGTCCTCGACACGCAATCTAGACGTGAACTCAGTCCATTCACCATGTAACCCCTCTCAACAACAAAAGCATGAAAGACTCTTTTATAAGTGAAACTATAATGTTGCTTTATATGAACTAAGCAGCTTCTATAAAATCATCACGCGTACATGAAATGTGAGAGTAACAAAACTCTAAACAAAAGACTCAACTACATCTTCAAACAGTTCTTCATGTTCTTAGATATAGGGTTCACTTGCAAAACCCTAATCCAACTTTACTTGCCATGTTTGAAGACCTTTCCTTGTTGCAGCTGATCCTTATCTTCAAGAGAGATCTAATCAAATTAATTGCCAATAAAACAAACATGACAAACTAGAGTCGCTGAGTAATATCATAAGAGATATTCTCGAATCTCCTTTCCAAGTAGGACTTCTTCAAGGAAGGAAACTTCCATAGATAACGCTGCTAGTCGTCGCAGTAATTCAGCAGGAACTGTTAACAGTGAAAGCAAGGTGGAATAGTTTGTCTGCGTAATTACAAACTTAACAAAGTGTATATAGGCATAGCATACACTAACACTTGGAAGTGGAGCTCATTCTTATTTGCCAATTGCGTGAGATTTGATGAACTGAGATTCGGATGGATTAAAATTTTCTCTTTTGATGAAATGTCTTTCAGCCATTTCTAAATTCTAATACAACTATCTTGGCTATCTATTATTGCATATGTGTGTTTCATGTTGAAGTCACTTCTGTGTCATGTGCTTGCTTGAAGTTTTTCTGATAATTCATCTCATTAGTTATAAAGAAACTCACAGATATTTGAAATTAATTTTCCATCTAGTTGTTCTTCCTGCCTCCTGCTTGCTCTAGCCATCAAACTATTGTTTCAGCTTTAGGTTGTTGAAGTCTCTAACTTTTGTTCTCTCATGTTATTTTACTTTTGCAGCTACAACTCTTACTAGCTGGCATCTTCTTGTTACTTTTTGCTCTCTTCACATTGCTCTATGGATGAAATGGTTTGAACATAAGCCTTTTGATTCAAGAGCTGTAATGGGATTTGGAATTCTTAATGGGACATCCATTGGACTTCTAAATCTTAGCCTGGGTTTCAACTCCGTTGGTTTCTATCAGGTTGGTTTTTCTGCTCCATTTATTTTTATGTTTAAAAATCTTTCCAACTTCTGGCATGCAGCTTAGGATACTGACAAGTTTCATTTGTACATGGAAATCCCTAAAGATAAGAGAATCATCTTATAAGAATAGTTTTTAGGGTGTAGAAGAAAGTAATCACTATCCCATAGGCATTTATTTTTTAATTCTTTCTTTAGTGCAGATAATATCTATGGCCCTTAGGGACAACATTCAATTTATGTGAATCACATTAGGTTCTCCACTTGAGAGATTGTACCGTGATCTGGTGAAGTTGCATGAAATCTAGTATAACTTGGAGCAAACAGATATCACTTTCTCATAATAGCTTTTATGACTAAAAGAAGTCAGCATCATAGTAATGTATTGTGATATCTTTGCAGTTGAAGAACATAGTCCCTTCACTTTCCCATTCTTCTAGTGGTTGATAATTACTTTTGGAACAGTCTGCTATATCTGAAGAATATAAAATTTTGATAGTACTAGCATCTACTCCCTCTAATTTCTCTTACCTATTTCAAAATTGTTTAGTTTAAAGTTTTTATAATTTATGGCTTATGCTTTTCAGATGACAAAACTGGCAATCATCCCGTGCACTGTCCTTTTAGAGACTCTTTTCTTCAGAAAATTGTTCAGGTTAGATCTTTAAATCCGTCTATTCCAGTTGCTCAGTTTGGATTCTGTGTGCGTGATATGGACTATACTAGCGTTTTAAACCCTCACTTCTACTACCAAGTCACTTTCTGAGTGATGGGGGTTCATCCTCATATGTTATATGAGAGACATGCTTATTCTTTACAGTATATACTATTACTAAATATTATTCATTAATATAATGTTCACTTTATATCAACTATTAGAAAGAATTATCATAAATTCTAGAGTACCCTTAGCATGTTGGATCATAGAAAAATGGGTAGTTTACAGGTAAAAGAAAAATTATTATTTCCTGCCATTCAGAACTTTTCAGAATATCATGATTGCCTGGCATTTGTCTAGTTTGAACCTGTTTCTCAACTTGGCAAATTTCTCTTCAAAATTTATGTGCGTCATGCTAGTTACTCAGCAGCATTTATGCAAACCTATTTGGAAATTTCTTGCTGTCTATCACCATATTGGACTATATTCTTGGAATTTTCTTCTTACAAAGGGTCTTCTAGTCTGATCTACAAGTTGTAAAGTGACTACAGGAAAGGAAATAACGTGCGTGCTTAAACAAGATGGAGGAAACAGTGACTATACTGTATATGCATACTCCTTAACAGACACAACACTTGTTAGCAATGACAAATACGTACTCCTATCGTCCAATGGTCCTAGAATTTGTATAGAAGTTGTGACCGTTTTCTTTATCTTTAAGTTTTTTTTTGGGTGGGTCATCATCCACTAGACATATTTAATGTGGATTGACCAGATATGGTCTCTATTTCCTTGTTGACTATGTACGAGATACACTTTTTCTCATTAACATTGATGTAGTGATTACATACCTCAGCGTTTGGCTGCTAATAAATTCTTGACCTCTGTTTGCAGTAGGAATGTCCAAATTTCACTTGTTGTTCTTCTCATGGGTGTTGGGATTGCAACCGTGACTGATTTGCAGCTTAATGTCCTGGGTTCGGTGTTGTCTCTGCTTGCAATTGTAACAACTTGTGTTGCACAAATTGTATCCTCAGCTATATTTATGTCCTCTTTGCAGTGTTTTTGGTTCAAAACCCTAATATGCATTTGACTTGCTGAATTTTTTTTCAGTTTTATTCTCATGAGCCCTCTTGGCAATTTTGAGATGAAAAGGCTACTATATTAGGTTACTCATATTTCAGCAGTTGGATTTTCTTCTGTTCTATCGGCAATCTGATTTTTTCAGCAGCTTCATTTTCGAGTCTTGGTATCAATTTTGGAATCTTAACTTGATATACCATTAGATGACAAATACCATCCAGAAGAAGTTCAAGGTTTCTTCAACCCAACTTCTGTATCAATCTTGTCCCTATCAGGCTATCACTCTTTTCATAACAGGACCGTTCGTGGATGGGCTTCTGACGAAGCAGAACGTATTTGCTTTCAACTATACTCCTCAAGTGCTGGTGAGAATTGGAACTCCTTCCTACAGTTAGTTTGATAATGTTCAGCGCATAACCCCGTTTTATTTTTTCCTTATGACAGGCATTTATTGTCCTGTCCTGCTTAATATCAGTTTCTGTGAACTTCAGCACATTTCTAGTAATTGGAAAGACATCACCGGTTACTTATCAGGTCCTAGGGCATTTGAAAACTTGCCTTGTTTTAGCCTTCGGTTATGTTCTTCTACGAGACCCCTTTAGCTGGCGGAACATTTTAGGAATCTTGATTGCTATAGTGGGGATGGTACTGTACTCGTATTGTTGCTCTATCGAAAGCCAGCAAAAGGGCAGTGCTGAAGCAGCTCAAATATCCCAGGTGCTAACTTTTTTCTCTCTTACTTATCTGTGTGCGTGTGTGAAATGTGCCGAAAACTGATTCGCTCGCTGTCTATTTCTGCACATGAAGGCTAAGGAAGCTGAATCCGATCCTCTGTTAAGTGCTGAAAACGGTGGTGGGATTCTTACCGAGGGGGCCGGTGCAAGGGCTCCGGGATGGAACTCAAACAAGGACCTGCATGCGTAAAACTTGCGTGGCATCAACTCGACTAACTGGTTTGTACGGAAGCAACTGCGGCAGCGATGAAGGATGTTGCTTCAAGGGATGATACCATACTTTGTGGACTATGGATTCTGTATTTGAGTAGATTGGAACTTTTTATCTACCAGAAGTAGAGCTGAATGAGTTGTCTTTCCGATCAAAACAGTTTTGTATACTCTAGGTGTGCCTATAGAGAATAGATTATCTTTCAATCATAGCTTCCTTCTTGTGGAGCAAATGTTGCACGCTTAATATGCGGTTTAATAATATTCAATTGGTAAAAAGGAAGTTCCTGGGGTTTGCTATTTCATTTCTGTAATTCCAAATTCCTGCACAAATATTTTATGGTAAATTCGTTTATTTGGATGTGGCCTCGAATTAGACTTGCAGGTGCAATAGTTATGCATATACTGTACAACTTGACTCTTGTCTTTGAGCAATAATTTTTGGCAAAAATATTTGCCCTCCAACGTTTCCAGTTTCACTATTTAACACTTAATTTAGACACTTTGCTTGTATGGTTTAATCACAAAATGACTGTTGTGGGAGATACAATTGTTGTTGACCGCCCTAGTAAAAGCATATATGATCCTTTCAACTTTTTCGATTTGGTCACTTCGTCAATATGCACAACTTGAAAGATTTATATACTCTATAGTTTACAAGCAACAAAATAGAAGAAATAATTCAACAAGATAGAGTTCCACTTAAACATTTGGAATTTTTTTAATAAAACGAAATAGAAGAAATAACTAATGATTCCAACTTAAAAAATTAAAATAGAGGAAGCACCTTTGGGCTTTCCTAAGCAGCTAGAAGGCCCAATCTGATGGCAGGGCAAGCCCAATATAGTTTAGGTTATTTCACAAAATCGGTCCTATAAAATCTCACCTCCTTCTACTTCTTCGCATACGGATTACTAAACCCTAAATCCGCCCGGAGCGCCTCCGCTTCAAGAAAGCAAAATCAATTAGCCAAAGATGGTACAGATGTCGCCTAATTTCTGTTTATCAAATACACGAAAATTTCGGTAATTGTATTTTTTCCCCCTCAATTCAAATCTTTAGTGTTAAATTTTTGTTGACATTGTTACAGACGTTTAAGAGAAGGAACGGGGGACGCAACAAGCATGGCCGTGGCCACGTCAAGTTCATCCGCTGCTCCAACTGTGGAAAGTGCTGCCCTAAGGTTTTCTTTTATTATTATTATATTGATTCTTGTTCTTTGTTTTGTGTTTCTTTTTTTATTTTGTCAACCTATTTTTTCGAATGCAAGCAATGTTTAATAGATTCTTGATGTCTAATCTGATTATTAAGTTTGCACTCACGAGTGACGCGTGATTCTTTTTTGTGTAATTGATCTTTCGTAATCTGGGGATAAGTTATGTAAATGTTATGCGTTTAACTTGTTTGGAATTCTTTATCGTTTTTGGTCAGAAGTTGATGATTTTGATCGTTGAGATATTAGCTTTATCAACTGAATGTGGGAGTTTAATAAACTATCATATTTAGCATGCCAGATTACATTTGCTGATCCATAAATCTGATTTTTGTGCAAAAACCATATCTTATCGTCCAATACTATTTAGTTATGATGAATTTCAGTTATGGATTTTCAGCTAGATGAAATGGTTTACATAAGGATATGGAGATGCTCCATTGTATCTTTCTAAGTCTCTGGTGCTGTAGAGAAAGAACAAAGTTTAATCACCTTGCTTTTGATCCGTATAGAATTGGGCCATTTACCATATGAGCTGCTAGATGTCTGAAATAGATTTGCATCCATAGATCCTCTTCTATTTTTGTGCACTGTCACTAATAAGTACGACTGTGTCATGCATCAGGCATTATAATATATCCTCTCCCTACATTAAGGCTATCTGGTTAGATGAATAGTTACCAAATGATTTATAGGATGTGGTATGTATGTATATGCATATGAAGTTTAGACTATACATTGCTTTTGGTTTATTAAAAGAATGATTAGTATGTATTTTGATTGGAGAAATGATTTTTATTCTGACTTGTATCTTAGGACAAGGCCATCAAGAGGTTTCTTGTACGAAACATAGTTGAGCAGGCAGCTGTAAGGGATGTCCAGGAAGCTTGTGCTTTTGACGGTAAGCTATTCTGTGTCCTTTAGAGTAGTTGTTGGAGAATACCCAATTAAGACAGTTGTTCTAACTTGTAATGTATCGTTTTTGTTTGATATAGGATACACCCTTCCTAAGCTGTATTTGAAGATGATGTACTGTGTTTCGTGTGCCATTCATTCGAAGGTGGTGAGGGTTCGTTCTGTTACTGACAGGAGAAACCGTGAGCCCCCACAGCGTTTCAGGCGTCCAAGGGTTAGCTTCCTTGCCATATCTAGTCGTGTATTCTGGTTTGCAAAGATTTTATTATATTTTCATGTGTATTTTGTGGGTTGCATGAGTATCCTTATGTTTGTTACCAACTTGCTGAGCTTCTGTGCAGTTTCTATTTGCCCCTTTTCATGCGGTGTAATTCTTGTTACAAAATATCAAGTTTTATGTCTTTTTTGTGGGCGACTTCTTGATTGTAATTGGATGTAGATGGTTCCTGAAAAATGAAGAGATCCAAAATTAGATTAGAACCATTCAATTAATCACTGCCTGTATGAAATTTACAGCAGCAGTTCTTAGCATTCTGTTCCTTCTGTATTAGAAATGGATTGTCATGTTTATATGTAATGCAATTTCGTTTAGTGAATTAGGCTTGGTAACTTTTATTTGCTTTTTACCTAGTTATCCTTCTAGTTATCGTGATTGTTTGAACTATTTATTGATTGCTTGTATGTTGGCTTGCTTTTCCATGTGGACAGGATGATCTTCCTAAACCAGGCCAGCCTCCTCGTGTTGGTGGTCCACCCGTTGCTGCCCGCACCTAATTCTTTCTGCTTGATTATTTGCTGCTTGGCCCGTTGCTGCCCGCACCTAATTATTTGTGCTTGATTATTTGCTGCTAGGCCTTCCTGCTGTTCAGTTTTCTATATCATAATTTTGATTCGTGAAATAGTTTGTGAGGGCATACAAAGCCATACCATCAATGATGATCTGCAACATAGTTTTTGAAGTTCGTTAACAATGAGTTTTAGTTCTCTTTTATAATAGCAGTCTGCCCATGGAATATGTTATGTGAGACGAGCCATCTCTTTTTGACTAAAGGCATATAGGCAATGTTATGTGAGATGGAATGAAAGCATATCAAGTGAAGGTTATGAAAGCAATTAATGCTAAAATTTAATTGCATTACTAATAATCTTTCTTGTCGTCTATGGCTTTTAATTATTTTAATGCTTGTACAACCATGTCTTAATTGGATTTATTTTTTAATTAGTAAATTAGTTCTACATGTCTTACCACATTCATTACATTTATGTATAGAAATTAAAATTGCAGGAAAGAAAGGTATGGAGATATAAAAAAATTAATTTACTTTGTGTAGTCTTACCAAGCTGTTATAACTCAACGTGTATATATTTACCACAACGACCTACACTTACATTAATAGGTTTCTCTTTGTCGATGTTATTATATCTTTTAAAGTGGCTATATTTTTCCATCAATTAATCATTCACTTCAAATTGGTTTTGAGATATCAAATCTATTTGTTCAGAGTGGCATATCACTTAGTTGAACCATTTTTCTCCTATTATTTGTTCAGAGTTAGTTGAGCTGTCCGTGCACCATTGATGTCTATAATTCACTTCCCATGTTTATTGCTGTTCTCCAACCATGACTTGAAGTCATACTCCTGAGAAGCAGAATCCACTAGATTAAGGTTTAGAAAGTTCCCGTTTTCTAATAAGCTTCCATTTTCAGCAGATAATTTGGAAACAGAAATTTCACGATAATCATAAGTTTCGAATGCAATATGGTGTCCTGAATTGACTCCTTTAGGGTACCAGCCTTCAGCTGTGGTCTTCAAAGGAAGTTCAGTATCATTCTTGAGTTCCAACAAGACACCATCATTATCATTCATGGATAATCTTAGAAGCATGTTTTGCTCATACATCAGTTTAACAGGTGAAGATAGTGAGAAAGTCGTCTCGACTTTTCATCACCAAATTCCAAGGCCAACTGTGGAAGGAAATTTTCATTTTCATTCCCTTGCATGCCTTGCAATAGCATTTGAGAAGAATTTATGCATCTCATCATCAACCTTATCGAATGGTAGCGAAAGAACTTGACCAAGCTTGCGAGCCCCATACTTGAAAGCACTCCGTATACGGTAGAAATTTCCCGGATGGCAGCAAAAGGATACTAAATGAGAAGGAATAAATAGTTTTAAAATATTCAATCAACTAGACTAGCATCAGTGTAATGCAAGGGTAAATACAAGAATGGAGACCATTAATAGATGGTCTCCATTTTTGTATTTACTCGTGCATTACATTGATGCTACTCTAGATGATTGCAATATTATAAAACTATTTATTCCTTCTCATTTAGTATCCTTTTGCTGTCCTCCAGGAAATTTCTACCGTATATGGAGTGCTTTCAAGTATGGGGCTCACAAGCTTGGTCAAGTTCTTTCGCTACTATTTGATAAGGTTGATGATGAGATGCATAAATTCTTCTCAAATGCTATTGCGAGGCAGGGGAATGAAAATGGAAATTTCATTCCACAATTGGCCTTAGAATTTGGTGATCAAAACTCCCGACTGCCTCACTATCTTCACCTGTTGAAATGATGTCTGAGGAGAACATGGTTCTAAGATTATCCATGAATGATAATGATGGTGTAGATTTGGAACTCAAGAATGAGACTGAACTTCCTTCGAAGACGGCATCTGAAGGCTGGTATCCTAAGGGAGTCAATTTAGGACACCATATTGCATTCAAAACTTATGATTATCGCGAACGTTTTGTTTCCAAATTATCTGCTGAAAATGGAAGCTTATTAGAAAACGGAAACTTTCTAAACCTTAATCTAGTTGATTCTGCTTCTCACGAGTATGACTTCAAGTCATGGTTGGAGAACAACAATAAACATGGGGAAGTGAATTATAGATATCAATGGTGCATGGACAGCTCACAGGCCAATTGCACGAACGATTTAGGTTCTTCTGTCACCACCGCTAACAATGTGGATGATATGTCCCTTGAATATCAAGGTGCGAATTTAACTAGCATGGCAGAGTCGGAAGCTTCCAATTGTTCGGCTGATCTTACTGGAGATTACGACAGCCATATTAGGAGTCTTTTATACGGTCAGTTATGCCACAGGTTTTCATTGTCTGCATAGTGCATCATCCTTCGTCAATACCTTCTTGGGCTAAGAACAAGAAGCCATGGGATATTGTTTGTCGATCAATGCCATTGTGGTGGAGTCAAGTCTCTCAAATGATGTTACAGCCCGTCCCAACTGAACAAAGTAACTGCAGGGCTGCTGCTGCTGATTCTGCATCTCCTGCTTACGAGTTTTGTTCGGAAGCACAAAAGGCACTAGGAAATGGCCCTTACTTGCCACGTGTGGTAGTCCTTATTTACAACCTTGTCTCATGCTTTTGATTTTTTTGTGTCAGTTGTGATCTTACCTTTATGTCGTGCAGAACAGTTTTCTTGGGGACAGGAGCAGAAAAAAGTTATCGGGCTGTCCTGGTCAGTGTAACAGACACGGACTAAGTAATGGCGTGTATATATATTGCTTCAGGTGTGAAAAAGAATGAAAAACTCACTCGTGAAACCCTGCGGTCCCTGCCTGAAAAGAGCAGATCTCAACATCAAAGGAGGCCAAATGCAAAGTGCCTATCTCCTTATCCAGTTGGAGACTGGGATCAAAAGAACAGTGAGATGAGTAAATCATGGAGGATTGAATTCGGATCCATCGGAGATCTGGCAGAAGGGGTCATTTCAGGCCCTGCAGATCATGAAAAACAGGGTGAAACAGCAGTCATGA
Source organism: Salvia rosmarinus (assembly GCA_036937905.1). Taxonomy (NCBI): domain Eukaryota; kingdom Viridiplantae; phylum Streptophyta; class Magnoliopsida; order Lamiales; family Lamiaceae; genus Salvia; species Salvia rosmarinus. Next base: position 62,014,851 of record CM072820.1, read on the forward strand.
AGCAAGAAAGGTAGTGAAAGAGCTTCATCCAATCTCAATGCTTCTTCTTCTATAACTTTTGTGAAGATCGATGTGATTTGGGCATTTCAGGTTTGCCGGGCAGTCGATCCACCTTAAAAATGAAGCCGATTTCCCCTTTGTGCGAGTAAACACGTTGTTTTGTACAGAAGAGGATGATTTTGATGCTAACAGACTGTAGGCCGTTTAGGTATGATGTTTAGTTTTATAATCTCCAGACAATGTAAATAACCCCTTTTGGCCCGTTGTGATGATCAGCTAATATGACAGATACATATAGCTCTAAAATAGAGTTCTTACATTTTGGCCCGTTGTGATGATCAGCTAATATGACAGATATATATAGCTCTAAAATAGAGTTCTTACATTTTGGCCCGTTGTGATGATCAGCTAATATGACAGATACATATAGCTCTAAAATAGAGTTCTTACATTTTGGCTTCAGCAGCTGTATTCTTTCTCTAGCTATTGAATTCTAATGGCTTCACAGCTCTTTTAGATGATTAATGTCAAATACCATCTTGAATTCACCGCAACTATGTTCATTCTTTGTTGTGGTAGATTAAGGCGTGCAATCAAGTTGAGTTGGGTTGAGTATTGTTAAGTTCAAGCTCGAGCTCGAGTTTAGGTTGTATTTATCTGTAACCATTTCAACCATCCAACTTCTTTGTATTTGATTAATATCTCTTTTCCACATCACCAATATTTCTCTCAATCCAACTATTTCTATTTTTGATAGTTTATTAATGATCAGTCAACTAAAATATTATATATAATTGTGTTATATTATTTTTAATATAATATAATTAATTATATAAAAATAAATTACAATCATAGAAAAAGTTAACAAAATAAAGTATAAATATGAAAAAAAAATGATTATATGTTGAGAAGATGAAAGAATTTTAGTATAAGTATAATCGTGGCAATATTACTCTCTATTTATAAAAATAAAAAATATTTTTATTTTAATATAATATATAAAAGATATTCAATAATTATTCATCTTAATATTCAAACAAAATTTGAATAATCAATCAAAACACGAAAAATGCCACCAGTTGAATGGAGAGACTACAAATGTTGGAAGAGGTTGTTGGGTGTTCTAACTTCTAAGGGCAGTCTTAGTTTATCGAATACATCCAAGATGCAGGAGTTTAGTTGATCCTACACGAACTTTTTTGATAAATATGTTTATGCTTGAATTTTATAATGCATATAAAATTAAATCCATTCTAAACAGCTACAGTAATATATGTATAACTAGTTAAAACACAATATTAGAAATTGAAATTAATAATTTTATATTCTCTATCCATTCTAGAATTTACTTTCGAACTTGTTTATGTTAATCATTCTTACTAAATTAACTCAAATGAATCTTTGTTAAATCGAATTTTGAGTAGCTAGATGCATTTGTAGCTCCAAATAGATCATAAACAGAAATGTAATTGTTACTTCGATTGAACCTAGATGTCTGGAGTCATATTTCCCCTGCATTTTGTGGATATGTTTTTGGCTAATGCCAAAATAGTTTTCCAAAATACATATATTCTCTTGCAGTTGGAAAATAGTTGAAAAATCCCTATATCATTTATTTTAATTTTTTTCAAACTCTTCTCTCCTCTCCTAAGCTAAATATCTCGATTTTTTTAAAAATAATTATCATTATACCTTAAAAATAGTTGAAAAATCCCTATATCATTTCATTTCATGGGTCCAATTTATAATTACTTAAAAAATGATATTAATAATAATATCATAAAAAGAATAGCTAAATATGAGTATATCATAATGGTTTTCTTATATTTTTAGTATTCTAATATCGCTGCTAATATTTCATTGGTAACAATTACATATAGATCTCTTTTGATGTGAAGTACTAAGATTAATCTAATGCCAACATGTTCTAATAACATACATAATGAAAATGGCAATAATCATTAGTAATTTGATTCATTTCACTAACACGCATTAATATTCTCCATATATAAAAGATACTAAATATTCATTTATAAGTTAATATAAATAGCATATACATAATAAAAATTAAATGAAATTTAATCCACTAACATGTATAGTGCTTTGAGCTAACAACTAACATGGATTAGGAATATTTAATTATATTATTAAAATAATATTTTAATAATTCACATAATTAAACTCAAGTTATAACTGATAAATATTATTGTGAAAAAACTGAAACAAACAATAAATTACATAAAAAAAAACTAAAGAATTCAATCATATTATGCTTTACATTCGTTTTCTTATCATATTTACATGCCACATATATTGAATAACTATAATCTAAAAAAAAAGTCAATTAAATAAATAAATTTCAATTAATAATTCCAATAAAGGTCTCTGGTGGACTCGAACCAGAGATCTTTGATCTCGAGTATTAACCACTCTTTCACTAGACCAACACAAGCACACTCTATAATCTCATATTTTTATTTTTATTTTAATCAATTATACATAAATATTAAATGTTGCGTCATTATGGACTCGAATGTGAGACTTTTGGCCTCAGACATTAACTACTATACTATTAGATCAACACACGCATACATTATAATCTCATATTCATTTTTTATCAATTTAATACAAAATTTAAAGACCGCGTTACGGTGGACTCGAACCCGAGACCTTTGACATTGGGCATTAACCACTCATATTCTTTTTTTTTGCTCAATTAAATATAAAATTTTTAAAGACCGCATCATGATGGACTCGAACCCGAGACCTTTGACATCTGATATTAACCACTCTACCACTAGGCCAACACACGCACACATTAACCACTCATATTCTTTTTTTTGGTCAATTAAATACAGAAATTTTAAAGGCCGCGTCACGGTGGACTCAAACCCGAGACCTTTGGCATCGGGTATTAACCACTCTACCACTAGACCAACACACGCACACCATTAACCACTCATATTCATTGTTTATTAATGTCTTGTCTCAATGTATTAGGAGTCAAGATATGATGATTGGTTTCTGTGTGTATAAAGAAAATTTTATGCATCTAGATGTATGTACGGTATATTTACTACGATTAAATTTAATTAAAATTTATTATTTTTTTATTAAAATCTATTAATCATAATTACTATAATTTAATTAGAACAGATACAACATATACATCTAAATGCCGGGGGAGGGGGGGTGGTACCTTGAATGCCTTCTAAGTTCTAACAAGAAAACCCATTTGGGCAAATTGAAGCCGGCATTTATTTAAGATATATAAAATCTACAAGGATCAAAATTCTGTGGGGCGAGAGAGAGAGAGAATTGGACAACAACCAAATAAAACTGTTGAAAAAGTCCCATTTCATGGTATAGCACTTCTTGTTGTAGAGGAAGACGTGAAATCCACACAAAATCACACTTAACCCCTTTCCCTTTAAATATACACATCACTAACTCAATCAGAAACACAAACATAAACATCCAGCTACCAACTCTATTTTTCTCCATACATTTCTCTCTTCATCAAAAATCAATATTCAGAAATGAAATCAAAATATCTCAGCCTATCCTCACTCAAGAGCAAGCTTCTCAAACCATGCAAGAAAATAGCCAAATTCCTGATCAAGCTGCGCCCTAGAAAGTCAATCTCCATAAAATCCCTCCGCTTCCGCCGCCGCAGCGGCCGCTTCTCGAAGATGATGACGGTTTTCCGGTCGCCGCGGGACGTTGGAGAGATTGACCGGGTGACGGAGCTCACGAGCTTCTCCGACGCTGGCGCTCTGCATCACAAAGCGCCGCATCCGTCGCCGCTCACGCCCGCGTACATAAGAATGAGCGCGAAAGTGGAAGAAGATGATCACGTGGAAGAAGCGTGTAGAAGCTTCGAGAAGTATCTGGTGGAGATGATCGTGGACGACGGGAAGGTGAGGGATTTGGGTGACGTGGAGGAGCTGCTCTACTGCTGGAAGGAGCTTAGGTCGCCGGTTTTTCTGGATTTGGTGTGCCGGTTTTACAGGGAGCTTTGCACGGATTTGTTTTCCGCCAATGATTTCGCAAGGTAGAATCTTCGTTTTTTTCAATACTTTGTAATTGTAAATCATTCTTGGTGGTGATATACAGATTTTACGTTCGGTTGAGGAATTTGAACTAGAAGATTTTTTAGGTTCAAATGAGAATTATTTTTATCCTAAAATCTACTAATCAAATTAATATGCTATACATATATATACATATAGTTGAATTAAAATAAAACCTTCTTATCGTGAAAACTGGATAACACTATATTGAATGTATAAAGTTAATGCATTGAACGTTGTGTCTTAATGTATTGTGTTTATCGTAATGTTATCATGTTGTATTAACTTTATACGTTCAATGTTGTGTTATCACAATAAAATATTTTTATTTAAACTATTTCCTATATATGAAGTGGTTCTAATGAGTCCCTTATTTTAAATTGAGAACATGAAAATTATTTTCAGTCATTCGATCGTGAAGATCTATAATTAATGCATCACCTGAGTTCGAATCTTATGAGAGCGAAAATTCTTATTTTTTGAATACAATAACTTTCACGGTGAATATAGTGACTTTACACTTTTAATGTAATATTCTCGTATTATCACGAAAGATGTATTTCTCACGTGAACCAACCTTTATCTATGTACAATCCGAGTTACATGCATATTGATCAACATATATGTTTATGTTTCAAGAACTTTAATTAAACATTCATTATCATAGTAAAAAAATTCAGATGATCGTTTACTATTGTGGATTAGTCTAAATAGATAAAAATTATTTAAGCTAATCTATTATAAATTTACTAAAATGAAATAATAAAAACTTGAGATATCTTAAAGCTTGAAAGGACTAAGATTGTAAAAGTCCATCTAATAAGAATAATAGTAAATCATATATCTATGTTATCAATCATGAATATCGAAGCAAATCCTTCTCAAGGATTTATTGAAAAGAATTGACTAGTACCCATGTTCTTAATATTTGGAAATATTTGAGGTACAAAAGAAAGGAGTTTGAGTTTGACAAACTGATGGTTGATTAATGGAATTAGAGTATGATTTTAGTTAGCTGGGTTGACCACCAGGCATGTATAATTCAACTTATATTGCATAGACCATAACCTTTTCGTTGATTTGTTGGGTTGGGGTTGGAGTTTCCCTAATTAACCGTACCAACACTAAATTTAATCAACCAAGAAATTTCCAATAGGAAGATCAAAACATTATATTTGATATATAATTTGAAATAAATTTCCAGTTTCACCCAGAATACACAATTATTTGCCAAAATTATTTTAATTTGATCACCGAGACCCATTTTATATCATAACGAAATTGAGCATGCATGGGTGAGATCTGGATGGAAAACTCCTCACAACAAACTTTTGTAGAAAAAATATTATAAATTTTGCTAAAGTATACGTTATTTAGTTATCTAAAATTCCCAAATGATTCATAATGTCCAAATAATATTTGAATTATCGGATGTTCAGTCAAATTTTATATTCATCCATATTTTTTATTGTGAAATTCTAACTAGGCAGACAAATAATCTAGTGTGGAAATATAAGGAGAGGAGAATGAAAATAGTAACAAATCAACGTCGTTTTTATTGTATATCTTTCTACAAATCATTTTCCTTATGTCCCACCGATCAACCATATATCTAAAAAACCATAACTCATAAACATTCTGTCACGTTTGTTTTGCTCCCTGATTCTAAATTTATAAACATTTTTACCAAAAACAATCGAAATCGAATCGACATATATATCTAAAACCACCGAAGTGAGCCATGTACCGGTCATGACTTGGATAATTCGATTCCAATGTCAATTTTGTAGATTATGACCAAATTTTAACTCAATTTTCAATTTTAAAATCTGAATTTCTTTTTGAAAGAAAAACCTAGTTAATTTTCAGTTATTATTAGTTGTTGACTGCTACAGCCGCTATTAATATTTTGATGTTGTATACAATACAAGTGTTCGTGTTGGTTTTTCTATATGTGAGTGTGTGGCACGATGAGTTGGGTGGTTTGAGAAAACGAAAAGGAAAGTTAAATAGGGCGTTTGGAATCAATTAAGCCTTCTAGTTTGATATTTCCTATTACATTCATGGACGATCGATATCTTTTATATTAACACATATCAATCATTCATAAATGTAATAGAAGAATTGAGACATCTTATAATGCACATGGCATTCACTGCTGAATAATTTTTGGACATTTTACATTTCCCAATTTTGTTCCATCTCATTCACGTATTGCCACATGATCACCCAAATAAATGCCCTATCAAATGACATCATCAAGATAATTATAATGGATATTAAAGTTGGTAAAACATTGATTAATTCAGGTATTATTAATACATTGTCGTAATATAAAATATGTAGATAAATAACTTATACATTTGTGATATATAGATGGTGTACCGTCAATCGGCAAGAAATCAATTCTTGATATCTTTTTGGGTGGAAATCAACGCGACGAAACTAATTTCAAGCTCAACTGATTACAACCATGTCACCTCGAGAACTTTTACTACTCCTATCAATTAAAATAGATATTATGTGGCCAAAATTAAAAAGAATACCTCAACACATGTCATAAAGTCAAAGCTGTTTAGGGGTGTGCATCTGTCGGTCGGTTCGACAGACGATCGATCGAAAATTTTCAAACTGAAAATCTAACCAACATATTTTTTTGAACCAAACCGATTTGTAGTTTTGGATCAATCGAAAACCGAACCGAAAAAATTGATCGGTTTCGATCGGACCGAAAAACCAACTGAAACATATTATATATATATATTTAAATAAACATATTTTAATTCTAATTATTTAATTAAAATATTAATTAATTATTATATATAAATATAAATATATAAAAATAATATTTTCGGTTCGGTTAGCGACCGAACCTAAAATATAAAACCAAAATCGATTTTAATTAAAAATTTGAACAGAACCGAAAATCGATTTTTCAAAATCGAACCGAACCGACCGAAACCAATCAGTTCGATCGATTTTTTGTTCGGTTCGTGCACACGCCTAGCTGCAATGTCATGTTCACATTATCAGAGAAAATTTTATGTAAAAAGTTCAGAATGGTTCTATAAACTATAGTAAACTCTTATACTAATTTGGATCGATTATTTTGGCAAAGTAATAGCAAGTGATTAACTACTACTACTAGAGCTTGTTACACGTGTCTCGTGTTATTAGACACCAGCCCGTCCAGTTTACCCGAGGGATCAGATAAGTATAGTATTCAAATATACGAGGGAATGTATATTGACATGTGGTATATTTATGAATAATAACGAAAATATGAAAAATAATGAATGATATATATGACGTCAAAAGTCTAGTATTACATTGTATGTAAACAATAAAACTCGGAAAATATACATATGACTTTAAGACAGGTTTAATCCAATAATTTATCATATATAAAAAGTATTAATGATTTATTCGGTTAAAACTTAGCATAAAATCATATATCACACTAAATTCGTGTATTCATTTCAAACATGAAACATCATCAACATTATGTCAACTCCTACCAATTGTAACTTCTAGGCTACATTAAGATAAATTCGAGTTTTGGAGCTTGGAATAATTTATTTAAGATTTATTGAATTAAAACTATACGAAAATCATATTATCATGTCAGACTAATGTATTTTCCTTAAACTCCTACTCGCCCAAATTAATCCTACTTTTGTGTTGAAAGAAGGTTGGATCATTATTTAATTTGCACATACAAGTTTTTGCAAGTGATCACATGTCTCCATAACTATATGCTATTTATATTTGAAAGGCACACCATATATAAAACAAGAGTTTCGGTTGGGAAAACCTATAATGAGAAAGAGATGTGGATGTTAGAGTGTTAGGTTAGGCAAACAGCCTGTTCATCAAACCCTATTTGCCACGTGCATTATCACACCTTTTGGCTGCTTTAATTTGCTGCATTTTCTCTTCAAGTGCTTACTCCGTCTAAGAAATATATCACATGTTTAATGGATATATATTTTAGAAAAATAGTTAGTAGATATTTCTTGAGTTAATAAAGTGGAAACTTAAGGTAGAATATAAGGAGATAAAGTAGAATGATATACTAAAATGAAAAATATGATACTTTTTGTGGATACTCAAAATAGAAATTATGTAATACTTTTCGTGAATAGAAGGAGTAGCATTTTTCAAATTTTTTTCTTTCTTTTTTTTCTTTCTTTTTGTGATATTCAACACTCAACCATTTGTTGTCAGACTGTTGAATTACTTTATCTTAAAAGGTCTTTAATATCCTGTTATAACATTATCTCAATACATATCCATATATCATGAATTAAATACATAGAGATACATAAATAATAGAGGAGTGAAAGGTGAACTATAATTGGAAATACTTAATTTCTTGCACATTTTTCAAAGTTCTTGGCCCGAGTGAAGAGGCGTCGAGGTCGAGTCCTCTCCACCATGCAATTCAACCGGGGGCTCCAATGTTGTGAAGAGGCCTTTGCCGCTTTCGCCGTGACGGACGAGGGCGAGGGCGAGCCCGCGATAAAGACCGAGGTCCCGAAGGAGATCAAGGCCGTGTTGGAGGAGTTCAAAGACGTGATGCCCAACGAACTCCCGAAGAAGTTGCCACCAAGAAGGGACGTGGATCATCGGATCGAGTTGGTGACCGACTCAATGCCGCCATCCCGAACACCGTATAGGATGGCCCCGCCGGAGTTGAAGGAGATACAAAAACAATTGAAGGAGTTGCTAGATGCGGGGATGATCCAACCGTCCAAGTCCCCTATGGTGCGCCGGTGTTGTTCCAAAAGAAGAGCAATGGGTCGTTGCGGATGTGTGTGGACTACCGGGCACTCAACAAGTTGACGGTGCGCAACAAGTACCCCATTCCACTCATCGGGGAGCTATTCGACCAACTTGGAGGAGCCAAGTGGTTCTCAAAGATAGACTTGCGGTCGGGATATTGGCAAGTGCGGATTGCGCCGGGAGATGAGCCAAAGACCGCCATGGTGACGAGGTACGGGTCGTATGAATTCCTTGTCATGCCTTTTGGCCTTACGAATGCACCGGCCACGTTTTGTACCATGATGAACAAGGTATTCCACCCGTATCTTAATAAGTTTGTTGTGGTCTATCTTGATGACATCGTCGTGTACTCACCCACGTTGCAAGAGCACGTGGAGTATTTGCGGATGGTGTTTCAGGCCTTGAGGGAAAACGAACTCTGATACGATCCTCGCTGGTACGAAGGATCTATCAGCACGCGAACGGAAGAACGAACAAGATGGAATATCCCAAAACCTCTGAATCTAACCCTCGAAATGATATAGGTCAGTATTTCGCCTATACCCCAACTAGATAGTTGACGCAGCAACTCGGGGACGATGAATGACACACGAACGAGGGATGGATGTCTCGTCGATACATCGATAATTGAATTTCTTAGCAAATGCAAGAAAATTCAAGAGCTAATGAAGAGAGAATAAAACTCACATATATTCGTAAATCAAAAGCTGAATATTTTCGTATGCTTACAAGCCTTTATATAGGCTGAAAAATAAAGAACCCTAATCCTTGTCAAATAAGGATTCCTAATCAAAACAGAAAATAAAGAACCCTAATCCTTTTCAAAGAAGGATTCCTAATCAAAACAGAAACTAATTAATATAAGAGACCTAATTAAATTAGGATACTATTTAATCTAACATTTAAATGAATTGCGAAAATAATTAAAATAAAAACGTGGCCCACAATATCAAGTAATGGACTGAAATATCGGACTCCATCATTCCCCTCATCTTGAGAAGGATTTGTCCTCAAATCCAAGTCATCACCTATATCAACCGATGGCTTTTCCTTATTCACCACCCACTTCAAATCACTAGCCCTCGCAAGACAAGACTTTTGGATTACTCCTTTCTCCTTACATATATCACTTTGCCCAACCGACTTCACCAACTTCGACTTCTTTTGCAACAACACTTGATCCTCATAAACTTGTTTTGGAGTAAGAGGAACAAGTGACACTTTCTTTTGATTGAACTCGATGGAGTATTTGTTCGTAAAGCCATTATGCTTCACTTTTCTATCAAACTGCCACGGTCGTCCCAATAGTATATGACTTGCCTGCATCGGAATCGCATCACAAAGAACTTCATCCTCATACTTTCCAATGCGAAATGGAATCTTCACTTGCTTCGTCACCTTGACAATGCCACTATCATTCAGCCACTGCAACCGATATGGCTTGGGATGTTTCACTAATGGTAGCCCTAACTTCTCAACCATGGTCATGCTAGCCGCATTGGTACAACTCCCACCATCAATGATCACGCTCCACACCTTATCTTTGACATGACACCTCGTATGAAAGATGTTATCTCGTTGCTCTGTATCACTCACTGGATTCTGTACACTCAAAGCTCTCTTAGCAACAAAAATGAGTGCATCCGGTGTTTCAATCTCTTCAACATCGGAATCCTCCAAGGCTGGCATCTCTGGATTAGTAGCCTCTCCTTCATCATCGGTCACCACCTCTCCATCATCCCGAATGATCATCACCCTCTTATTCGTACACTCTCTAGCAATATGTCCAATTCCATGACAAGTAAAACACTTCAAATCACGGTTTCGGGTACCGTCAGGGTTGGCTTGAGTTGTGTAACTCGTAGGATCTGTTCTTGGCTTTTCAAACGACCACTTCTCCCCATTCGGATGCTCATCTTTCTTCCATTGGTTCCCTCTTGATGAAGAACCACTAACATTTTGGGGCTGCCTCCAATTGGACTGATTTTGCTTCGTGTTACCGCCATTACCCCTCCTCTTGAGTTGGTTCTCAATCTTTATAGCCATGTGAACCATATCCTCCAACTCGACATAATGTTGCAACTCCACTCCATTGCGAATCTCCCAATTCAATCCAGCCAAAAATCTTGCCATAGTCGCCTCTATCTTCAACAATCTTGGCTCGTATCATGGCTACTTCCATCTCCTCAAGTAGTCATCCACACCTCGCCCTTACCTCAAATTCAGTAATTTGTTGTACACTCACGATAATAATGATTAGGCACAAATCGCTTCCTCATCACGACCTTCATCTCGTCCCATGTGTGGATAAGCTGCTCTCGATTCCTCCTCCTACTACTCACCAACCGATCCCACCAAACAAGTGCATAATCGAGAACTCTATTGTCGCTAACTTCACCTTCTTGAGCTCGGAATAATTATGGCAATCAAATATGAGCTCCAACTTTCTCCCACTCAAGTATAATTCAGGATCATTTTCCCTTGAAAAGAAGGATGTTCATCTTGATGTTGCTCGATTGTTATCTTCTCGATCTCTTCCTCTAGCCGCCTTTCATCAAAATCTGAAACTCATCTTCCTCATTTTCACCTTTTCGTATCTATTATCTCGATGAAAATTTACGCCTCTGCTTCTCTTCGCCCTCCACCTCGTTGATACACAATAGGATCTAGCCGACGTCGCTCCTCTCTACGAGGTCTCCTCAAGTGCATTGATTCGATCATGCGACTCTTCCATCTCTTTTGTGATTATCGTTCCCAATTCAGAACGCAAGGCCTCCATCATGAATTTTGTTTGACGACTGATAGAATCATCGTCGTCCTTATGACATGACCCATCTGACTCCACCTTCTTAGACATTGCTGCAGAAAATGTTAGAAAAGAAAAAATAACAGGAACCTCACCAACTCACGAACGCTCGTGTATCACTCAAAATGAGTCACTCAGCACTCGTGTATCACTAATCCTCACAGAACGTAGATTCGAAAAATCTCAAGAATGAAAAAAATAATGATACGGATATTGATATGGATAATGATAGCCCAAATGATATGGATAATGTATGATATGGATGACGATATGTATGATGATAGGGATAACGATATGGATAATGATATGTATAATGATAGGGATAACGATATGGATAATGATATGGATAATGTATGATAACGATATGGATAAGATCACAGATATGGTAGAACCCTAGATACGGATGAACAAACCCTAGCCGCGAAACGGAAGAAAGAAACGAAACCTGGAAGACGAACGGATGTACGACGAACGGATGGACGACGAACGTATGGACAAACGAACGGATGAATGACGAACGAATGGCTCTGATACCAAATGATACGATCCTCGCTGGTACGAAGGATCTATCAGCACGCGAACGGAAGAACGAACAAGATGGAATATCCCAAAACCTCTGAATCTAACCCTCGAAGTGATATAGGTCAGTATTTCGCCTATACCCCAACTAGATAGTTGACGCAGCAACTCGGGGACGATGAATGACACCTAACGAGGGATGGATGTCTCGTCGATCGTCGATAATTGAATTTCTTAGCAAATGCAAGAAAATTCAAGAGCTAATGAAGAGAGAATAAAACTCACATATATTCGTAAATCAAAAGTCAATATTTTCAGATGCTTACAAGCCTTTATATAGGTGAAAATAAAGAACCCTAATCCTTGTCAAATAAGGATTCCTAATCAAAAAGGAAAATAAAGAACCCTAATCCTTGTCAAAGAAGGATTCCTAATCAAAACAGAAACTAATTAATATAAGAGACCTAATTAAATTAGGATACTATTTAATCTAACATTTAAATGAGCTGCGAAAATAATTAAAAATAAAAAACGTGGCCCACAATATCAAGTAATGGACTGAAATATCGGACTCCATCAAACTCTATGCCAAGTTGGAGAAGTGCTCGTTTGCCCAATAGGAGGTGTCGTTCCTTGGCCATCGTGTTGGGAGAGGTCGAATCATGATGGACAAAGCCAAGGTGAAAGCCATCCAAGATTGGGAGCCACCCAAAGATATGCACCAACTCCGATCATTTTTGGGTCTCGTCAACTATTACCGAAAGTTCATCAAAGGGTACTCCCAATCCGCCGCACCATTAACGGAGTTGTTAAAGAAGGCTCGGAAGTGGGAGTGGAGCGAGGCGTGCCAAAGGGCCTTCGAACGACTCAAGATCACAGTGACGGAAGAGCCGGTCCTTGCTCTACCCGACCACGCGAAGGAGTACGAGGTGCACACGGATGCCTCCGACTATGCAATCGGAGGAGTGCTTATGTAAGAGGGGCATCCAGTGGCGTACGAGAGCCAAAAACATAACAAGGCAGAGCAGCGGTACACGGTCTATGAGAAGGAAATGACGGCGGTAGTGCATTGTTTGCGGACGTGGAGGCACTACTTGCTCGGGAGTAAGTTCGTGGTCCGGACGGACAACGTAGCCACGAGCTACTTCCAAACCCAAAAGAAGTTGACGCCAAAGCAAGCGCGATGGCAAGAGTTCTTGGCGGAGTTCGACTACACGCTCGAGTACAAGCCGGGGGCGACGAATCGTGTAGCCGACGCCTTGAGTAGGAAGGCGGAGTTTGCCGCCATAAGCCGAGCCGAGACCGACATCAAGGGGTGCATTCGGGAAGGCTTGGAGAAGGACCCGACGGCACGGAACATCATGGAGTTTGCGAATGAGGGCAAGACCCGGAGGTTTTGGGTGCGAGACGGGTTGCTCTTCACCAAGGGAGATCGCGTGTTCATGCCGAAGTGGGGAAGCTTGAGGAGAGACCTCCTCAAGGAGTGCCACGACTCAAAGTGGGCCGACCACCCAGGTATGCATCGTACGATGGCACTCATGGAAAACTCTTACTTTTGGCCTAGGATGCGGGAAGATGTGGAGGCGTATGTGCGGACGTGTCTTATGTGTCAACAAGACAAGATCGAGCAACAACAACTGGGCGGTTTGCTCCAACCCTTGCCCATTCCGGAGCACCCGTTCGAGAGCGTGTCTATGGACTTCATCACATGCCTTCCCAAGTCCGACGGATGGGGATCGATTATTGTGGTGGTGGATCGATTCTCCAAGTATGGCACCATCATCCCCGCACCACCCGATGTGACGGCCTTAGATACGGTCAAGTTGTTCGTGAAGCACGTGGTCATTGGGGCATCCCGAAGACGATCGTGAGTGATAGAGACCCGCGCTTCACCGGGAAGTTTTGGTCCGAGTTGTTCAAGATGTTGGGGTCGCACTTGGCATACTCGACGAGCTTCCTCCCGCAAACGGATGGCCAAACGGAGCGGGTCAATGCATTATTGGAGTTGTACTTGAGGCACTTCGTGAGCGCAAATCAAAAGGATTGGACGAAGTTGCTAGACACGGCACAATTCTCGTACAACCTCCAAAGGAGCGAGTCAACCAGAAGGAGTCTGTTCGAGTTAGCGATGGGGAGACAACCGACGACTCCAACAAACCTCGCAACGGGATACTCGGGGCAAAGTCCGTCGGCATACACCTTTGCCAAAACACTTCACGAGGAGACGGACTTAGCTCGGGCATCTTTGGACAAGGCCGCCAAGAAGATGAAGAAGTGGGCGGACCTTAAGAGACGAGCAGTCGAGTTCAACGAGGAAGACCGGGTGATGGTGAAATTACTCCCTCAAAAATTCAAGGCCTTTCGATCTGTGCATAAGGGACTTATCCGGAGGTACGAGGGGCCATTCAAGATCGAACGACGTGTTGGGAACGTGTCTTATCTCTTGGAGTTGCTGCCGAAGTTGAAGATCCATCCCGTATTCCATGTGAGCAAACTCAAGCCGTACCACGAAGACACGGAAGACCCAACAAGAGGGACGTCGGAGCGGGCACCAACGGCCGTGGTGACCTCTTACGACAAAGAAGTGGATAAGATCATCTCACACCGAGAGATTCGAAGACGGGGCGTGCCGCCCTATACGGAGTACTTTGTGAGATGGAAGGGGCTCCCCGACAATGAGAGTGGTTGGGAGCATGAAGAGCACTTGTGGCAATTTCGGGACCAGATTGAAGCATATCGAGCCAAGGTCGCGCCGAGGACGGCTTCGACTTAGGTGGGGGAGAGTGTTACATCCCGCATGCTTTCTCGTCCGACTCACTGAGGTTATATGGAATTCTCTAGAATTCCCTTGAAGGATCCACACTCTAGTGGAGGATTCCGGAAGATGGTGGAAGAGTGTACATAATTGTAGATCCTCTTAGAATTCTCTAGAACCATGTAGATGGTAGAATTCTCTAGAACCTTGGAAGGATCTAGATCTCCTTCCCACTTGTATAAATAGGCCCTTGGCCTCTCATTTGTATCAATCCAAGTTTGAGAGCAATACAACTTCCTTAGCATTCTCCAACTATTTCTTTCTCTAGCCTTCTTGTATTCTTAGCCAAGTGACTTGGTTATGATTTACAAGTTTTGTTGGGGGCACTCCAGAATACAAGGTTTGTCATTATATGGTATTCTCAGATCTCTTTTATCTACCATTGGCTTATCATATGCAGTAAAGCTAATGGTTTATTGACTTACAACTTCAAGGTGCAAGCTCTTTTTTACTGTAATGGTCCTTGATTCTTAGAAGAAAGAGATAGTTTTTGACTTGGCATTAATATTTATTCATTCATACCATTATGAGTCATTTTTTAGTCATTATCTTGACGTTAATAGTTCTTGGTGTTGGAAGGTATCCTAGCATCTAGTAACTAAGCTTGTCTAAACTATCAGCAAGTTTTGCCTATTGCATGCATATATAAGTTATTGCTTTCTTCTTTATTATATTGGACAATATGTGGATTTCCACGTTAAAATATTTTTTAAATCTTTGAGAACAAATGTCTATTTCTGAATGGTTGGATATGGTTAGGAAAGTGGTGGAGTCATGTTTGGTTTTGAAGATCTTTAATTTCCTTTTTAATATACACAAAATTATTTGGTACCATGGTCAGTTTTCACTATACAAAATGCAAATTGGGTGAAAAGCTTGTGATTCGTGTGGTTTTATGGTTTTCCAGGTAATATGGATGCTCGTTCACCAACTCTTGGATCCAACAAGTCATGGAAGTCGATGAAAATGGAGATTCAATCATTTCTAGAAAAGCTACTTGATACAAATCATTCAACGAGTCATTGTTTTGCATCTGCTGCACCTATTATTAATACTTTCTACTGTATAATTGTGGCCAATATTTTGATTTTAAACATAATGAAATCATGTATACTTTAATCTCTCTCTCTCGTTATTATATTACACGTTTATTAATTACAGGTTTTATGCTAAATTAAATATAATTGTAATTGAAAAAGCACAGTTAAAGCCTAAATTAACTACAGTTGTTAGAAGAAAATTGTAGTCTTATTTGTGAAATAACTACGCTTGTAATTAAAAAATGATAGTTTTAATAATGTAATAACTGTAGTTTATATAAACAACCGTAGTCTTAACCATATATTAACTACGGTATTAACAATATTAACTATGGTTATTCATCATAGTCTAAGTCACAAAAAGACTACGGTAGCAATGTGTAGAGTATGTGTGTAATTAACCGTAGTATATGGTTGATATAGACTATGCTTTTTATGCGTAGTGTATGTGCGTCTACTTTTCTCTACGCCACTTCTCTCTACAGTCAGCCATGCACATACACTACGCATAAAAAGTGTAGTCTATAATCGATATAGACTACACATAAAAAGCGTAGTGTATGTGCGCCTAGCTTTCTCTACACCACTTTTCTCTACGGTTCAAAACACATATAGACTACGCTTTTTATGCGTAGTTAAAGCTCTTTTTTGTAGTAGTGGGAAAACGGGAATCTCTATTCTCTCTGAGTCCTATATTTTTAATTAGTATTAGAGGTTAAATTAAGATGACTCATCCATTATATAATTAGAAGAAATAATATTTAGTGTCCATAAAGAGTTACCATAAAGAGAATGAAATACTCAAACTATGGTTGTTATGATTCAAATCATCGATCCATCCTATAAATCCATTAACTTAACCAATTGAGTTAAACTCATGAAGATATATAATGATGATTTCTTGTTATATATAGAGTTGAACAAAGTTAAATTTAAAGCAGTGATATAAGTTTGACTATATAACATATAATGATGATTATGTGCGGTCTATTTTTGTTATTTTGTTTTACAAGAAATACAAGGAATCAATATTTATACTTTTTTCTTTCTTTTTTAAGTGTCTCATTAGCATATATTGTTTTTATAAGTATCTTGGTTCGCCATTTGAGAATAAAATTGTAATATATTTTCTATTTACTCTTATTTAATACTCTTTGAATTTGACATTTAATTATATGAATATATTTATCATAATAATTAATAAGATTATAAAGGTAAACTTTTTTATTTTCTTAGTATATATAATTTGACGATTGGGACACCTCTAAAATAATGGAGGGATCGCTGGTTCCAAACTATATATGTGACACCTGTTAACAATTTTATTTTTTAGAATTGGGAGATAGGAAAATTGGGAGTCAGTACTCATGGTGAACCTATTAACAATTAATCACATTTTATAATATACTAACTATTAACAGCAACAACTTGTATCAGATTGTTTATCAAGTCAAGAACCGTAAAACAATATTCATATTCATCCACTTTGCAAATCACACACAATTATATGGATGTTTAGACAAGTCTTGCGTTTATGACGGATATTAGGATTGTTTTGAGACATTAATCCTAATTACAATTGTCACGAGGTGATAATGGTGATACAAAATATTTACATCGTATACAATTTGATCCAGGTCGAAGTACTATTGATCATTTTTCATTTATTGCTCTTCCACATTAACTGTAACTCATGTATTGTTTTTCAGATTGATTTAATAAAGACAGTATCCGAGGACGTTTTCATGTGAATATAAGGTGGGGACTAGTGAGGATGAGGACTCATGGGGACCACATCCAATTAGAATCTCAATTAAAGTTTATTAATTGTCAGTTATAATTTATTAATCTTAATTAGAATATGATCCATGTACATCCTCACGTGAGAATGTCCTCAGTCCTCACATTAAACCACAGTTTTAATCAATTGCTCCAATGTATATGAAAAGTGAATAACTAATATATATATTGTCCTGGACTCTTGGTGGTTTCATTTTTGAAATAAAATAAAATCGGGGTATTGTAGTTTTATTTGTTATACTTGTTGGAATTTCCTAGTCTTAAAATAAGAAGAGTGGTTGTCCCACATTGTTTTTGTAAGAAAAGTGAGGAGCTCCTTAGTGTTATATAAGGAGCATCGAGTTCTTTGTTACAAGTGCATCAATCACTATATTATAGTCTTGTGATTAAATTCTAGTTTAAATTCATTTCTTAGTTTCTCTTGTGAGAATCTTGATAGAAGGGTGAGAGTTTGTCAAAAGCTTATAATAGTGTAGGAGGGTCGAGAGGGAGAGGTATAATGTGTGATTGTAGAAATTTATCATATAGTGAATTTTTCCTTTGTGGGTCGTGGTTTTTTTGTCGGTTTTGGAGTTTTCCACGTTAAATTCTTGTGTTGAGATTATTGTTCTTTTCTTCCTAATTTTTTGTTTCTTTCCTAAGTATGAATGAGGACATGATATCCCAACAATATTGAATCCATGTACTTGTATTTATGTTGAAATTAGGTTCTTGTGTAAAATTTATCTACTCATACTTTTTATTTAGGTTAAAATTAGGTCATTGTGTAACACCAAACCAAAGACCTAATTTTCAAAAAAGAAAGTATAGGATGTTTTTGTGTGTGTGTTTGGATAGTGGAAAAATATTTAATATCTTGAATCAAAAGTTTCAAGTTCGAGTCACCATCATATAATTTTAAGAAATTTATTTATCCAAAAAAAGGATAGAGACTTTAATTTCTAGAAACAAAAGTCCAGTGACCCAATTCAATAAATGAAACTATAAGAACCTAATATTTACAAATAAAAGTTCCAATTTAAGAAAACTTGAAGCTAGAGGACCACAATATGTTATATTCCAAAAGTGAACTATTTATCATAAATGAGACGGTGTACCCTGTTACTATTTTAAACAGAGTATGTATCCAAAAATCAGATTTCATATATCCCAATGATGTGTCTATTCAGCCAATCAAATATTGTCTAACTGATAAAGTTGAGTCACCAAAAATCTTTATTTACTAAGAAGTCTTTGGTTCAAGTATTTAGTCAATTTATGATATGATATGTATGTATTTTGAATCTAAAAAAATGTATCTATTCTATAAGGGGGCGATCAACATCTATAAAGAGGGCAAAGTATGTTGCCACCAGAAATCCATATTTCTTCTAGAGAATCTCCTAATTGTTCCAGAACAACTAGAAATAGATTATTTAACCATAAAGAATTCGGTACAGATATAAGATATCTATCCAGAAGTTTTCGTATTAGTATATGCAAATATTTTGACTGATCAAGATCAGTCAAACCAAGATAACTTTGATAGTTTTGTGATGACTGGACTTTATTTTCGCTTAATGGCTTTTATTTGCCGAGCATACATGTATTTAATTTGGTTGGGTATTAAACTACTGTTAATAAGAGTCATTAGTCCACTTTGTTTCATTCTTGCTCTTAAGTTCATCTTTTCGTTTTTAAAAAGTTCTTAATATGGACATTACTCATATTCGAATCTAAACTGATATTTAATTATATATTTATAATTTCACTAGTTCTTTGATTGTTATGGTCAAATAAGAGACTGCCTTTTGAAATAAAGGATTTCGTGCATTTATTAAGGAGACTAGCTAGTAGTTGCTTTCCAATTGATGTATGTATGAGAATAGTTAAAAGACTGACCTATATGATGATTTGTTTTTAGGGTTATGAAGAAAAGTTAGATTTAACATGTCCTCATAAATTTCACTTTACAATACTATTCGCATATGTGTATCCATGTGAGGTAGCAATAAATCCTGATTCAACTCGGAAAACAAATCAATACTGATTTTAATAATAATAATAATAATATAATTGTCATGAGATGATAATTATTCAATACTAGTTATTTTCATATTATGTTCTTCCCGCAATTAGCGTGATTCATTGATCGTTTCCTAAATTGAAATGAAAGAGGCAATGGACATAGATAAAATTGAGATACAATTTTTTTTTCACTACTCATCGATTAAAAAATAGCAAGAAGAGAATTTGTTGTATAATATTAGTGTTCCACTCAAATAGGAAAAAAGGTAAAAGAAAAACGGAACATATTCAAAATCAGTACATCCACCATTCTGAAATTCCAAAGCAAAAGAAATTGAAATGAAAGAGTATAATATGCTCATATCGGTTTTCGGTTATCGGTTAATCCGAAACCGAAATTAAAAAAGTCGATAATTATCAGTTAACTAATAATTATTATTTTTTTGGCTCGATTCGGGTATCGATTACGTCCTTCAAATTAATTCGGTTATCGGATATTAACGGCGGTTATATACCGATTAACAAAATTATATATATATATATATATATATATAATTATTAAATATTTAAAATTATTTAATTTTAATATTGTTATTTCGGCAATATTTGAAATTATTTAAGTTAATTTCGGTATATTTTAAAAAAATTAATATTGTAAATACGGTTAATTCATTACCCGCTAACTGAACCGACTAACTGATCGATGTCGGTTTTGGTTAGTAATTCTTCTCAATTTTGGTTACTGATTAATCGAAACCGAACATAATCTCACCCATATATATGAACCATATATATATATATATATATATATATATATATATATATATATATATATATATATATATGGAGTGGATCAAATGAGAACCACATCTTTTTTGCGAACTCTGCGAACCATGCATAAGACGTTGAAGATGATGCACAAAACGTATAAAGTTGTACATAACGAAAACTTTCTAAAATTATTTTGTTGTGCAACAATTTTAGAAAGTTTTCGTTATGCACAACTTTATACTGTTTTGTGCATTATCTTCAACGTCTTATGCATGGTTCTCAAGTTCTCAAAAGATGAGTTCTCACCGATCCAACCCATATATATATATATATATATATATATATATATATATATATATATATATATATGGAGAGTGGATCAAATGAGAACCACATCTTTTTGCGAACTCTGCGAACCATGTATAAGACGTTGAAGATGATGCACAAAGCGGTATAAAGTTGTGCATAAGGAAAACTTTCTAAAATTATTTTATTGTGCAACAATTTTAGAATGTTTTCGTTGTGCACAACTTTATAGGTTTTATTCATCAACTTTTTCTTGTTTGTGCATAGTTCTCAAGTTCTCAAAAGAGGTAAGTTCTCACTGGATCCAAAAATATATATGAGGAATTATATATATATGAGGAATTATACAAAAATACATATTTTTCCAAAAGTATATATCATCTATATCCATTTTAAAATTTTGCTATACTTCATACCCATTTCATTATTTTAATG
Source organism: Salvia rosmarinus (assembly GCA_036937905.1). Lineage (NCBI taxonomy): Eukaryota > Viridiplantae > Streptophyta > Magnoliopsida > Lamiales > Lamiaceae > Salvia > Salvia rosmarinus. The sequence continues at coordinate 62,036,208 of CM072820.1, forward strand.
TATTTCAATTTAAAAAGTTGAAGAATATCTCTGGTCGATCGAAAATAGTGTAATGGTCGATCGGAGACAGTGTAATTATCGACCAGAGACTCAAAAGATATTAGAATTATTGAAAAAAACTTGAGATTCTATTAGAAAACCTTATTTCCGGTCGTTAAAACTTTGCCTCCGGTCGTGAAATTGTTGTCTCCACTCGACCGGAGATAATTATTTTTGTGACTGGAGACAAAAATTTCACGACCGGAAATAAAGTTTTTCATTGGAATTTCAAGTATTTTCTATAGTTGTGATATTTTTGAAGTCTCCAATCGACTATTACGCTGCCTCCGGTCGACCAAAGACTTCATTTTTCATTTCAAACTTCAAAATGCACTGATTTTAATAAAAAAAAAAATACAATGATGTCTAAAAGCACATCACATTTCACTCAAAAATACATTAAACTAATAAAATGGGTATGGAGTGTAACAAATTTTAGAATTTGCTATAGACTGCACATACTTTGATAAAAACAAGTATTTAAGTTTTGCTCCATATATATAAGCACTTTAAAAGGGTTAATGTGAGAACAATTTTTAAAGTGTGAACGTGAAAATTTAAAAATGATAAATTCTTTGTGAAAATTGATGAATTCGTCGGAAAAGTAACTGAGTTAAAAAAAATGGAATTTTCTCCATTTATGGGATTTGAACTCAGGCGAAAATTCTGAATGTTATCGATTCAATAACTTTTCTGATGGATTTATCAACTTTCACGGTGAATTTATATATAGGCACAAAAAATGACCTTTACAATTTGTATGATTTACAATATTGATCGAAATTAGGTGAAATTAGATACGACGCTCCAAAAATTACAGATCATAGAATTGTCCACATGTACTTATTCGGTATTACGTCATCTTTAATTTTGTCCAAATTCGTAGGTATTGTAAATCACACTGTAAATGTTATTTTTTTTTTGTTAAGATTTTATCGTTGTATTATAAGTCAAGGAAATGGTAAAATAATACTCACTCCGTCCCATTATTGTTGGCACATTTTCTTTTTTGAGTTATCCTATTAAGTTTGTCCGTTTCCAAAAAAGGAAACACTTTTTACATTAAAAAGTACTTCGAATTTCGTACCACCTATTACTTTACACACAAAACACAATTTTTATTAATTTACGTGCAAAAAAGAAATGAGCCATCATTATTTGGACGGATGAAGTATTATTTTATGCAATTACCCCAGATATAGAATGATACGATGGAAGTGAAATATTTTTCATTCGTGGATATACATGATGTAAGTGAGAAATAAAGTCCAGTCAACAATGGTGAATAATGAATCATATCTCCAACACTAAAACTCATTTACATCTGTCCGTACGGTGTGGACGGATAAAAGTATCATTTGTTCTTAAGAAAAGTATCACCTACATTGTTGAAAAATATTATTATTTTTAAACTGTAATTCGAAAGTATTATTTATATTTAAAAAAATATTATTTTGTACTGAAAAAAAAATATCAATTATTTGCACATACGGACATCCACACAAGAGACCACCTCTACGTCCAAAGTGGGCACCGTTTGTCATTTATATATCATTTTTCACAATTGGGTTGCAATCCCATTGTTGTTTTCTTTTGGTGTTTTGATTTTTTTTCTAATAATGCTTTTGTTCATTTCAAATAATAAAATTCTCGATTTAGAATATTTAGCCAGATCTGTGATTGCTACTTGACCCGATCTTTTGTAATTTCATGGTCCAATAAATTAATGATATATCGACAGAATATATTGTTGCGATGTCTTGTCAACTAATAATGTTTTTCACACATAACATCTATTTTGGTATAATAAAATTTTATTTAGTGTAATTTCGGCTTTTAATAAAAATATCATAATATATATATATATATATATATATATATATAGAGAGAGAGAGAGAGTGGGGTTCAAATAAGAACCAATTTTAATGTGAGAACTAAGAACTGCGAAAATTCTTTACGAATAAAATGAATATGCTATGAAAGTTAATGAATACGCTGCGAAAGTTAATGAATCCAAAAATTCGAAATTTTCACCAGGGTTTGAATCCCATGAGAGGCGAAAATTCTATTTTTTTTTATTCATTAACTTTCGCAACGTATTCATTAACTTTCATAACATATTCATTTCTCATGTTCTCACAATAAAAATGGTTCTCACGTTAACCCTTCACTATATATATATATAGGGGGGTTATCCTAAAAACTACTCTTAGAATAAAAACATAGAACTAATAACAGCCATTGATCTTTTACACATCTATGGTATATGCAACTAATAGAATTTGCAGCAATTAACGTGTAGTAAGGGTAAAAAAGTAAACGCATCTCATCCTGTCATAAATGAATCCCGTGAATCAAGAAATAAATCTTGATAACGCACGGCTTTCTATCCAAATGATTTATCTTCCAAATTTATTATGTTAATTACTTTAAATTTAAAGTTTTTTATTAAATTTTTGTTATCACTCGTAATTTATCATTTACATCTATTTGTTGCTTACATAAAGAACGGATTACGCAACAACTGAAGGTTATGAATATGAATATTATCTCATCCATACTGAATATTAAGTATATAAATTACGAATGAATTACATACAAAAATTAAACTATGAATTACATAACAACATTGGTTATGGATATGAATATGGTTTAATACATAGTGAATAATAAGAAAACAAGTTACGAATTACGCACAGACAACACATAAATATATATCGAATAAACATTACCTTATACCGGAATATGGATCACTAAACAAAGTTTTATATAGTTTGGAAAACAAACAACAGTGATTACTGCAATATTTGTTGCTTACATAAACAACGGACTACACAGCAACTCACGGCTATGAATGTGAATATTATCGCATCCATACTGAATATTAAGTTCATAAATTACGAAATAATCACATACAAAAATTAAACTATGAATTACGGAACAACATCGGTTATGGATATGAATATGGTTGTATACATAATGAATATTAAGAACACAAGTGACGAATTACGCACAGACAACACATAAATATATATCGAAAAAACATAACTTTCTACTAGAATATGTATCATTAAACAAAGTTTTATATAATTTGAAAAACAAACAACAATTATTACTGCAATATTTGTTGTTTACATAAACAACGGATTACGCAACAACTCACGGTAATGAATATGAATATTATCACATCCATACTGAATATTAAGTTCATATATTACGAATGAATAACATACAAAAATTAAATCAATAATGAATAACACATGACCAAATGTCCGTTATGAATATGAATATTATCGCATCCATACTGAATATTAAGTTCATATATTACGAATGAATAACATACAAAATTAAATCAATAATCAATAATGAATAACACATACCTAAATATTCCAATAAAATCGGTGCAGATTTGGCACGATATGAATAAAATCTTCATCACATTAAATATCGTCCATAATGCCATATTTATAGCTTATAAAAACCATGAAATACGGAACAATGACGTTTGTCGATATGAATATGATTATATAGGTATCGAATATTAAATACACAAATCACGAATTATGGATGACAAACACATAAAAATATTTCAAAAAAATAACCTTCTACGGATCTGATGTCATTAAAACAATGATTTGTATAATTTGTAAAATATGTTGAAATGATGTTAGTGTTGATGAATAAAATATATATTTAAATCAAATAATGCAACTTAAAATGTATAGATTTGGCATGCCATAAAATGAATATGCATATCCAATTAATGTCATAAATACGTAAGCCAAATCCCAAAAATTATGGAAGCCATAAACTGAACGGTTACCATCATATGTTAAAATTACTTCATTAACCTTTACATTAACATTTAATAGTGTGTATTAGCTATTGTTTAACGGAAAATGATGGTGTATTACTTCCAATCACAGCCGTTTATTTGTTGCAATCAACCATCATGATTGGTTCTATGTTTTTATGTTAATTTTGGTTCTTATTTGAACCAAAGTCTATATATATATATATATATATATATATTCTCGGATAAAAAAATGAAATACGAAAAAAGATATATTATTTTACAAATTCATCATTCAAAATCCATCCGTGTAGCTCTTAATTGGCATTTGTATATTTCGAGGATAAGAACCCTTATTTATATATCCTCACCATAAATTACGAGAATCAATTTTTACTTAATTTATTACGTCATGTATTTAAATGGAGTTTGTTGGATATACATCGTTCATTGAGAAATAAAGCATATATACATAATACATACATGTGCACAGATTTTTCCTTGAAGGTACAGTATCGTAAACATTAAAGTACCCTAAAGCCCCATTTGCATTATCTTTTTATATATGTAAGCATGTTATTTGATTTCAATGTTTTGTTTGCATCCTTTTGCATTTGGAATCTAATTAACTAAAGTAAAAATGAGAAACTGTTGCTCAAAAGTAAGTGTCTGCCCTTGCTTTAATTTAGGCTCCTTTTACTAAACTTGCATAGCTTGCTAGGATTGAACTTCTATTCTTGATGTAACGGGTATGCTTGAATAATTCAATTTTTTTTTTCAACTTACTAGAGAAATCGTTTTAATTAGGTGTCTTCAAAATACATTTCTCATTATCATTATTATTTTCGTTTTCATCATCTATTTTCATTAATATATCGTCTAGTATAGAATATGAGTCATATGACATAACACATTATGACAACATGCATCAACTTAATTAGATTGAAGCACAGTTTACATATAAACTGAGACATGTCTAATAAATTGAACTATTTGAAATTTTGTACTTTCGTCCGTATTATTTTTGAAAAGGTAATCGGATTAGTTTAAATGAGCAAACCAATTTTAAATCGGGGGTAGTTTGCAGTTTTCATGCATGCATCCTATAACAGGTTTCAAATTAAGACTTGTGCATATATGTACAAGTCTTTTCTCAAATTAAGACGTAACGTATTTATGTACGGAACAAAAATATAAATCACTCTTTTCTCATTTTTTGTGATATAATTTACAGATATATGCTTTATTTATCATATATAATTCCCAACTATACTGTGGTATTATGTGTTTTGCTTCACTAAAATATGTAGATATATATGCAATGTAATAAATGCAATTTACATGACTTCATTTGAAACACAACCACCTTAGAAACCATCAATTATAAAAAAGTAACATTATTCTGTGAAAAGATAGAGAACTTCCTCTTTCGGTACTCGGTAGAACGAATTCAATTAAACATGTAAAACTACTCCCTCTGACCACTATATTTGGTCTTAGTTTTTGTCGACATGAGTTTTAATAAATATAATGAGTGTAAAATAAATGGAGAATATGATATATATAATAATATATATTATGTGAGTGGAAAAGATGAGTGATATATGAATTTTTTGTAAATAAGTGGTTGAGTGTGAATAAAATTGTTGGCTTTTGAGTGAGGTCCATAGCTATAAAAAAAATGAATGAATTTTATGAATATATGAAAATAAAATTAAATGAACAAATATAATTAAAAAAGTAGTGAGTATATGTTTTGACTAGGTTACGGCACCAATATAATTCCATTTCAACTAAAACCTTCTAATACATTGGTCATATTCTACTATAACTTCCACTGATTTTTAAATAATTACATAAGGTAATAAATTAATATTTTAATTGCTAAGATCTCACAAAATTTCAAATGCTTCCCATTTTTTTTCTTCAATAATGCACGGTTGTTTATTTTGTTGACCAAATCCCCAATCAGACACGAACATCCAAAATCATTCTATCCTTGAATTTCATTTTGTCGTGTGCTGTAAAATTATACTTGTAAATCCATATTAATTTATAATAAATAAACTGTAAACTTGTTCACATTTACTCGAAAGGCATGTCGTCAAGGGAAAAATGTCATAAATTTGGATAATTAACAAATTTTAATAGTAATAAAAAGAGGTAAGTGAAGTGGAACAGTATTAACTTCACTTATAACAGAGTAGAGGTAAACATATATACGTATATAACTGTATATTCCCTCCGTCTCAATATTCATGGCTCATTTCTTTATGTACGTAGATTAAGAGAGTTTGTGTTTTGTGTATAAATTAGTATGTGATACAAAATTTGAGATACTTTTTAGTGTAATTTTTTTTTTTTGGAACATGTTAACAATAATGAGATAATCAAAAAAAAAAAAAAACAAGCCAATAATAATGGGACAAATGAAAGAGAGAGAGAGAGTGAGTATGTGTTGTGCAGGAGTTGGTGGTGGGGTGATGGCTGAGTTTGGGAATTGTAGAAACACAGCCAACATAAAAGGCTGCCACATCAAATCTCACCCCAAACATGGCAAAGCTTAGGAATTGACCATACTTTTCCCATTCCCCTCTGCCCCTGCCCCCATTATATTAGAATCACCTACATTTTACACTTCATTCTTCATCCGCCACATAATATGCATACATTATACCCTAATTATTAACACATTTTCACTTCGATTCCCACTGCTCGCCAAGAGAGAGGTTGAAGAAGATCGTGTTGTTGCATGGGGCCGCAGAGATGATGAGATTCCAGCAGGCTCTGAAACTTGTGGTTTCCCCTACTACGACCAAAAATCTCCCTCTCTACGCGCTATTCTCCTTCTTTTGCTGCTACTGCTTATGCTTCCATGGAATCTACTCTGCTAATTCCCCGCTCTCTTCAGGTCAGTTTCAGCAATTCTTCCATTAATTGTAATCCATCGATCCAAACCTGCACGAATTTGTGTGTATGTGTGTGTTTCAAAATATACAAAGTGAGATCTAATGTACCGGCGGCCACCTAATCCCCTTCCTTGGCTTAATCAATCATTTGCAGAAATCAGGTTTTTATTGAATCTTAAAGCTCATAATTACTTCGAGGTAAGCAAATCTCCTTGTTCACCGATCTCAATACATATGTGGAAAATAGTGTGTTAGTTGCATAATTTTCTATCATCTACCCCATCTTAATAAATATGCGGAAAATAGTTTGTTGTTCTAATCTATTTTTATATAATTTATATATAAAAGCGGTGATTGTAAAACCATTTTAATTTGAACTCCACATATATGGTTAATTCACTGTATCTCTCTATCTTGAGTCGAAACCTGCTCTCTGAATTGCTAGAATGCGCTTCAATTATTTGAACTTTATCCTCAATTTTGATCTACATGTAGGAAGTATTATTTAAATGATTAAAACAGACAAAGTATTTGGCGGAGGTCCATCAAATGAGCAAACTAGGGCCTAGAAATCAAGTATTTTTAACGGCTGAAATTATTGTATTACATTATTTATTTTATTTTGATTCGATAGATATATGTACCATCTCGTCAAATCTGGTTCACATAACTATTTGACGTGACAAGTCTAAGAAGAATGAGTTTGAGATTAAACATTTCCTAGAAAAAATCCATAAATTTCAACCTTAATTTGAGCAAATTTGCAATTTATAAAATAATTCTTCCATCCACCAAAAAAGCTATCATTATTTTTGATGGCATATATTTTATTAAATTATAATAATTGGATAAAAAAATCTCATATTGTAAATATAAAAAATATCTAAAAGAAGAAAATACAAATCTTTTTATGATTGAATAAAAATGAATTAAATACAAATTTGAATGAATGGAGGGAGTAAATTAAAAGTGATTAGATGTGAGATTTTGATTACGTTGATTTTTGCGGTAAACAACCAATCTTATGATCTGGGACCCATCATGGTTTAGAAGACGCCACTTAGCCAACTTGACCTTCTTTTGCTAGCGGGAACAGGGGGGGTTGCACGTTTGTCGTCATTGTTAAATTTTAGATAGCGCAGCGCAACGGGCGGGACTGCGGGGGCATGTTTTTGCTCCATCCCGTGAAGTTTTGGCCCCGCTGCGCACGTTAGCTCCTGCCAAAGTGCCAATTCACTATCACAAAACATATCTGTTTGTTACACAGGCTTCACCTTTTTAATTTCCCGTTCATTTTCAGACCTACTCGTACATTTAAAAAAAAAAAAAACTTTTATTCCATTGTTTGGTTTCTTTTTTTAATCGGTCTATTATTTGGTTCACTCTGTGTAAACTTCGCCATGATACTTGAGTATTGAATGTGTCCTTGAAATATTAATAAATAATGGCATGTATACAATTCAACTAAATAATAGCATGTATAAAAATCATATGAGATTATACGATCAATTCACTGCATCATAGTAGCTATCCGAATGTTAACGAGATTGAGTGTCCACCTAAAATATTCAAATTTATATTGGACACTGGAAAATACACTCGTTTGGTGACAGAATCTCAAATAAACAATAAGTCATTTGGTGTAGAATATAGAGAAAAGCAATACATTTAAGATACGTGGAGCGAGAGGAAGCAGCATAGGGCCGAGAAGGCTACTACTGGGAGGCCCGGGATCGTGGCCGCCTCATTGCGCATGGAAATGTGGCAGATGTATGCCGTGCAAACCGGTGCACGTGCCGGTGCCGCCAGGGGCGCGGGTGACGACGGAATATTACCCGGAGGCTTGGAGGTGTAAATGTGGCAATAAATTGTACATGCCCTAGCTAGCTACTGCCTTGGTTGAATTAATTGCCATTAATTAAACATCCATCTACTTTAGTTTCTACTATTTTTGTTTGCTTAGAAGCAAGAGGAGAATATAGTATTGTTAATTATTCAAATCACAGTGCAAACTTCGTCGTCGTATACTATGATGTACTTAATTTTTTTTTGCCTTTGCATGCTGACTATATATTATGAAAACTATAATCAGTCAAAGCAAGTACAACCTATGGTAGTAGTATTAGAATAAATTCAAATGTAACAAAATTTGTTCTTATTCCATACTAATTTTCTGTTCAATTTACTAGGTTCCATAACCTTTTACCTTTTTATTTAATTAAACCATTAAATTATTTATTTAATGAAATCTTCACGTATTCATAATATAGTTTCAGGTATTTTTATAGCTTAATAGCTAGAACAAAAATTAGTTTGTTTCATAAAAGTGTAAGAACTTGACAGAAAACAAATTAGTATAGCAAGGGTGAATTATGGGTCCCATCACAATCAAAGAAATTTTACATGTATCACCATCTTAGATGAAGCTGTAGCCTCCAACTTACCTTCAACCAACCATGTATCCCTCTCTAACCTTTAGTAAGATAAACCCAATCCAGATTAACTGAAGATACCGACTTTTAACTGTTAGGATTCCATTCTTGACAACATCTAATGCGCAGCGGAATATAACAATCGAGAATAGATCTAGATCTATAATAATTCATGCGATGAGCCCTAGAACACGAAGATTGAAGACTTACGTGTTTATAACGCCTCAGTAGTAGTAAAGCTTCCAAGGAATCCTCGAGGCGTTTCCACAACTATGGTATCCACGTGTATGCCAATCGATCGCAGAACAATTCCTCGATATTGAAATCCAACGAGAGAGCCAAGAATCTCCAATTGAATTTCACGGTAGTTTTCGTGTTTCTCAATAATGGTGCGATCAACCTTAATCACAATGATTAGATATCCATTATATATATTATCCATAACCTAGTTGAATGGGCTTTAGGGTTCAATTAATTAATATCCAATACTTAATTAATTAAGCCCATCACTAATATTAGTCCATTAACTTTCAATCTCCCACTGGACTAGTATTAGATAACATACCGTGCACTATTCATATACCCTTGAACTGAATAACAATACACTTGATAGTGTGACCCAATAGGCCCCCATTACCGACGATGATCTAATCAAAGTCTGCACAAAACTCTTGGACTGCGTTGTGCAGCGAACTCGATATATGACGGACGTTTACTTGGAAAACAGTAAACAAACCTTTACATGAAGTTTATGTAATATCCTTTCATTCATGACACACTCGATTGAGCACAGGATTTTGCTATGTGTCATCGATAGCTCAACCATTTTCTCATCTTTATTATAAGACCCATATGATCATATTCAATTACTTTAATTGAATATATCTCTTCATTGCCAATGACTTTATGGTCGAATAATATAGAAAAATAAGTGCTCACCGAAAATCTAATCGAGGAATGAATCCCATTCTTGGCTCAACTACCATTTTCATTTGTCTCATGATGCACCCAATCGAAGCCATGTCTTGCCACTTGCAAGCGTTGCCTTGGTCAAAGTACATCACTCAACAAACAAAATGTGTAATGACCTCAAGTCTAGGACTATTACATACTCCACACACTAAGAAATCGTAGACATCAAACAAACGATTTAATAGTTGGGTATACCAATACTCTCCAAAGTATTCATGTGTCCATCACGGATATCAAATATCTCGTAGTTGTGAGAACCACTACATTCTCTAAGAATGTGATGCAGACCACATGCTAACCTATAACATATCATCAATATCCCATTCTTGATGATCATTGGTTAGGGCTATTTTAGAATTATATTATATCATTGATGTCTCACAGCAAAAATGACAGTGATAATTCAAGGGAACAAATAAGAGAATAACGACAAACATCAAAATAATTATTCCATTAAATGTACAAAACCCATAGATAAAACATTATCTTCGATTGTGATCAAAAGTAAGTATGTCTCAATAAAGGAGTTTCTAAAACATACAAACTTTAAACTCCCACGTAATCAAAGCCAACATCCCACATATACAACACACAAGCTCTCACAACTTGGTAAAAGGATCAACTAAGATATCATCAGTGGGTACTCTTTCTAATTTTACATTGTTCATTTCTATTATTGCTCTAATCAGAAGATATCGTCTTGAAATATGTTTGTTTCTGTTTGAAACTAACATCGATGTACTAGTCACCGATAGCTTTGGATGTCCACCATAGCCCAACAATCTATTAGGTCTATCCCGATAGATCTTGATCCCGAGGATATAGGAGGGCTCACCAAGATCCTTCACCATAAAGGATTTAGACAGCCGGTCTTTTACGGATTGCATCATGGATCGGTCGCTCCCCATAATCGTAATGTCATCGACATATATCACAAGGTAGACAACGTTTCCATTCTCGCTTACTATAAGCGCGTGGGTCCTATTTGCTTCGACAAAGTCAAACAATTTGATAGCTCACAAAAAACAAATATTCCAACTCTCGATGCTTGCTTAAGTTCATAAATGAACTTTAGCCTACATAACGCATTCGACCTCTCTTTGGACACAAAACCTTCGGTTGTGTCATATAGACATCACCTTCTAATTCTCCATTGAGAAGCGGTTTTGACATCCATTTGTCAAATGTCAAATTGTAGTATGCAGCCATTGCAAGTAATATCCTAATGGACTTGATTTTTATGGCGGTGAAAAGGTCTCATCATATTCAATGCCTTGGCGTTGACTATAACCCTTGCCACCAACCTAGCCTTGTAGGTTTGTATCTTACCATCTGCATCTCTCTCTTTGAAGATCCATTTGCAGCCTATGGGTAAATCCCATCGGTAAGTCATCAACTAGTTCCCGGACTAATTGAAATACATCGAGTCCATTTCGGATATTAAGGCTTCAAGCCACGTCTTTGAATCGGTGCGGACACGCTTCATTATAGGTCTTAGGTTCATCATCATCGATTCGACTTCATCATCTTGGTTCTCAACCATTAGATTCAATCTTTCGGTGCACGACGAGTCCTCTCGTGGCTCATCGAGTTAGGTTGTTTGCGAGTTCAGTTGTTCATTACGAGCGTGAGTAGGTTCTTCCGTGTTGATCGATCAACATTTTGGATATTCTCAAGAATTTCATCATGATTTTCTTGAGGTGGAGGTGGCACAACTATTGTATCATCTTGTATTTGATGAGTCTCATTGTCTTCTTGAGATGGTGGTGGCCTCAAGAGTCATTTCCTCCCGATAGATCATCAAATACTCTCACCGAATTCTTGTTTACACCATTAAACAATCCTTCGTCCTCGTGTCGTTTTGTGGTTCTTGAATTGCTTGAAGATCTACCTCGTTGTGACCTTGTTCCTTGAAACATAAGAGTCTTCTAGAAACGTCACATTCTAGAAATGATCACCTTGTGATCTCGGTGAGTAAATTCATATCCTTTTGTTTTCTTTGGATATCCCACAAAATAACATTTCTCACCTTTGCTTCCAACTTATCGATCTGCATATTTTAACAAAAGCGAGACAACCCAGTCGCATATGTTTAAGACTTGCCATTTTACCACACCATAGTTCATATGACGTTTTCTCGATGATTTAGATGGAACCTATTCGAATATAAGCGGCGCTTAGTAAGGCGTAGCCCCAAAGAAATAAAGGGAGACTTGCGAACTCATCATGGATCGAACCATGTCTAATAAGGTTCGATTTCTTCTCTCGGATACACCATTCAATTGTGGTGTTCCCAGAGGAGTCCAGTCTGACCGGATTCCATGTGATTTCAAGTAATTAAGAAATTATCGGCTTAAGTATTCCCCTCCTCGATCTGATCGAAGATGCTTGATACTTTTACCAAGTTGTTTCTGACTTCTAACTTAAACTCTTTGAACTTATCAAGAGCTTCATATTTGTGTTTCATCGATACATACCCAAACCTGAATAATCATCGGTAAAAGTAATGAAGACGAATATCCACCTTTTGCTTGAGTTGGAAACGGTCCACACACATCTGAGTGGATCAACTCTAGCAATTCTTTGGCACGTAACCATTTCCCAGAAAGTGGTTTCTTAGTCATCTTTCCTTTGAGACAAGATTCACAAGTACTATATGATTCAAAATCAAATGGTGTGAGATAATCTAATTTTCTCAACCTTGCTATCCTTTTCTCATTAATATGACCAAGTCTACAATGCCAAAGATAAGTAGCATTATTCGTATTACTTAGCTTAGGTCGTTTGTTTTGTACATTGAGAATATCTCGTTCACATTCAAGCATATATAAACCATTCGAAAGAAAAGCTTTTCCATAAGACACTCCGTTATGAGAAAACGAGCATCTACTTCAATGTCCAACATAGGAATGGAAATAATATTCTTTGAAATCGCAGGAACGAAATAACAATCATGTAAATCTAATCTATAACCCGAAGGAAGATCCAATCTATAAGTCCCCACGCGTTCGGCAGCAACTCTTGCTCCATTTTTCACGCGTAGGTCAACCTCCCCAGGATTCACCTTCCTGCTGTCACTAAGCCCCTCCACATTATTACAAATGTGTGAGCCACAGCTGGTATCTAATACCCAAGAATGTGAATTATTTATAGACATATTTATCTCAACGACAAATATACCCGAGCTATCACCCATTGCACCTTGTGCCTTAAATTTTGGGCAGTCTCTCTTCCAGTGCCCCTTCTCATGAAACGTGCTCTTGGAGAGATCTCGGAGTATCTTATACTCGAAGGCTTGTGCCTCGAGGCAAACAAACTCTTGATCTTGAATCATTTCATAGGCAAGATGCATTCATGTTGCCTTTGGAGTTTTAAACTCATAGAAGTCGACATAATGCCACGAGCCGACATAGCATCCTCAATGTGCTTCTCATGAGCAACCACGTCAAACAATGCATACTGGGAGAACGCTCATCGGGGATGATCTTGATTGGTTTGTCCAAGACATACTCAATCTTATCCATCCTTAATACCAAGCGCAAACAACGTAGCTAATCCGTATAGTTTGACCCGGTCAACAAATTTGTTTCCATCAAAAATTATACAACTTAGGCGACATCGAATCGAGCGAAAAATTTACGAAATTAGAAAAATTAGAACAAAGTAAACACGGATCACAATCGTATCACTAATCAAACAAGGGTTTATTGTATTGATTAGCTCCCACTAATTTTAACATATATTGCACCCCAAATACAAAATACGGTTTATAACAAATATATAAATCTTAGTAGTCCAAGATCCAAGTTAATATTATCGTAGCCTCTGCGGTGATGACTACAAATAATATCACTCAAGAGGCCTCAAAGCGATTGCGGCGACAGTTTTGCATCGATTAAGTCTGCATCATTGCGACCTCTGCGGTGATGACCACAATAATGACACTTGGTGGTTTTGAATCCGAATGCAACAACGATCCTCAATTCTTGGTTTATTAATCCAATTAATATGTGTCCACTAATTATTTTGATCGCTTTGGTTGTTTCAAAATAATTAAGCAAGTCAACCCCATCACACGATGCTAACCATACATCTATGGTGAGCCTCGCCTCATAGATTTGGGAGTAAACACGAGGTGTAAAACTCTTGGTCGAAAAGGTTATTGACTCAAACAATTATGATGGGCGACACGTTTTGTTTCAAAGAAACAAGACTTGTATTTTGGGGATAAAATATGTGATACTAATTGTATATTTAATATCCAATATTAAATTCAAAATAATTAATGGGTGCCGCCTACCCAGGCATAGAAATGCGGATCACATATATTGGGCGCCGCCTACCCAAACATAGTAATACGGACTACAAGTATTGGGTGCCGCCTACCCAAACAATAAAACGGTCTTTAACTACTATAGTTAAAATAAGCATAAGATCAAATAGCATGCTTATCACAGAAAACAGCAAATAGGGCTCAACAAATAAATTCATTAATCTAATTAATAATTTAATTATCTAATTAAAAGTGGATTTATGCATTTATATTAATTCCAAATCAATATAAATTTCATGTAGTATTATTATTTCTAAAATAATAATCAAATAAGATTTATTAATCTAATTAATAAATCAATTCTTTACTTTATGCACAATAGAAGATTATATCAATTCTAAATTAATATAAATCAAACTTTATACTATTATTTCAAAAATAATAAAAATACAAAATTTATTAATCTAATTAATAAATTAATGTCCAAAATATGGGATTAAATTTATTAATTCCAAATTAATAAAATTAATCCATGTGCATATAATTATATCAATTCTAAATTAATATAAAAACAATATTAATATTATTATTTCAAAAATAATAACAATTAAAGTAAAATTTATTAATCCAATTAATAAATTAATGTTCAATGATTAGAATTATTAATTCTAAATTAATAAAATTAATCCATGAATATAAGTAGATTGTATTAATTCTAAATTAATACAAAATTGAAATTAATGTTATTATTCGAAAATAATAATATTATAACATAACTTATTAATCCAATTAATAAATTATTTTGTGTAATTGGAAATTAAATCTTATTAATTCAAAATTAACAAGATTTTTTTTTTTTTTTAATACATCAGATGTCCCCAAAAGCGGTCATTACATAATTAAAACCAGGCCCAAAAAAACCCCTCAAAACACGGCCCAGAAGGCACCCAGCTGCAGGAAGCTCACGGCCCGCGTTGCCTTCGGCCCAGCTGAAGCAGAAAATGGCCCAGGCCCACGCCCAAGCGAGGCGCAAGCCCATCGCGCGCAGCCCAACCCGTTAGGGTTTCTGGACTACGTCGCGCCGCCGCCCTCTCCACCTTCCTCACGATTTCGCCGACGCCGACGCCGACGCCAGCGCCGGCACACGCCCAGCGTGCGACGGACGTCAAACTCGCGACGGACGGCCAAACGCCGGCACATACCCCAGCACGCGACGGACGCCAAACGTGCGACATACAGCCAGCACCCGCGACCCTACCGGCGTTCTTCCCCTTCACTCACGCCTAGAGCGCAGCGGACGCCCAGCGCCCGCGACACGACGGGCGCTGCGGTGAAGAATCCGGTGTCCGTGAAATCAATTCAAAACATTCGATTTTAATTTCATAATCGATTTTTCAGATTTTCAATTCGCAATTGAAGTGAACACGGCGAGGCGACGCGAAGAGCGTCTTTGCATAGAAGATCGACGCGGCGGCGGCGAGCGCGCCAAGGCGCCCGCGTCGTCGACCACCGTGTCCTCGAGAGGCGGCACATCTCCGTGAGGAGATGATTACTACAAACAGTTTCCAAAACAAAATTATTCATGGAATTTTAATTTCAATTACACAACAAATTCGATTTCAAAATCGGTTTTCAAAATTCAAAATTTTCGAGTTCCACAATTAAATTAGTGCATGAATTAATTATAAATCGAGCCCTGCCTCGATACCACTGTTAGATTCCATTCTTGACAACATCTAATGCGCAATGGAATATAACAATCAAGAATGATCTAGATCTATAATAATTCATGCGATGAGCCCTAGAACACGAAGATTGAAGACTTACGTGTTTATAATGCTTCCGTAGTAGTAAAGCTTCCAGGAATCCTACGAGGCGTTTCCACAACTATGGTATCCACGTGTATGCCAATCGATCGCAGAACAATTCCCGATATTGAAATCCAATGAGAGAAGCGAGAATCTCCAATTGAATTTCACGGTAGTTTTCGTGTTTCTCAATAATGGTCGATCAACCTTAATCACAATGATTAGATATCCATTATATATATTATCCATAACCTAGTTGAATGGGCTTTAGGGTTCAATTAATTAATATCCAATACTTAATTAATTAAGCCCATCACTAATATTAGTCCATTAACTTTCATTAACATGACCCAAAAATTAAGGATTATGTCAACTAATTTAATCACATATTAGTAACGTTCTATGACTATATATGTCAATGACAAATATTAACAAACTTTTAAAAAGAAGAAAAAATAACAAGAAGCCCTGCCCCTCTCTCAACCACAAGAAATCCCGCTCCATTCTCTCTCCTCACTCTCTCTCTAAATAACCAGACACAAACGAGCGCGCAACTACTAAAACTCGCCCCCACACAAACTCGCAACCATCCTCTTTTCCAAACCTATATTCTTCATTCCCGCCAAATTTCTCGGCCAACATTTTTCAAAAATTATTTGAAATCTTCTCTCTTTAATTCCTTTGAAAGAGGTCCCTGGATCGAGCACCACCATCGGATATTAATCCACGAGGCCTCCGGGCTTTCCTATGACGGCCACCATGGCTCTGTCGTCGGAAAGCGCACTGTTCGAAAAATACGAGCTCGGCCGCCTCCTCGGCTGCGGCGCCTTCGCCAAGGTCTACCTGGCCAGGACGTCGCCATCAAGGTCATCCACAAGAGCAGGCTAAAAACGACTCCAACCTCATCGCCAACATCAAGCGCGAGATCTCCATCATGAGCAAGCTCCGCCACCCCCACACCGTCCGCCTCTTCGAGGTCCTCGCCACGCGCAACATCATCTACATCGTGCTAGAGTACGTCAGGGGCGGCGAGCTCTTCGCCAAGGTCTCCAAAGGCCGATTCACGGAGGCGCTCAGCCGGAAGTACTTCCAACAGCTCGTCGCCGTCGTCAGCTACTGCCACTCGCGGGGGATCTATCACCGTGATCTCAAGCCGGAGAATCTGCTCCTCGACGAGAACCAGAATTTGAAGGTCTCCGATTTCGGCCTCAGCGCGCTCAGGGAGCAGGTCCACGCCGACGGACTCCTGCACACGCTGTGCGGCACGCCGGCTTACGTCGCGCCGGAGATCCTGGCAAAGCGAGGCTACGACGGAGCGAAGATCGACATCTGGTCGTGCGGCGTCATACTCTTCGTGCTCGCCGCCGGTTATCTTCCGCTCAACGATCCGAGTCTGATGAATATGTACCGGAAGATCTACAAGGAGAATTCCGGTGCCCTAAGTGGATGTCTCCGAGCCTCCAGCGGCTGCTTTCGCGCCTCTTCGACACGAATCCGAACACGAGGATCACCATGGATGAAATCAAGCGTGATCCGTGGTTCGCGAAGGGATACAAAAACGTCAAGTTTCAGGAATTCGATTATTTCGCCTCCATGGCGGCAGAGGACGATAAGAGGCCGGTGGATCTGAACGCATTCGACATAATCTCCTTCTCCTCGGGGCTGGATCTCTCCGGATTGTTCCAGGAGAAGCACAAATCGTTCGAGGACGTGGAGCGGCTGAGGGTGGAGGAGGCGCCAGAGAAGATGATGGAGAAGGTGGTGGAGGCGGTGAGGGCGGAGGAAGGGTGGGTGAATCTGAGGCAGAAGGAGTGGGGCGTGGAGATAGAGGAGCAGAATGGTAATTTTCTATTGAAGATGGAGGTGTACCGGCTGACCGAGAGATACGCGGTGGTGGAGGTGAAGATGAAGAGCGGGGAATCCAGATTGTGGAATGATAAAATTAGGCCGCTGCTTCTACAGGAGGAAACTCATATTGTTAGGGAAATTTGGATATGTAAATGAACGATGTAAAGAATAGGAAAGGGTGAGACGATTTCCCCTCTAATGTGTGTACTGTAATCTGCAGCTGCTTAATCGCGTCCGCCGCCGATCGTCACCGGACCACCGCCGTAGTCCCGATGTTCCCAACCATCTGCTGTCGAGATGCGTCTGAATAGAAAAGGTGAATTTGCTATTTAGTTGAACGAAGAAAATAAAATGTAAATTGCTATCCAGTTGTAATATTTTACATTGTCTGTGTGTATATCTGCACATATATATAAAACGTCGTAAATCTGTGTATTGCTAAAAAGTTAGCACAGTCATAAATAGTTGGACCTTCAATTAAAGGTCTTAGCTATTCTACGATTTGATTTAAATAATAACACCCGCCTTAGGCCTTAACTTTTATTTTAATACACTAAAAATATTAAAATAGCGTCAATAACCATGTATATTCTATAATCACTTCTGTAAAAATAACTTTTAGCTACTTTTAAATGTTAAATTTAGAGGGTGTTTGGCTGAGATTATAAGCTGTTTTTAAGCTTGAAAAACAACTTATAAGCTATTTTTGGGAGCTTATAAAACACCTTCTTAATTTACATTCTTAAGAGAAAAGTGGAGGGGTTGAGAGGTGCACTTAGTAGTGATAGCCGCAGTGGCTAACACATTTTTTTAATACTCGTAAATTTTGTGATTAGTTGGAAATTTATACTACAATTCCACTACTTCTATATATGGTGATGGAGTAGAGGTCATGATTAGGGATATCAATGGATGGATTTTATCGGTCGGATTGATCCGGAACTGCTCAAAACCTATTTAATTTTAAAGCAGCGATTTCGGTTCTAGATCCGGTTTAGATTCGGACAGTTTAAATCCATAGTTTGATGGTCCGATTCGATCCGGATCTGATTCTGGTTCCAGAACCAGAACCAATACTTATTTATTGGTTCTGGTCTGAGTAAAACTCGTCTATTGACAAGCCTAAGTTTAAATAGACTTTTCAATGAGCTAGTTTTATCTATATCGATTCGAAATCACTCATAACCCATTAAATTATAAAGCAACGGTTTCAATTTCAATTCTGGTTCTTGTCCGGTTCTGATCCGATTCTGGTTCCAGACCGTTCACATTCGGATTGCTTAAGACTCATAGTTGATGATCTGGGTCGATTCGAATCCAGTATCTAATGGGACGGTTCCAGAACTATAATCATTACTTATTTATTGGTTCTGGTTGGATAAAACTCACACATTCCTAGTTACGATCACGAAGTTGGGCATGGGGCTTAGGGGTGAACAATGTCACCATATTATTGATTTTGATTAGCTCCGACTTGATTTGCAGTGTTCAAGTATTGATAGGATACGGTCCAACTACCAGGCCCAATACAAGTAAGCCCGACATCAAGCTCGGCCTGGACAAGTTCGGCCCAAGAAGACTCCTAAAACCGGTGGGAGCAGAAGGCTCGGCCATATCTAAAGAATCCTAATGGGAAGACTTTGAATCCTAATGGGAGAAGACTTGAATCGAGTCAAACTCATTATATTTGTGTATAAATAGAAGCTAGATTAGACGAAATAGATCATTCACACTCTTTGTAATCGCTTCACACATTCAATACACGAATACTCTCTCCCCGTGGGCGTAGATCTTATTCATAGATCGAACCACGTAAATCCTTGGTGTTCTTAGCGTTTATTTTCCTTACGAAATTAAGATCGATCATCGCGCCGTGCGTGGGAAGCGAAATTTTATGTTTTCGATCAACCTTTGTTTACTGTGGAATCAATCACGACGATGAACACCGAAGTCATACATCCAGTCGCCACGCAACAACAAAGAACAACGGCGGCGGTGCGCCGAGCTCGGCTTGGAAGAGCCGGTCGAGAACTTCCTCTCGCGGTTCAATACAACATGATCAATCGGCGCCTCGGCACAATCCACATGTGCAAACTCTTCCCGAGTTCTTGATCAGCGGCGCCGTCGGTGGTTCGGTCTACCTCCGGCAGCATTGGATCTTCTGAGACCTAATGGAAGCCTTCCATCAAGGTTCTTCCAAAAGCGAGTCCAAAAGCACCTCGGCGCAGCTCCTCACCGTGATGCAAGGCCGAGGTGAATCCATCGGCGACTTCATGACTAGGTTGATAAGGAGAGCCTAAAAGTCGAGTATGTAGACGACCTCCTCATTATCTCGGCTTTCGAGCGGCATCTTGTCGGGGCCCTATACTGAGAGATCGTCAATCGAGCCCCGTCTTGCGTCGGAGCGTGGCGCATAGCGGATCGGTTCGCCAAGGCGGGCGGCGGACGGAAAGAGCGTGAAGTCGATGATCGAGGAACCGGGCGGTAATCCGGTAGAAACCGAAGAGAGAGAGACATCGCCTACATTAGAGAAGCTCGATGCGAGCAACAAGTAGCTTCGGTATTATAACCGGCATTTTAAATCCCGACAATTCCAAGTAGGCGACCTCATCTTTTGATTTATTTGCTTGTGTGCTTGCATATTTCATTTGTCATTTATGCATACTACCTCTTCCCATCATACTATACCCTCTTCGGAGGACGAACTATACCCTCTTCGGAGGAAGAACTATACCCTCTTCGGAGGACGAACTATACCCTCTTCGGAGGACGAACTATACCCTCTACGGAGGACGAATTCCCTCGACGGAGGTCAGATTACCTTCGTTTCATACGAAGATGAATTTAAGCGCATGCCTACATACGAGATCGATTTCCTTCGTTTATGTCGAAGACGGTACTCTATGTAGATGATAAGGGGACCACCCTCCCGATGACCTCGGCAAAAAGGAACTATTCCTACATACGAGATCGATTTCCTTCGTTTATATCGAAGACGGTACTCTATGTAGATGATAAGGGACCCTCCCGATGACCTCGCAAAAAGCAGAACCCATACCCCGTGCGAGCGGATACGCGTTTATTTTGAAGACGGATACTCTCACGAGGACGAACTACCTTCGTCGAGAACGGATACATTCGTTTATATCAAAGCGGATACTCTACGAGGACGAACTACCTTCCGTGCGAGCGGATACCTTCGTTTATATCGAAGACGGATACTCTCTACGAACTACCTTCGTGCGAGCGGATACCTTCGTTTAGTTGAAGACGGATACTCTACGAGGATGAATTACCTTCGTTTAACACGAGGGCGAGCTACCTTCCGCCTCGGCCTTCCGCAGCCGACCTCGCCTCGGCCGCCGTCTTCCGGCCTCCCGATACATGACCGTCTTCCCTCGGCCTCCGCAGCCAACCTCGCCGCCTTCACCTCGACCCTCGCATGCCGACCTTCGCCTCCGCCGGTCCTCCAACGGTGACCACGGCTGTCGCCGCCGTCGCCGCCTCCGCCTCCGCTTTGGGCCTTCCGCAGTCGACTCGGCCTAACCGACCCGGCCTTGCCACCGCCGAGCCCGGCCTCCTTCTTCACCGCATCCCGAGCCTTCACTCGGCCTCGACCTCGACACGGTTACATATTCGACTTGGTAGGGTGAAGCGGCGACGTACAACTTTGGCACAACGCCTCGGAAGGTGAAGCGGCGGCGACAATCTCGAACGCCCGTCGGTTGAAGTCGATCGAAGACCTCGGCATAACGCCTCGGCGGTGAAGCGGTCGAAGACCTCGGCATAACGCCCGTCGGTGAAGCGGTCGAAGACTTGGCATAACGCCGTCGGTGAAGCCGATCGAAGACCTCGGCATAACGCCCGTCGGTGAAGCGGTCGAAAGACTTGACATAACTCCTCGTCGGTGAAGCGGTCGAAGACCTCGGCATAACGCCTCGTCGGTGAAGCGAACACCTCGGCAAGAGATACAAGCGATACACGTGACCTCGGCAGACGCCTGCAAGCACGGCATACGATATACGATGTCGGAAGCATTGACACGCACAAAGTCGTGCCCGAGAAGAATGTCAGCGGATCGTTCACGCCCGCTTCGTCATAAACAACCCCAATCCAAGACGACCTCGCCTGCGCTCTTTTGGGGGTTGTGATAGGATCGCCCAACTACTGGGCCCAAGCATCGGGCCCAATACAAGTAAGCGACATCAAGCTCGGCCGGACAAGTTCGACCAAGACTCCTAAAACCGGTGGGAACGCAGGCTCGGCCATATCTAAAAGAATCCTAATGGGAAGACTTTGAATCCTAATGGGAGAAGACTTGAATCCTAATGGGTGAAGACTTGAATTGAGTCAAACTCATTATATTTGTGTATAAATAGAAGCTAGATTAGACGAAATAGATCATTCACACTCTTTGTAATCGCTTACACATTCAATACACTAATCTCTCTCTCCCGTGGACGTAGATCTTATTCATAGATCGAACCACAAATCCTTGGTGTTCTTGTGCATTTATTTCCCTTACGAAATTAAGATCGATCAAGTATTAACACGAACTATGTGATTTCTTTTATTTATTTCATAATTCTAATGATCTAAAATTAATTGCTTGGGCGGCTGATGAATGGAATTGGCTATTGAAGAATTCTGAAGTTACTCGAAGAAGAATGGCTTATACATAAATTATAAATAATTTTTATCTTTTTGAAATAAAAAGAATTTTTGTTTGGACTACTGGTCCCCTTAATATTTTGGATTTGGACCGGGCCTAACGTCGATTTAATAGGGTGAGTATTCGGTTATTCGATCGGTTTTACGAAAAAATAACCGAACCGAATTAACCGAATTTTTCAAAAAATAACCGAACCGAATCGAATTTAATTGAGTATCGAATCAAATAACCGAAATATATTTCGGTTATTTCGATAAACCAACTTTTAGCATAAAAATATTTTTCAAATGAATATATAAATAATATTATATATTGATATTTATATATAAAAATATATTTTCTATGTTATATATATACAATATTTTGCAAAATAATAATAATTGATAGTATTATATAACAAATAAATAATACAATATTATATTTTACAAATATTATATATTGATATAATAGGGAGAGAGAGAAATTAATAGGATTAAGGATATTGATATATTAAAATTATAATTCTAATAAATAAATAAATGATATTATATATATATAATTCGGTTTTCGGTTATTCGGTTAAAAAAATTCCGAACCGACCGAAAACCGAACTACCGAATTTTAATTCGGTTTTAACCGAATTAACCGAAATAACCGAACCAAATTTGATTTTTCGGTTTGATTCGGTTCGGTTATTCGGTTTTCGGGTATTTTGCTCACCCCTATCGACGAATATCCCGAAATTGTTCCGTCATTTGCATGAAAAGTATTTTAATATTCTAAATAGTATTTCCCAAGTTTCTGTTTTTTTAAATAAAAAGAAACTTCACAAGCAATAGCTTCAGGCAACAAAACTTTGATAATTTAAGTAGCGATTAACAGAAAAAAAGTAATTTTATGATTGCCGTGAAAAATTACAATTCAAAGAACAAATAATTTAACGTTTTTTTTTAGGTAAGAACAAATAATTTACTAAAAGAAAGAATAAATAGGAATGGGCCAGGTTCGCTTCATCGTTAATTTTAGTCTGACTTAGCATTTCATCAAACAACTTACGTGCTTTTCCCGACTTCTGCCTTCCCACTGGAATTTCATCCAACACCACATTAAATCATTTGGATTCAGGTAGTCTACTTTGATTCTCTCTCTCTTCTCTCTCGGGTTATCGTGCTACATTTTTCATGACAAACTTCTTTTTCTCGATTCCCCTAATCATTTCGTTTCAACGGTGTGTAAATGGACTAATGGAGAAGAATGGGCTCACATGATAGACTGTTAGGGTTTAGTTATACCTTTCTCAGTTTATGAATCGTGTGTTATGTTCTGACGTTTTCTTTCGCTGTTCTAGGATGACGCGTGGTATGTAGTGTTCGTCAGTTCGTGTCTGCTTATCAACTGACATCTGATATTCGTCGTTTATTTTTGTGTATTTAGTATCCCCAGACAATGCCTGTAAGAAGGAGTTCAAGTACTGATGGTTCTGTTAGTAGAAAACCGAGGGTTGCGGTAGGGAGCTCAAGAGGGTCGGAAGATGGTGTTAGAACCCCACGGTTCAGGGATAGTGGTGTTGGTAGAGGCCAAAGGAAAGCAAGAGTTGCAAGGGAGGGGTCAAAAGGTGAAGGTGGCGGTGTTAGAACTGGAGAGGCTAAGCAGATAGGGAGTAGAAAGTTGCAAAGCAGAGAAAATGGTAGTGATGCTGTTCCGTATCACAGTGTGAATGGAAGATCGAGTGATATGTGTGACAGGGGGAAAAGGGATTGGAAAATGAAGAGTGGAAGCGAAGGGCTTGAAGCGGTTAAATTTGGTTGGAAGAGGAAGAGAATCAGTGCTGATCCTGGAATAGCTGAGCAAGGAATGTTAGATGGTAATGATAGAAAATCTAGCTCTCAATCTAAAAGAAATGTGCTCATGGATAACGGCAAAAGGCTGTCGAGAAGAAAGGATTATAAATTTGAGGACTCTAGCATAAACAAATTGGCGACAGAGAGTGGTAAATTCAGGGGAAGTGAATCACTTGGTAGGAGAGGTCAGAATGGTAAGATAGGGCGTGCTGATAAGCCGAATGGAATAGTTGAGCAAGGAATGTTCGATGGGAGTAATAGAAAGTCTAGGTCTCAATCTGAAAAAAATGTGCACAACTTTCATGTGGATAACGGTAAGAAGATGTCAAGACGAAAGGATTGTGAATTTACGGACGCTGGCAGAAACAAACCAGTGACAGAGAGTGGTAAATTCAGGGGTGAATCACTTGATAAGACAGGTCAGAATGGTAAGATTGGGCGTGGTGATAAGCCGAAACATGTTAGAGACAATGGGCTAGGGAATGTAAAATCACAGATAAGAGATTACAGGAGAGCTCCTTTGGCCACACAAAAGGAGTTGAACCCGAGAAAAAATGCAGTTGGTTTCGTTGAGAAACGTCACAATAAAAAGGATCAGAGAATGAAGGCCTTGGTTAATGGTTCAGATCTAACAGAGGGGCCACCTAAGAAGAAAAAACGAGGTATCCGTATAGATCCTTATGATACATCCAACAAGAGATTGGATGATAGAATATCTGGTAAAGGTCAGTATGGATTTTCTTCTAATGGTATCAGTCTAGAATTTATCATTTCTATTTGTAGTTGTTTAAGAGATACCATTCCTCCATTAGTATTGTATGTTATTTTGATACCTGTTCTGCTGTTCCTTTGTTTTCCTTAGTAAGGATTTTGACTTTCCAGAATTTGGCAAGATGAAAGGTCACTTCAGATTTGCTTACCAGTGGAATTATGAATTGCATTATCATCAGCTTTTAATCTTTGATATATTAATGAGGCAAAGAAAGTCTCAAGGACCAAGCTTGTGGTTAGGATTTTCCTAAGCAAATCCCAGTTTTGATATTAAATGTTAGCAGATTAGTGATAACACCAATTAAAAAGAATCAACTAGCTTCACTTCGTTAAATATATCCATGACAAGAAATAGAATTAGGGGCTGGCACAGTCCTTTCAGTTTACTGAACCGCACCAAACTGAAATTCTGGTACAAAAACCATAAATGAACTTTTGGGATGAACCTTTGGCTCTTTTGTTAAGTTTGATTTCTGTGCATGATATCCAGGTAATAATCAGGTGAAGATAGATGAGTCAGAAAGCAGTGGTTCTGAAATGTCAAAGAATGCGCAATTTCGTGCCATATGTCCTAGCCCCTCCATCCTTTCCTTTGTAGAAGACAATGTAATAACCCATTTAACCTATATGTCCTTGGCAACTCTTATAGTTTCATTCTCAACTGTTAACTGCCTGATTCTTCTTTTCTTTTCTGGAAAATCTTTATCCAGTTATTAGGACGTAGACGTGAAATTGTATTTAGGAGGGCTGGCTACAACATTGAGCTTCCTGCTCCTTTAGACAACATACCCTTCTCAACAATTTCAGAAAGAGAACGCATTGAAGTACCAGTATGGAGTTACTCTCTCTTCCAATTTTGAATTGTTTTTACCATTTCATGTTTGTTATTTGAAGTT
Source organism: Salvia rosmarinus (assembly GCA_036937905.1). Taxonomy (NCBI): domain Eukaryota; kingdom Viridiplantae; phylum Streptophyta; class Magnoliopsida; order Lamiales; family Lamiaceae; genus Salvia; species Salvia rosmarinus. The sequence continues at coordinate 62,062,441 of CM072820.1, forward strand.
AACTCTAAGGCTGAATGGACATGAATGGTGGGTTGTTGGAATATCAGGCTTGAATATCACCTGTCTTAAGTTCTTCCTATTTTCTTGATACCTAGTATCATCTGCTTAACATGACATTGGGACTTCTACTGCTGAGTAAATTAAGATATATTCAGTATTATGCTTTTATTGCATGATTTCTTCTCTTTTTTTTTTACATTTTAGATACCTGAAGCAAGACCAAATATGCTATGTGACGCGGTTGTATAAAAATTTAGTAATGTAATGTGTTCTTTGGATCTTACGTTGAGTCCTTACTCTCGTTAATTTGATTACATTGCAGGCATTTAGGAACAAATTAGAATTCTTTGCTGCTGCAAAGGTTTCTTCATCATTTCCCCCTCCTGATCTTCCTGAGATCGCATTTGCAGGTAGAATAATTAATATTAGTCACTTCCCTTCAACATAAAAAGAGTGAACTGTTAGTTATTCTGATTTTGCATTTTCTTGAGCAAAGTGCTCCATCTTTTTTGTTATTGTTCTCTTTCCAATTTAAGATTGCTTTCCTATGTATAGATAAAATCATAAAAAGATAAACAGCTGATTCAGTTTATCTTAGGGCTCTTGTTTCAATGTCTTTATTACAAGATAATTTGGATTTTAATGTTATGGAACTTATATTCCAAACTTTCTGAGAAGATTTTTCAGCTTCACTTTAGAATAAGTTACTAGTACTTACTTTGGGCTAGACTATTCTGTTAGGCCGATCAAATGTGGGAAAGTCATCATTGCTCAATGCACTAACGAGGCAATGGGGTGTTGTACGAACGTCAGACAAGCCAGGCCTCACACAGGTGCTGCATCTGTTGTTACATATGAAACTCAAAATATATTTGACACATACTAACAAGTTATCACTTATCATACTTTTGCAGAGTATCAATTTTTTTAAGCTTGGACCAAAGCTGAGTATGGTGGATTTGCCTGGATATGGTTTTGCTTATGCTAAAGAAGAGGTGAAGGAAGCATGGGAGGAACTCGTGAGTATTCTAACAAGCACTACAACTTTGTATCGTTTTACGTCTGTATATCTCTCTCTAATGTTTTTTCACCCCTTCTGGAGTTCTCGTGATTTGTTTGTGACTAGTCATATGTTAGGTCACTCCTAGTTCTAGACTTCTAGTTAAGAAAACTTGTGTTTGTCAATTTCTTGAAAAGGTAACTAAGAAAAAGAGGGAAAAGGGAAGTCATTTTAAACTGGAAAATTTTTGGGAAACTAAAGGTTAATTGTGTTGGGGGTCAGCCACTTTTTGTCTATAGGAGGAAGAGGAAAATAGACCAGCAGTCAATGGTGAACTTGGATCAGTGAGCATAGCATGATATGTCTTCATGTCCTTAAGATACATGTGAGCATGTGATGGTTGAGAACAAGCACAAGAAGTAAACAGAATCTCACACTTCAACTTTGGCCTTCGAAACACCCTGGTTTTCAATTATTAATGCACAAGTCAGCTACACGTCTATTGCAGTATTACTGTATTAGAAAGCAATTTGGCTAAAGTGGTAATTATTAAAAAAAAATTGTGAATGTTTGGATGCCTCCCTTGCATAATGTTTTCAACGGTGAGTCATTAGGTCTATGAAAAAATTGATGAAAAATCATCTTGAACATGGGAAAAAGTTACATCCAATACTTACACATAATATGTTTAGACGGAATCAAAATAAACCTATCTCTTGTTTGAATGCTTCTTTTACAATCAAAAGATTTTAAGTTAAATACTTTCTTTTCTCTGTAAACTAAATGAACAAATTCCTGTTCAACTATGATGATTAAGCTTTTGTTAGTTGTCTGATGCGCTGGTGATTTCTGTCTACATTGCTTGACATATGTTGTCAAGATGTTGGTTACGTTCAGTTTCTTATTGTTGTTTTTTCATGTTCCAACCATGCATCCTTGTAGGTAAAAGAGTATGTCATGACACGTGTTGGTCTAAAGCGAGTATGCCTTCTTATAGACACAAAATGGGGTATGAAGCCAAGGGATCTTGAACTTATTGATCTGATGGAAAGGTACATAAATTATTTGCACGACCCCATCAAAGCATTTTCTTGATCTTTGCAGCCACATCTGCTATTAGTTATATGTATTTTGCCAGCTTCTTAAGCAATTTTCCTGAGTTGATGGCAAGGATTGACCATGTTACTGAAACTGAAGTAGTGGTAAAGATGGACCACCAAATACGTAATTTATCTGAGTCAGTGTGACAAATTTTAATGCCATATGCATCCCTAATAAAACTCTGGCTACTGAAAGTTGTTGTAGATTGTATTTAAGATAAACATATATTCTTCAAGACTTCAATGCTAAATAGACCAACTGTGAAAATAAGTGCATTTTCAGTGATATGATGAGCATCATTCTGCAAAGTAATTTGATGCTAGTTTCTTGTCAATTCCACTAATAATGTTCTTGCTAACCCTTCTTCATCATTAATGTCCAGGTACGAGACAAAGTATCAAATTGTTTTAACAAAGACTGATTTGGTTTTTCCAATTGATGTGGCACGACGAGCAATGCAAATTGAAGAGGTAAGTATTGTAGACGTGTATTTGAATAGAAATAATGTCTGCATATACTTTTCTGACTGGGGCCACAACATCTGTGATCTTACAGAACCTCAAAGCAAAGAAATCTGCAATTCAACCATTGGTATGGACATCAATAGTTAATCTCTTTTCTTGACCTTTTATTCTATAATAAGAATCATAACTACAATAAGCTTGCTAGCTACAGATGATGATAAGCTCGAAAACTGGGGCTGGTGTCCGAAGTTTAAGGACAGTACTTGCTAATGTTGCCAGGTTTGTTCCGCGCTAGAAGGTGCTTCTTGAAAGGTATTTTGTTCATGCTGGATTTGAGTTAGTGAAACGAGTAGAACCTTAGGACGCTAGAATAGGGGGGAAAAAAACTCTCCCTCAAGCTTTAGTGCCAATTACTCAATTAGTTTTTTTTTTTTTTTTAATCCTAATAGTTATTTGAAAACTTTTTTGATTTATTCACGCAAGATATTGTTTTCCTTGGAAATCATGTCTGACATTCGAATATCAATGCTTTGGATCTCACCAATTAAAAAATTACAGTTATTTAAGTGATGTGATGCATCCCAATACTAAGGCCATTTGAGCAGTTGATGTTGAGTAGAGAAATCAACGTGTAATCAGAAACATATTTTATTATGTTTTGAACACTGCTATCTCCGAACCAAGAATTGGATATTGTATTTGTTTCCGAGTATTAATAGGATTAATTTTTGTTCTTGTTTGGAATTGTAATTATTTAGTTGAACCCCCATCTACTTGTGAGTCGAGTTAAGAAAATTTGTGCATGCCAAGTTTAACTTTACTTGGGCTCATATAATATGATAATTTTTAAATACGAGATGCTATCAGCTCTAGTAAATTAGTGACTTTGATGCTTGCAGCGTAGATTACTTTTATACAGAATAGTTTCTTAGTTAGTTTGATTTCGCCTTGGTTTTTCTATTACACATTTTGTCTAAATCTTTGTTTTAATCAAATATGGAGGGGGCTTATTAAACGAATCGCAAGGTCAGTTTTGTCATTTGATGATTTATTTAATTATTTATTTTGAATTAGGGGATACAAGGATTGGGATTCGTTCCCTAGCTTCTCACCCTTCCAAAGGGAAAGAATATCACTGAGCATTCTGAGCTGCATTGCTCATGGTTTTTGATGAGGACGTATCACGTATGTTAAGTTCAACTAACTTGAATTGAGAGATTATTTTACATAGAATTGATCTTAGATCATCTGGGATTGAACGCAAAGAGGATGAAATGCATCGATTTACAAATCAAACCTAATCTTCGATCACTAACTGTGGGACTTTTGTCGTGAGTGGATCACGTCGTCTTCATTGAGTTGAATTTGTCATCATCAAAGGGGTTGAGTGAGGTTTGGTAAGGTTAGGTTTTTTATTTTATTTTGCTTTACATATTCCACACATTTCATTATGGTTATAAATAACTTTAAAATTTATTTTCTACCCTTGTCGGCCACAAATTTTACTATTAGAATCTCGGAATAATCTCAGCTCTCCTTGTATCCAAATCGAGTGAGCATTACTTTGTATCTCAATTATATCACGAGCAGCACTTGTGTGCGGATGGTCGCATGTTTCTAAATGAATTTTGGTTAATTCACAACTAACTATTAAATAGGAACTGTTCAAAAATTACTAAATATTAACTAATAAACACGGACGTCCGCATAAAAGATCTTCTTATACCACAAAACCCTCTATCCTCTGCCTGACCAACTATTTGTAAAGATAATTAAGAAAGAAAATTAAAAATTTGAGATCCAAGTTGTCTGACTACAACAGTCGAGAAGGTGTAGAGCATTTCAAGTTTTATTTTCATATTTTGCTAAGATTAATTGCAAGAAACCACATCATATGCATTTGACGATATCATGAATATACGTTGTTATATATTGTTATTATTGAAAAAAAGTTAACATATCGTTTTTTTGGCAGTGAGTTAACATAACTTTTAGAATAGAGAATTTCCACTAATTTCTAGGCACTGTGTGGAGTTCGAGTTTTGAAAAATATAAGGATGTGATGGTTATGGTAAAATACACTTTAACACGTCTTAAGTCACTTTTATATTTTAGTATATATGAGTTGCACTCACCATAGTAGAAAAATATATCTTGATACTTAATTGCACGTGAATAAATATTATTTCTACCAATTAACTACGACCTACTAATGAAAGGCACTTCCCACGTACACTTTAATTATATTATATATGACAATAGATATTAAAAAAAATAGAAAATAAAAATAGTTAGGTATATATCCATCTCTTTCACTTTTTGACCGCGTCGAGCATTTTTACAACGAAAAACAAAAGATAGTAAAAGTATGGAGGCAAACTGAAAAAAGAAACAATGATGGCGTACAACCCACTATCCAACATGTCATTGTATGCTTTGCTGCTTTTACAAGTCAAATAATATAATTTCTTTTTATTGAACACACGTTTACAATTCAACAACTACTACTTTTCAATGTTTTCAGAATATTCCACAATTCAAAACCAATTATATATACAATATCATTAGGTGGTGTTTACTTTGCATGATTAAGTTGAATAAATAAAATTAATCTAATCTAATCAAGTGTTTACTTTTAAGGATTAATATTTTGAAGATATTCCAAAGCCCATGATTATTTTAATCATTTGAATTGTTCTTCATTAATTTTAATCCAACCAATAGGTAGGATTGAAACAATCCTTCAAATAAAAAGAAAATTATGTATCCCAATTTTAATCATTCACTAAACTTTTGTATTAAACAAATGATTGATAGATAAAAATTATCTTATCACATATTTAATCCATCAAATAGTTAATTTTTTAAAATATTAATCATAAAAAATAAACATTCACTTATCGTAGATGACCAAATATATAATATAATTAGTTATAAAATTACTAGTGATATTTGACAGCTAATTAAAGTTTGCATTGATAATTGATTAGGTGTGGTGTGCTTGAATTTTCGAGCCTTCTCGTTGCAACGTTGATAAAACGGACACAAGTGTAAACTAACCAAAAAGAAGCCGCGCATAGTTTGTGGCTGAGCTTTGACTTTTATTTCTTATTTTCTTTATTTGCGATGGGGTAGTTACAACCTCATCACTAGTAATAAAAATATTTTGGACATCACGCAAAAGAAAATACAAAAAAATTGGACAATATATAATTAATTAGACAATGACAATTGACATGGAACACACTACATTTGATTGAATATTATCCAAATTATAAGATAATAAATTTAGTCTAGAGTTCCAACTTGCATCTCGACACTTGAGAAATGTAAAATGTGATACTATCTTTGGCGATCGTGCCTAAAATAACATACATATGTATATAATATTAAGTGATTATAAATTATTTACATCGAGTATTTTTCCTAAAATGAGTATGTTTTGGAATAGTGTAGTATCAAATTTACCGATGTGAAATTATTGTAGGTATATATGAAATGTCAGAATAAATCACATACTATTATCGGCATAACAATTAAATAGAATACTCTATTATTCACATATGTGTAGTATCATGTACTATGGTGATAAATTCAATGCTATTCATGGTACATTCTTATAAAAGAATGAGTTATAATGTGTTTGAACACATCAAATATATGTGAATGATGAATACACCAATGACTTTTATGTATGTCGAAGAGGTCATTGTTGTCACTCATGATTCTCTATTATATTTTAATTTTTATTTATCTACAATCATTTACCTATAACTTCAAATTGAATTTATTCGATTAGGTAGCAACAAAGTCTGTTTATAATATCATCTTTATTTTTTGGTCATTTTACACCCACATGATATATAGATATTATATACAAATAATTTAGTAGTATATATTTTGGCGTGTTTCGTTCAGGTGATAGGATACGCCCAACCACTGCGGCGTCTGAAGAACCCGACATCGCTCTACTGGACAAGTTCGGCCCATGAAGACTCCTAAAGTCGGTGGGAGCAGAGAAGTTCACCATATCTAAAGAATCCTAATTCAAGAGGATAGGATCTCGAATCCTAGTTAGAGAATACTTGGATTCGAGATCCGGTCAATACATTGTGTATAAATAGAGGCTAGATTAGGCGACATAGATTCATTCACTCTCTTGTAATCACTTATACTCTCAATACACATACTCTCTCTCGCCCGTGGACGTAGATCTTATTCACGATCGAACCACGTAAATCTTTGGTGTTCTTAGCATTTATTTCCTTTACGAAATTAAGATCGATCATTTGGCGCCGTCGTGGAAACGAAATATTGTGTTTTCGATCAACCACCGTTTACGGAAATAATCATGACCGGTACACCGAAGCCATCATCGGGACCGTCGCAAACAACAACGCCGACGGCGAAGGGAACGCCGAGCTCAACTCGGGAAGAGCCCAATCGAGAAGAAACCCCGAGGGCATATCCAAAGTCTCGACGAGCACGGACACCCGCCTGCGGAGGCGGTTACCATAGCGAAGGCAATCGTAGCAATAATCCGGGGAACCTCCGGCTCATAGTAAACCTCGACGACGCCGTCGAGGATTTCTCGAAAAATAAGGAGAGCTTTCTCGGTTCCTCGGTGAAGCACGTGGTCGGCCACGTCCCGAAGAACGGTACCAAGCACCGTCAGATCGAGGCATCGCAACCGCAGGTCGGGGCCCAAACCGACCGCGCAAGCGAACGAGCAACGCGAGAGGACATCGTGATCGCCGCGCGGCCGGCCTCGATCGCCAAATCCATCCACGAACTCCGCCCGATCTCCGTGGGACGAGCAGCGCAGGAAGAGGCATCGGGCCGCCAAGTCGGTCCGAGTCACCTAAACGAGTTCGATCGTCGAACTCCGTCCCGATCTCCGGAGAGGACGGCTTCGATGGATACGGAAGATAGCCACCCGTTCTCAAATAGAATACTCAACACTTCTCCTGATAAATACCGGTACCAAGCATCGCCCTATGACGGGCCGAGGATCCACGTAACTTCTCTCGCAGTTCCAATACAACATGATCAACCAACACCATTTCGGTTCATATGTAAACTCTTCCGGAGTTACTCGTCGACAACGCCCGCAGTGGTTCGACGGTCTACCTACGGAAGCATCGGCTCTATCGCGACCGATGGTCGCCTTCCACGAAGGTTCTTCCAAAAGCGGAATCAAAACGCCATCGACACCTCCTTACCATAAGGCAAAGTCAGAATGAGTCCATCGGCGACTTCATGACAAGGTTTAACAAGGAGTGTTTGAAGGTCAAGACGTGAACGACTGTTAGTCATCTCGGCCTTCCAAACGGCATCTTGCGGGGCCTTATACCGAGATCGTCAATCGAACCCGTCTTGCAATGTAGTGTGGCGATAGCCAACCGGTTCGCCAAAGCGGACGGGCCGACAAAAGAAAGCGCCAAGCGACAAGGCAGGACCTTCGGAAGAGGAAGAAGAGGCGAAGGAAGGAAGATCGAACCAAGGCGGCGAAGCGCGCGGGCGATTACATCGCCCGATAAAGTCGAGCTCGGTCCGCGACGCCTCGAACGACCTCAATACACCCATTAACGGCCGAGAGCGTAAATCTACGCCTCCATATGAACTGCTCGAGAAGCCTCGACCGATGGCGAGGAGGAAGAGATGCCGACCTATGGATAAATCACCGCTCATTCCATGATGATTACGGCACGACATCAAGAGTGCAAAGAGCTCATGGGTGAAATAGAGATGCTAGTTCGGACGGACCAAGAAATACCATGACAGAGTCGCCAAGCCGACCAAAGTCAAAAGAAGAAAAAGCAGAGGAAGAGAGGAAATTGTGCCCCTACAAAAAACAAAGCGCAAAGACCGACGAGGAAGGAGATGACGAGCCCCAATATGACGGGTGGTTCCACAATTACGGGCTCCCGGTGGAGTCACGAAGTCCTCCCCGAAGGCCGATGCCGAAGTCCTGAACCGTGAACCTACCAATAAGAGGTTCGAGAAAGGACGAGGCGATCACCTTCTCCGAGGATCGACCCGTACTGCGACAAGATACCCACCGTGATGCGTTGGTGATCCGTAATAGTCGCAAATAAATTGGTAAACGCGTTTACATTGACAATGGCGTCGGTGAGCATCCTCTTCAAGGAATGCTTTGACAAGCTAGGAGTAAGAAGCACACCTCGCATGAGCACCGCGCCACTTCAAGCTTCGTCCGGGAAGAAACGCGCCCGAGGAATAATCGAGCTACCCGTCACGGTGGGGACAGGACCAACGACCTCGACCAAGGTGGTGCGGTTCAGAATAAGGCCAACTCGCCGATAACATCATACTAGGGCGAGATTGGTGAACAAAGTAAAGCGGTATGCTCAACGTACCACCCGACGATAAAAATACCCACCACGAGGGAACACCGTGATCCGAGGTGATCGTAAGCAAGCCAAGGAATGTATGCAAGTTGCTTTACGGTGCCGGACCTCGGTCCAAAGACCCACAGGCATAGCAATTAAAGAAACCCGAGGAGTTGGAGTCAAGAAGTACATCGCCACTCCCTGACAGTCAGGTGGAAGAGGTCGCATTGTACGAGGATGAGCCATTGAAGGTCGTCCAGGTTGGTTTCACCACGACACCTGAAGTGAAGGATCAGATCATCCAACTCCTAAGGGAATTCCGGGACGTGTTTGCTTGGTCTCCCCTCGACATGACCGGAGTCTCGCCGAGTATCATCACTCACCGCTCAACATCGACCGAACATAAAGCCGCCGATGTACAAAGAATCTTCGCACGAACGGAACCAAGTCATTCATGACGAGGTGAACCAACTATTAAAAGCACGCATCATTGTTCGAGGTCAAATATCCGACCGGATAGCCAACCCGTGATGGTGAGGAAAGGAGGAGGGATGGCGAATGTGTATCGACTACACCGACCTCAACAAGCATTGCCCAAAGGATTGCTATCCTTCCCAACATCGACAAGAAGGTCGACGCGTTGGTCGGATACGAGGTCTTCGCTTGACTTATACAAAGGGTATCACCAAGTCACGATGGACGACGAAGACGCTGCCAAGACAAATTTTCATTACCGACTTGGGTCTTCGCATATAAAAGATGCCATTCGGCCTTAAAATGCAGGGGCTACCTATCAAAGGATGGTGGACAAAATATTTCACCCTACATAGGTCTGAATGTGGAGGTATACGTGACGACATCGTCGTCAAAAGCAAGAAGAAGCGCATGTGTGGCCGACCTCGGATCGTCCTCGGCCTTCTTCGGAAAATCAACCTAAAGTCAATCCCGAAATGCACGTTTGCGGTCCGTCCGAAAGTTCTTAGGGTGTTGGGTTTCACAAGAAGGGCTAAAAGCAAACCCGTCAAGGTCCAAACCATTTTGGAAATGAAGATGCGAAGACCATCCATGACGTACACAGGTGACAGTGCATAGCAAGCACTAAGCCGCTTCCTTTCAAAAGCCGGATAAACAGCTACCCTTCTTCAAGATACTCAAAAGCCCGAAATTCTCATGGGATGAGGTGCACAGTCCGCCAAGACCTCAAGAGCTACCTCGCGAGCTCCCACTCTATCCGTCCCGAAGAGGGAGAGGTCCTTTCTCTACCTCGCCGCCTCGACGAATCCATAAGTGCATCACAGTGCGAGAAGAAGGACGTCGGCCCGGTGTATTTCATCACCGAGCACTAAAAGGCCGGAAACGAGGTATCGCCCATTGAGAAGCTTGCCTTAGCATTGGTAAATGCCGCGAGGAGACTACGTCCGATTTCCATGCACATCGCATACAAGTCCTCATCGACTACCCACTTGCAAGTATTGACGGCCCAAGCATCGTGAGAATCGCGAAATGGGCAATCGAATCGGGCGAGCATGATATATCCTTCGCCCGCCAGCCATCAAAGGTCAAGCCTAGCGGATTTCTTGCCGAGGCTAACTTCGCCGAAAACCGAAGCCCACCGAGTTCGTGTCGACGATGCCAAAGCCGAACCCGTGGTTGAAACACCGAGGAAGGCTTGGCAACTCTACGTTGACGGGCTTCGAAAACAGCAATGAGCGGTATCTTACTCTAGGCGGACAACCAAGAGATCGCTTACTCACTTCGGTTCACATTCAAAAATACGAACAACGAAGTGGAGTACGAGGCATCGATCGTAGGACTTCGCCTCGCTCAAAGTCTCCGACACGAGCCGTGCAAGTTCACAAGATTCTCAAGTCGTTGTAAGCCAAATGTTGGGAAAATACGAGGCAAAAAGCGGCGAATGAAGAGTATCTTGAAAAGGCAAAAGCACGCAACGGACTTTCTCACACTTCCAGATAGTTCGCATCCCAAGGAGCAAAATAGCCGAAACATCTTAAGTAAATTGGCCTCGTCATCAACGAACCCGCCAGAGATAAGTCCAGCGGGAGCATAAACGATGCGAAGACGGAGCCGAGGTCAACATAGTCTCGGATGAAGAACCCAATTGGATGACTCCCATTCGAGAGTACTTGGAGAAGGCGAATCGCCCCACGACAAGTTCTGGAGGCTAGGAGGATCTGAACAAATCTGCGATATACAATTGAGCAGGAGTCCTATACTGAAGTCATATCTCCAACCTCTTAAGGTGCTTGGGGCGAACCGAGCTAATTACGTTTACGAGAAATACACGGTTCGTATGGAAGCCACATCGGACCCCGAGCCTTGTCAAAAAAGTCATGCGATGGGGATACTATTGGCGACAATGTTCCAAGACTCAATGGACCTCGTAAAAAGTGTCCAAGTGTCAAATCCATGGGAATGTACCAAGCTACCCCTGCACCGACCTCACCTCCGCATGAGCCCTTGGCCGTTTATGCAATGGGGATCGACATTGTGGGCCCTTTGTAAAGCACCGTGACTCCAATTTTAATTGTTGCGATCGACTACTTCACGAAGTGGGTGGGCGAGCCCTCGCAAAAATCACAAGCAAGAACGCTTCAACTTCGTATGGAAGAACATAGTGTGTCGCTCAAGATCCCCATATCCTCCTTTCGGATAACGGAACACAATTCACGGATAAGACATTCAAAGATTGGTGTCAAGAGCTTGAGATCCAACAAAGTTCACCTCGGTGGCCCATCCTCAAGCAAATGGTCGGACCGGGTTACCAACAGACCATCGTAAAGGGTCTAAAACTCGTCTCGACCGAGCTAAAGGCCTCGGGTGGAAAATTTACCACAGTGTCTTATGGTCGCATCAACAACGCCTCGGACCTCGAGCGGAGAAACACCATACAGACTTGGTGTATGGAACCGCGATGATCCTGCAGAGATCGGAGATCGAGTCCTCATACCATTGACTTCTGCCGAAGCAAATGGGGAAAATCTACGAGTGATCTAGACCTACTCGAAGAAAGAGAGACCTCGCCACATCAAGGAAGCTCGACAAGCAACAAGTAGCTCGGTATTACAACCAGTGTGTTAAAACCCGACAATTCCAAGTAGGCGACCTCGTACTCAAATAATGATGTCAAGAAAGCCACACACCTCGCAAGTGGAAGCCACATGGGAAGGACCTTACCGGGTCGACGAAGTCCTCGGCAAAGGGCCTATAAGCTCGCTTCAATTGTCCGTGAGCAATTACCCAACGATGGCACATCATCCACCAAGAAATATTATGCATAAGTGTCAAGGGTCGGTCTTGTTCGGTCATATTTTTAAAGTCCTGTTTGAGTCCGAGTCTTATTTGGTGGTCGCGTCGTCTTTTATCAATAAAAATTTATTTTACGAGTTCTACTTGTCACTAATGCATAATTAATCTTCACATCATTTACCCTCACGGAGAACAAATTCCTCGACGGAGGTCGATTACATCGTTTCATACGAATGTAAATTTAAACGCGCATGCCTACATACGAGATCGCACTACCTTCGCTTATTTCAAGCGTTCTCTCTATGTAGATGAAGGGACCACCCTCCCGATGACCTCGCAAAAACAGAACCATGCCTACATACGAGATCGACTACCTTCGCTTATTTCAAGCGTTCTCTATGTAGATGAAGGGGACCACCCCTCCCGACGACCTCGGCAAAAAACAGGAACCATTCCTACATACGAGATCAGACTACCTTCGTTTATTTCGAAGCCGTTCTCTCTATGTAGACGAAGGGGACCACCCCTCCCGACGACCTCGGCAAAAACAGAACCCCACCTTCGTGACGAGAACGATTTCTTTCGAGCGGAATTTCTACGAGACTAACTACTTTCGATAATACTCTTATTCAAATACAAAGACAACAAGAAACCATTCTTATTAAATAAAAGATGTACAGTTACATTTTACGAGGACGGAGCGGATCGGGAAAAGATGAGCCAATCCCAGAAAATCGGAATTCAGCAGCTCATCTATACTAATCCTACCTCTACCTCATCCTCGGTCTATATTACGGGCCCGCCAGCGACCTCGGTCACTGACGATGCAGCTCATGAGCTCGGCCTCGGCCACTTGATGACGCCCGGTCTCGACGCATGGATGGTCCACGACGTTCAGGGCAATAGCACGCCTCTCTGCGCGCCACTCCGGATCGTCATAATGTGGTTCATTTATTCTAGATCGAGAAGCTCCGTGAGAAGAGGCCTGCATCCCGTCAAGTATTTCGTCGAGCTGTGGTTGTCGAGCGATGACAGCTTTGTATATGCTCCCGAGCCTTTTCAATTCAGCGTAATGCTCGTGAATCGCCGTGAGGTCCCACCATATTCGTGCACGCACTCGAACAACGGCAGCAGCCTCGACAACCTCGCTTCAACTTCCGGATCGTCATCCCACCATTTCGTGGATAACCTCCTCGTACTCGGCATGCTCCTCGCCTATCACCTGGCCTTCCTCATGGCGACCTCGAAGCCTCCTCCATTCAAAAAGGCGAGCTCGAGCTCACACGCTCTCTGGCGGCTCTATGCTGACATCGGACTCGCCAGACGTGGCCAAGCTGCCTTTATATGGAGGAGTTCGCCTCTTTCAACTCAAGAGCCCGCGATAGGTCTTCGATTCGGTTCAACCAAGGAGAAGCATCAAGCATTTCAGAGACAATCGAATAAAAAAGATAAGTTTCTTAACATAAACTTGTCATTTTATTAACATGCCCTTAGTAAAAATCAATGTACATTTACATTCAAAAAAAGAAGTGAAAAGATGGGATCAACGACCCTCCGGAAGCTTCGCCACGTCCACGTTCGCGCCTCAACGCCTCGATAGCCGCAGCCTCTTCCGCCTCGGTCTCGCCCGCATGCCCGCCTCTTCGGGAACCACCGAGTCTCGACTTTTCAAGCATCACCGCACCCCACCCCCTTTGCATAATCGGATAGTAAAGCTTGGTCGGGATCCGGTCCACGGACGGCGCGAATGCAGACTCGCGGACAAAAGAACCGAGGAGGAGGCAAGGTTCGCAAGCACGGAAGCTCCTTCAGCCGCGGACGAGCACATCAAAATAAGCACGTCTCAAGACATTATCCTCGGTCTCCTCGCACCCATACTGGCTTTGTCCGTGTGCAGGTAGTCCTCGGCGACATCTTCGATTGCATCCGAGACGCGCATGATTAAGCACCTCGGCCGCGTCCGAGACCATCCCGAGCTTCGCCGACATGAACAGCCTCTCCGCAAGGCACGGGTCCTCCCCTGCGAGCTCGCCATGTCCGCCTCCCGACGGCGAACCTGCTCCACCTCCGCTTCATCAAGGCAACCTCGACCGCCGCCTCGCCGCCTCCTCCGCCACACCGCCTCACGACCCCTTGCCGCCGCGCCTCGATGGCCGTAGCATCCGCCACTTTTTGTTTGACGAGGTCCGGATCTTAGCCTCGGCCTCGGATATTTCTTGAGCGAGGAGGTATTCTCCGCCTCACCTCCCGAGCATACCGGCCACCTCACAAACCGCAGAACGGCGCCTTCAAGTAATCCGATATCGATCGGATATTTTGGACACCTCGCCGCCACGCCCTCGACCCCCTACACAATATACACATCAGGTCAGAAAAACACTTTTTATATTGCTACACAGAGTATAAAGACAGGTACAAAACCTCGGGAAAGAGACGAGGCGCTGACTTGGAACCGATGATCTCGCACTCAGCCTCGGCAGCAACCGAGGACTCAGGGATTACATCCTTCCGCCTCTTCAAGCGCTTGAGTGGCTGCGGCGAAGGGATCTCGAAGGCCCCACAGTCATTTCGGGCATGTCCTCGAAATCCTTCAAGGTCGGAGACCTCGGCTCGGCCACAGAGATCGGTTCGGCCACAGAGATCGGCTCCTTCCTTTTCTTCTTCCTTTCCTTCAGCAGGTTCACTACCAAGAGATACATAGGTCAGCATCAACACGTATAATCATGCAATAAAGAAAAAAAAAAAAATAGGGCCTCACCCTTCACCGACTCCACCGGAGGTAGGATCATAAGGCTAAGCCCCGCCCGACACCGGCTCGGAGAAGACCTCGTCAACAAGGCCAATTTTGTCCAGCGTCTCTCCAGTCACCAAGTCCTTGTCAACGAACACATCGGCGATCTTATCGATCGCCATGGAAACTCCATATGTCTCGAAACCGATGTAAAGAACTTTTCCGCCACTTGAGATCTTCGACTTAATCTTTGCTTTGAATTTCCTACGGGTGATAGATAATACCACCCCAGCCGCCCTTCGCCTGTAAAAAGCGAAGGACCAGCCCCAAGGTCAAAGGAAAATTATGCCTATGGGCATAGACACCTAGGGCGATATATCTTGGAATGAGTTCGGAGAGTTGGGCGAGATATGCCAAACATCTCTTCGAACTCAACGATACGTAAGGGAAAGGAAGACGAAGACCGCCTTGAGGCCGTCCTCGTGACACGGTAATAAAACCATCCGGAGGGCAAAGCCCTATCCTCCTGATGGGGCAACGAACTCAATATCGGAAGGAATACTATATTGAAAATGATATCCCTAATATCGAAATACCTAAGATGGAAGAAAAGAAGACACTTTGCCGCAATCCCCACCGAGGGAATCGCAGACTACACTCGAAAAGAGGCATATGGACACGGGTAAAACAGCAGAGACACTAATGAATTAGACGGAAAATGCATACACGATTTGGCGCTTTCGACGATTCGTTATGAGAAGAAGTAGCCATTACTTACTTTTGTTTATCGATGAAGAAGAAGAAGCTTTCGATCGTCAATGGCGCGAATGAAACTATTTCTCATGGCAGGATTTTTTTGAAAATCGAGAAATGAAAAGGCAAGTGATAAGAGATATTGCGTATCAAGGAAGACATTCCCTAATATGCACTTTATCGGAATCCAACCGTTGCAATTAATGCGCATTAAATGCGTATCCCGCCCGATGACTCAAGAACGGCGAGAAAATCCCGCTTCGCCCCGGCTTAATACCGTCGGTGAAGCGGTCGAAAGGACCTCGCTTAACGCCTCGTCGGTGAAGCGGTCGAAGACTTCGCATAACGCCGCGTCGGCGGAAGCGGTCAAGACCTCGCTTAACGCCGCCGGTAAAGCTAATCAAGACCTCGGCATAACGCCGCGTCGGTGAAGCGGTCAAGACCTCGCAAACGCCGACAGTGAAGCCATTCACAAGACCTCGGTTTAACGCCTCGACAAGTGAAATCAGTCAGAAGACTTGGGCTAAACGCCTCGTCAGGTGAAGCCAGTCAGGAGATCTCGGCTTAAACGCCTCGTTAGGTGAAGCGAGTCATAAGACCTCGGCATAACGCCTTGCGAGAAGCCGTGACACCTCGCCGAGATACACAAACAATCAAGACCTCGGCAGACGCCTCTGCGAGCACAAGATACGATCTACGACGCCGTAAGCATTGACACACAAGATCGGACAATGAAAGAATGTCAAAGATCGTCCAAACCCCGCCGTCACAACAACCCCAATCCAAAGATGACCTCGTCTGCGTCTTTGGGGGTTGTGATAGGATACGCCCAACTACTGTGCCCAAGCATCGTGCCCAATACAAGTAAACCCGACATCAAGCTCGGCTACCGACAAGTTCGCCCATGAAGACTCTAAAGTCGGTGGGAGCAGAAAGCTCACCATATCTAAAGAATCTTAATTCAAGGGATAGGATCTCGAATCCTAGTTAGAGAAGACTTGGATTCGAGATCCGTGTCAATACATTGTGTATAAATAGAGGCTAGATTAGGCGACATAGATTCATTCACCTCTTTGTAATCACTTCTTATACTCTCAATACACATACTCTCTCTCGCCCGTGGACGTAGATCTTATTCACAGATCGAACCACGAAATCTTTGGTGTTCTTACATTTATTTCCTTATGAAATTAAGATCGATCACTAGGATACTTAATTAAGGGGAAAAATAATTGTATTAAAACTCTGTATTCACTCATTTACGCTGCCACAAAATTAAGAGGTCAAAACTCGTAGTCTCAAGCAATTTAATTGCAACATACTTACTTTACATATCTCCTAGAATCTATCTGTATATATATTTTAGATAGGGTAAAATGTACTCAATCCATCCAACTTAAAGTTTTCATTTCCACTTTTTATAAATCGGTTATTTATAAAAAATGTATAAAGTAGTTAAAGTGTTAAAAAATGGGTAGGGTTCATACTTTTTGAAAGGATAATTATTTCCTAAAATTGAATGAGACATTTATAATGGAACAACCCAAAAAGAAAAGTGAGACATTTTAAATGGGACAGAGAGAGTACTAGCTATAGTTGCTTGTAATATAAAAATATGCGCGAAACTAATCTCCAATCCATTTTATTTTTGTAATAAGAAAAGTCATTAATTTTATTTCATATTTTCTACACAAAAATGCATTTATTACATTTTTATAACATTAGAAAATTTTCATGCAATCTTCCCATTTTAGATAAGAGACAGATGAGACGAAATTACAAAAGATTTGTGAATTTTTTGAGGTTACGAAGGTAGATAAATTCTTTTTCGTTGAATTTTGCTTTCATTTTTTCTCATTTAAGAAGCCAGAGTATTTAATGGTTGAATATATGGAACACCTTGCTAGGATTATTACTATAGTTAGTTTATTAGTTTATTTTAATTAATTTCTTATTAGTATTATTTCCTTTTCAAACCTATTTTTGTGTTTGGTGATTCATCTATTGACAATTTGACATTACTTTTGTGTTTTCAATAAAATTGTTGAAGAACATTTTTTTTTATAAATGTATTATCCGTTTTCGTTAGAAAGGTTTATCTCCTCTGGATGGTTTGCAAGCTAATGCTTATAAACGTGAAATTTATCTGGTATACACCAAAATAATGATTGTGAATTTCACATGAATTAAAAAGAAGTTTCAAATATTGCTGCTCAATTATTTCTCGCCGTTTTATTGCCATTTTGTTATAGTTAAAAATTATATTATCTTGGAGAATACTATATATATATATATATATAGGGTAGGGTTAGAATAAAAACTCATATTAAGATAAAAAATAAGAACTAATAACTACCGGAGATGAATAAGGAATGGAAGGTCAGGATTAAATTTGGACTCATCACATAAATGAAGTAAATTATAATGCACGATTTAGTGATTCATGCATCAAAAGGGTAAATTTGTCAATGATGTATTACGTTTTAAAAATTAAAGAAACAAACCTCCTAATTAGTAGGGATATGGAGAGGTGCGGTTATAGTTATCCAAAAACAAAGCTCTGCACCAAGCATTTGAAACCAAGCTCTTGAATCCCAAAAAGCTCTGTGACGCACCACACCAACAGAGAAGACAACCAAAACAAGTGTAGCTTTGATTAAAATGCATCACTTATTCTCTTTGATTGTCATTTTGCATTGTATATTTGTTATTTTAACTGCCATGAATATTTGCATTTATGTTTTACTTTTGCCTGATATTATAATATATATGTATATATTTCTTGAATATTTTTCATTTTTTCGTACTAACGAGGTTGCTTTTTAATAGCTATGGGTAGGGTGAAACAAAATGCATTGAATGATGGAAAGAAAAAAGCTATTTTTGGTTTGGAATGAATTGTGCAGTAAAAATGTGAAAAACAGTAATATATTAAATAACTCCCGTGAGGTGCGGTTATAGTTTTCAAATGAATCCCTTAATATTAGCTACATTCGATTATAAAATTGCAAAATTACAAATTCACCCTTATATATTAAATTTAAAATAACGTATTAAGTAAAAAAAATTAATCTAAACCGTCAACTAAACATATATGTGTGGATAGGATTAGTTCTAAGTTTTTACAATAATGTGGGTTTTTATTTGAACTACATCCTATATATATATATATGTATATATATAGGTATCCGATTACGCAGATAGGATTTGACTCGTCTCCCTACAAAAAATAAAAAATTGAAAGGATTAAAATTGAATTTGACTTGGTTTTTCCCCTAGCTAAAACAATAATTGGAGAAGATGATTAATGAAAATTAGATCACCCACTCCCACTAATAATAGATTTCATTTCAAATTCTTTTCTTCACACATTCACATCATCCACAATTTCTCTCTCTAAAACCAGAAGAGACACAGATTTCTCTCTCTAAAACCAGAAGAGAGAGAGAAAGATAATTTGGAAATGTGTCCTCTCAGAATAATTTTGATCTTCCTCTCTGCTACCCTCGCCGGAATCTTCGTTCTCAGAAACCTCAAGTCCTCGCCCGACCTCGCAAACGACGCTGTCAAAGAAGAAACCGAGTCATCCGACTCCGTTCCCCTTTCTTCGAAGGTATTCTACCTCTATTTTTCTCATTTTTATGTCCAAATTCTACATTTTTCTTCAATAAATTACTAGGATGAATAATATGGTCTTCGGAGATTGTAGAAACTGATAATTTACGAACTGTATAGACGCAATTGAAAAGTTTTAGCTGAAATTTGTGTTTTACAGCTGTTAAAATATGAATTTTAGAATAGAAAATGAAAATGCCATGGGAATTGAACGCTATTATGTTCATTATTGTTGTTTTCGTATGCGTAAAATATGCAGTGAGCTGATTCTATACGGTGTAATTAGGTTTACTCGGCGTTTGGGAAGGGATTTTGGACTTGCGTGGACATGGCAAGCGGAAGATATCTGTGGAGGAATTTGGTTGCATCGAGCTCTTCGTCAGCGGCTAAGCTTGCTGCTGATTGATCCAATTGGTAATGTTGTAATTGGCCTTGGAGGTGATTTTCTTGTGGTCGTTTCTTGTATTAATTCTAATTGTGTGATCGATTCTCGATGATGAACCCTTCAAAATTTATATGATTTTATTTATAGAGCTCATATAACGCGCACCATGAATTGTATTACTGTGCTGTTGGTATGAAATGATGATTCTTTGTATAGTTTCAGATTATACAATGTATATCCCCTTTTTATTCCTTCTCACTCTTATTCATATACTCGAAACTATATTCAAAATGTAGAATACATTTGGTGGTATGTTCCAAGTGAAGTTCTTTTTATCTTACACTTCAAAAAGAAGTTCTTTTTATTGCTTTCTGTTTTTAGCGGTTTTGCTCCTTGTTTAAATATACTATCTTGTGAGCCTGGTGTTATGGAGTGGCATCAATTACTGAATCAGTCTCTCGATTTCAGCTTTCTTGTAAGAATTTTGTAATATCTCCCAAAATTAGGAAATATTCTGCCATCCACTTCTTTGTTGTGATCACGGCCTTTGGCCTGGCTTTTCATTCTTTTTGTCAAGGCTTATCTGCATCTACTCACTAAGAGTTTGGGTTGATCTCGATTATCTCGTAGATGGTTTGAATGTTTAATTTATCTATTGAAGAAAATCAAGGCACTTCTTTTGGCATGCTTTGTACAAGATGCATTTCACTGTCTGTCATGTGGTATGAAAGACTTGGTGGAGTTTCGGAGCTCTCTCTCTCCCTCTCTTAGCGATGTTATAAACACCCAACATAAAATGATGACTCTGTTTTAATCTGGAGTCTACATGAATGATTTTAACCATGCTGTTGTGATTGCTCATCACTGTTTATTCAATTATGATGAACAAATATTACCTATTTAGTAACAGCTTTACTACTAACTCATGTTCCTCTTTAAGCTTTCGTTGAGATATTTTTGCTTTTTTGAGCTTGTGTTGTTGTAAATGCTGCCTCATGTTTCTGCTTAACTTTCTTTTGTACAGATATTAGTTTAATGTAAATGTAGCTGATAATTATTTGGCAGCTACCTGTTAGAAGATACTAAGTTCAATACAATTAGAATGTTGATAATACAGTATTAAGTTGAATGTTTCCTTATGTCTATGGATTGGCTTGATCCTACGTGTTTCACTTGTTACTGGCTAAATTTTGCTACAAAGTTATTGATCCATCTGAGAAATCTCTATTCTAAAATGATGTTTTGTGTCTCATGTTACTTATTGTTCTGTAAATGAAAGACGGTGGTGAAAATTGTGGGATCTTTTTTCAATTGCATTTGTCATTGAAACTGTTTCACAAAACACGATATCCTATATTCATATTTCAACGAAAATGAACGGTGAGTGTGTATACTATTATATTATTATTTACTTTTAAGGTGATTTCACCTCAAAGTGAAGTTTGTTGTCGATAAGCATACAAACACAAGGTGGTTACCGTTCTCATCAACTACCATTCGCAAAAATCTTATGAAACTTATCTGATAACTCACTCGGAAATTTTTTGGCTTAAAAAACACTGTCATCTTTAGTTGGTCCAAAATTTTGATTCGAGCTATTAAGTGAACAACAAATATAAGTATAAATTAAATTTATAAATTTGGATTAAAAAACACTATAAGATTAAAGTACGAACTATAATTTAAGGATAAGAATAATTATGATTAGAAGTTACGTTTTACGACTCATGAGGAAACTAATGCGGTCCAAATTCTATCCTTAAAGCCCGATCGAGTCAAATTTGAAATTTGGGCCCGTAAGCTGAAAAACCGAAAGGAAAATGTACTTATAGAAATATATTTATATATTTTCGCAACGGTCAAATTTCAACGACCGAAACTGAGGAATCCATTGGAGCAGTGAGACAGTGAGCCATGGGGAAAAGAAAGGGGCGAAAAGAGGCAAAAGAAGCCCAAATCCCAGCAGCAGATCAAATCGCCAAAAATGGTGAACAACAAGAAGAAAAAGGACCGGGCTTCTTCGCCTGCTACCTGCTCACATCTCTCTGTCCCCGATTCAAAAGCCACACCTACATCGGGTTCGTCTCTATTCCATTCAACTCTATTTCTTGATTATACAAGCTTGAAATATAAATTTGTAGATTTCTTTTTTTTGCTGCAGATATACTGTGAATCCACGAAGAAGAATACGGCAGCACAACGGCGAAATAGGGAGCGGCGCGTGGCGCACCAAGAGGAAGCGCCCCTGGGAAATGGTGCTCTGCATCTACGGCTTCCCTACTAATGTTGCGGCTCTTCAGGTTCTTTCTCCTCTTCTTTTTCAATGGAATTTTTTTTTTTAAAATATAAAAATAAAAATATTGAACCGGATCCGAGGATTTTGGTCCTCTTTCCATCTATAATCTATCAGCTTTCCATATTGGTGAAATTTGTTCTTTTCATATTTAAATCGCGAATGGTTTTGTTTCCAACAACAGCTTGACACTCCTTGATAATAAAATGCCTAATTTAATTGAGAGAACGTGCTAAATATTTGCACTTCTTGTTTTTCTTTTGCCTGTTGATGCATAACTGATCATTATGTATCCCAATCATCTTGTTTTATCCGCTTGCTATCGTCTTGTTCGTGCCTAAATAATTAATTTATGATGAAGCTGCTTTTTTGGTTTAAGATTTATGCAAAGGAGTTGATCAATTATGAAGCAAGCATCAGAAAGATGCGATCTCATGATCTACTGTAATATAGCTGTCTGCTTATCTGCTATAAGTATTTGAATTAAAATTCGATGAATTTGCATTGATGAATTTCTGTATCTGCCAGTTCGAGTGGGCGTGGCAGCACCCGGTAGAATCTCTAGCGTTGAGGAAGGCGGCTGCGAGTTTCAAATCTCTATCTGGACTTGCCAACAAGATCAAATTGGCTTATACAATGCTAACCCTTCCTCCCTGGCAAAGGTGTGAATTCTGTTGCTAACACACTAGGATTCTTCTGAACTTAAGGAGTGTCCTTTGTTTTCTGTTTGGTTTTTCGCATCTATATTCACAACTTTCTATGGTTTGCTTCACTTTGTCAGCTTGAACCTCACGGTAAACCTGTTCTCAACAAAATACCGACAGCATACCTCCGCCTGTCCAGCCTTGCCCGAGCAGATGCAGACCCAAGTCTGTTCCATGGATGAGCTGCCATGTTACAATGCGGATGTGTGTATAAACGATGAATGTGATGATATTGTAAACGACTGCAGTTTCCGTGGATCGAAAGATAAAGAATCAACAAGAGCAGTGAGGGACGAAGGAGTTCACAATTCTCCTAGCTATGATCATATTTCTGAAGAAAACTTCAACCAGCAGATAAATCATACTGATGGTGCTAGTCTTGAATCAAGAAGATGGGTTTCGTCTCTAACCAGAGAAGAAGATGAGGTGAGATTCTGTATCAGTAACGACTCCCCTGCCAGAACATTATTTTCGTCTTCCAGCTCCTACATTGCTGAAGAGAGTCCCGGGTTTGTCGAGTTCACTACAGTGTCTGATGAGTCACTTGACAAACAACCGGAAAAGGACAGATATCGAGTGTTGATCACGAGTCCTGATATCAGCGGTCACGACGTGGAGATCATAGATCCTTTTACGCCTTCACCTTGCAAGAAGAGAAGGCCGAATCTGTGCCCTGAGGTGATTGACTTGACCAACTCTCCCATCTTTGTATAGTTAGTGATGATGTAATGTAACGTGTAAGCTAGAATAAGGATGTGATAGATGATCACATGAGATAATTCATAATGTAATGTATTATTTATCAAGGTTTGTGTTTCAATAAGGATGATTTGTTGTTGAAATGGTTTGTGATAAAATGAATATGAATATGATAGTTCGTTTTTTACTGGGACAAAATGCACAAGGTTAATTTTAGGGTTAGGAAAATAAGAGCTATTATGTTACCCAACTACCTTTTTAGTAAGAATCAGTGGTATCTAACAAAACAACCTTAAAAATCAATCACGTAAATGCTACACCATAAATGGTTTATCAACCATCCACCGATACGACTTATAAATGTGGACACAAGTAATTTTCCATTGAGGCACACTCTAATGCACCAATCCTAATTGTGTTTAATAAACCTTAATGGGGATTGATGGATTATTGAATCCTAATTGGATTTAATTAAGACAGATTAACCGTAAGTCCGAAAATACACAATTTTTTGCCATTGCCGATTACGATAACATCTACTACGATTGTGAATCCCAGCAAATGCAGCAACCAACAAAATGATCGAAGAGGAAGAAACTCTACAGACAAAACTTTACAATAAAATGATCCGAAAAGTACACAAGTTTTTCCCATTTCCGATTAGATAAGATCGAAGTGGAAGAAAATCTACAGAAAAAAATTCAAGCTATGAACACGATCATGGGTTAAACAAAATAATCATTTCAATAGTTACCTGAATGCTATACTTGAACCCCAAAAAACTAGAAAAATGCATAAAAATCTAATGAACTAAAATTTTCCAGTGTCAGAAGATAAAGGCAGTTGTTCTTGCAGCAGAAACAGCTGCTGCTGAAGGGGATCTTGATCTCGCTGCTGCTCCGAATGTCGCTCCTGCTCGTGCTCCTGCGACGATGATGGTGGCAGGAGCTCTTCCTGTTGCCGGCTGGGCTCCGGCTGAGGCTGAGGTTCGCCCTGCCAAGCCCACACAATGTCTTGTAGGCCGGGTCTGATACCCTCGTCGAACATCTTCTGATACTCCAGCGAATCTCCGCTGGTTTTCTTGACCTCCACCAAATGAAAGGCAGGGGTGAGCACGAAGATCTCAGCATCAATCGACAAATACCCCTTCCGACCTTCCTTTGTTCCTTGAAACTTGAACAACCCCGCGTCCTTTTTGCTTATCTTGAGCTTCATGCGCTTGGCGAGCTCTTCCAGCTTCGATATGATAACGGAAGCCGGCTTCATCGAAATGAATCGAGCTTCTTTCTTTACAGAAGGCTCCTCGAAGAGTCGGGATAGGTCGAATCCAGCTGATAGGGAGATGATATCGAACGCGTTCAAGTTGGAGAGCCGAGAAATGTATTGTCCGTCTTCGGCCGACGTAGCACTACTGTCGTCGTGCAGGCTCGTGGATGTGCTGCTCTCGGGATCGTGTCCTTCGGATTTTGAGTTTAACCCTTGTTTGAACCAAGTACTCTCCTTGATCTTCGCGATCGAAGTTCGACTCATTGGATTAGGATCCAATATTCTCATAAGCAGCCTCTGCGCCTCGGGGGAAATCCATTTAGGGCATTTGAACTCGGCCTTCCCGATCTTTCTGTACAGCTCCATCAAATTAGAGCTGTGAAACGGAAGATACCCAGAAAGCAAGACGAAAAGGATCACCCCACAAGACCAGATATCAGCTCTGGTGCCATCGTAGCCTTTCCTGCTGATCACCTCAGGGGCGACATAGGCAGGGGTCCCACACCTCGTGTGGAGGAGGCCATCCTGGCGCCTTGATTCTGCCAGGGCGCTCAAACCAAAATCGGAGATTTTCAAATTCTCATTCTCGTCTAACAATATATTCTCGGGCTTCAAATCCCGGTGGTAGACGCCCCGGCTATGGCAGAAATCGACTGCATTTATCAACTGATGGAAATATTTTCGTGCTAGATCTTCCTTTAGCTTCCCTTTCGCCACCTTGTTGAATAGCTCACCTCCTTTGGCATATTCCATCACGAAGTATATCTTTGTCTTGGTAGCCATGACCTCATAGAGATGAATAATGTAAGGATGCCGGACCAATCTCATAATTGATATTTCCCTCTTGATTTGGTTTATGATCCCGACCTTCATAATTTTATCCTTGTCTATCACTTTGATGGCTACACTCTGCCCGGTTTGGAGACTCCTTGCGTAATAAACTTTCCCGAACGTGCCTTGCCCTAATAACCTCCCTAATTCATATCTATGCATCAACACCATACTCTTATTATCCATACTGAAAAACTACAGAAAACACTATAATAGACTATCCCCTCTTGGCCTCGGAAGAGTTAATTATGAAGGCCATGGGATGTGATGAAGGGCTCAACCATCGTCACCCAAGATTCCTATCAAAGTAGCTGGGGATTTAGGAGAAAAAGATAACCTTGAATAGAAAGCAGGGGAGGTGTACGCTCTATCTTCTCCACTCTTGTCCACGTGAAAGAAAGGCAACTCATATAAGGCCAAGACTTTGTGATCCTTAGAGTTATAACTCCTATTTTGCAAGAACATTTTTCAGTATATCCCGACTTCTCTCTTCACAAGACCAGTAAAGCAGAAGCTGAAAAGTTTGGTGTGAACTTATTCAACTTCGCCACATTGTTTGAACAGGGATTCCAAGGAATCAGTTGACCATAAAAAGTTAAGCTTACTCTGCATAACAACATACATACAGAAAATCATCAAATTGCAGAACGTTATGAAGTTTAAAGTACATATAGCAAGAAAATTCAAGTATGTAAGAGGCAGAAAGAGATTATAAAAGCGTAGCTCGTAATTAAGGAATTACAATACTACCATACCAAGACAACATTAAAATCCTAGCACAGTGACAGTTCTTTGAAGACCAACTGAATCAAAATTGTGTGTCAATGCTTTTTAAAGAAGCTACATAGTATAATTGTAGCACATCATGGAATGTGCAAGTGTTAGCAACATCATACTTTTTTGATGTATTTCCAACAATGGAGGTGTTAGCAACACCAGACTGCCTTACACATTAAGATAATAATCTAAAAATAATGGAAGTTTCGAGTATATTGGATTCTAGGCAGCTTATGAAATCGAATGGAGCAAATCAAGCAAAAGCAGCAGACAACAACACTTAGCTTCTCTATGCGAAGTTCAGTCATCAAACCTTTATGAATTGAAGAAATCCCTCAAACTAGTGAAAATAGCTATTTCCTAGTTTCTTATATTCATATTCCATTTCTACCTCTGCCCCCCTCCCTTTATTCCCAATTTCTTGTTTAGGAAATGAATCTGGGACCGATCATCATTGACACGAAATACCTAAATCATCATCATCATGCCTAGACAGTGATCAGGGGATTACAGAATCCAAAATTGATTTTATCTGCTGCAACCAAAATTGAAAAGAAAGAAAACAAAGCTGACACGATTTCCTTTCAAGTATCAAGAAAAAGACGGAGACTTTTCGTTATTGAGTATGAACAACGAATCCGACCAAAAACATGAGAAGAAAGCTAGCATAATTCACAGAATTTACTCCAAAAAAAAAACACAGAATCACGACCCATTTTAAAGAAATACTACAATTTAAGGAACCCCAAAAGTAGACGCAAAGATTGGTAGTATTCAGCCAAATTATACATGAGAAATAATGATAAAAAAAGACGCCATTTGCAACTAAAAATATTTCCATCAGAAGCACTCCATCCCATTAGGGTCACTTAGATTATTAAGGAATCAAGAAAATAAGAAGAATAAAAAATTTGTAACCTTTTTTTTGTGTTTTCCCGGCCAGAGAGAGGGAGAGCGCGAGAGAGCTCGGTGTGCTCGTGATGTTGATGTAAGCTACGTTGTAAGTTGTGTTGGGATTGGAATTAAAAGTGTGAAACAAAGATCGAATCTGAGTTTTGGTGTTCTTTCGCCAAAATTGTTCGTGCCAGCAATTAATAATCTTTTTCCTTAAAAATACATTTTCAAATCTCTTTAAAATAATATATTATAAGACTATTATAGTTTTATTTCAGTATGAAAAAATGCAATTATTGAAAGTTTTAGTTCTAATTTTTATTAATACTTTATTCAAGTCTTACAAATTGATTTCATCCTTAATTTTAGTCTGTTAGAGATTTTTTGTGTCGAAAAGTCTATTAATAGATCATCAACATAGTGTAGTTTATGTCTCTCTTTTTTTAAAATCATAAATTTTAAAAAAAAAAAATAAGACACATAAAACAAAATTCCTTGATGACATGAATCCTTTCAGTTATTCACATTACCAAATTTATACAAGTGGAATTAATACGGGTTGGACTTTGTCATCATAAATTGTTAGTCGGCTAAAATTGACACTAAATTAATTTATGAAACTTGAATAATGTATTAATTGAAGTTCAAACTAAAACTAATATAAAATCAATTTATGGAACTAAACTAGTGTATTATCCATTATACTACAATATGTGTAAAATTATGACAGAGTGCAACATATATCGCTAGCCAAACAAGGTTGCAGCAAAAAATGTATGTATAAGGATAAATATTCCCACAATCACAGCAACAAAAGAAACATGCTTCACATTCTCTGATATAGGAAATTAAATATTATTATAAAGATTTAGAGTTGCGAGGTTTAATAATATGTGGAGAAAATTAGCCGAATTGGGCATTGAGAATGATTTTGACTCGTATATGATTCCATAGGTAGAATTTTGTATCCACAAAATTACAAAATAGTATCTGCATAGGTGGGGTAGTTGTCCTGACTTATTATCTGGACTATTTATAGATTATACATTAATATATTACCGGAAAAGGATGTCGGTAAACTGTGCTCCTGACACTTTTTGCACATGATAAATAAATAATATTCTCTTCGTATCCTAATATTCAAATTACCACAGAGATGAGGGGAAAAAGAAAACCGAAGACAACACTAAATCCTCAAAGTGGGAGTTACTACTAGCATAAAAGAATTCAGTTTAATTAATAGGGAGCCCAACTTATATACTCAACTTTCAAAATATATGTACCACTCATATTCAATCTAAAAATTAACTACACCTCATACCCAAACCTATTAAAAAACTATATTTTGATTCAAAATTCTGCAAATTGCAGACGACGTGATGTGAGATGAGAGGGAATTGATTCTTTTTTTTTTTTTTTCTGTGCAACATTTAACGTCTTTGTTGACCAACATTTATACAAGTAAAACAGATTTCAGATTTTTCTTCATTCTTGCAATTTCAGATTTTGAAATCTCTTCTCTCTCGCAATTTCTTTCAGTTTTCAAAAATTTTGAAACACTCTTCTCGCAATTTTTTTCACGCCGAAGGATAAGAAGATATTGTAGAAAGATAAGAAGAGAGACCGTGAAGAAAACCGAGATAATTCTCGCAATGTTACTTGTTTCGGTCGATCGGAGACAACAATTTCGAACGGAAACAACGTTTGTCGACCGGAAACAACAAATTAATTCAATTTCTTGAATTAATTTGTTGTTTCCGATCGAATAAATCATCTTTCCGGTCGACCGGAGAGAAGGCTTCACGACCGGAAAGATGGTTTATTCGAACGGAAACAACGATTAATATGTATATATTGGAAAATTTTATGTAATTCAAGATTTAATTTTATGTTTCTGGAAATTTTATGTTTCCGGTCAAGATTTAATTCATATTAAATTTTATGTTTCCGGTCAAGATTTAATTCATATTAAATTTTATGTTTCCGGTTAAGATTTAATTTTATGTTTCCGAAAATTTTATGATTCCGGTCAAGATTTAATTTTATGTTTCCGGTCAAGATTTAATTTATATTAAATTTTATGTTTCCGAAAATTTAATATATCAACATAATACTAATTGCATATGAATGGATGGAATTAATATGTTTCCGGAGTTTAATTAACATAATATGTTTCCGGAAATTTAAAGAATTAATATGTTTCCGAAAATTTAATTATATGTTTCCAAAAATTTAATTAATTACTAAAGAATTAATATGTTTCCGGAAATTTAATATATCAACATAATACTAATTTAATATGACCGGAAACAACAAATTAATTCAATTTCTTGAATTAATTTGTTGTTTCCGGTTGAATAAACCATCTTTCCGGTCGATGAAGCCTTCTCTCCGGTCGACCGGAGAGAAGGCTTCACCCGGAAAGATGGTATTGAATTAATTTGTTGTTTCCGGTCATATTAATATATCAACATAATACTAATTTAATATGAATGGATGGAATTAATATGTTTCCGGAGTTTAATTAACATAATATGTTTCCGGAAATTTAAAGAATTAGTATGTTTCCGAAAATTTAATTATATGTTTTCGGAAATTTAATTAATTATTAAAGAATTAATATGTTTCCGAAAATTTAATATATCAACATAATACTAATTTAATATGTTTCCGGAGTTAAATATATGTTTCCGGAGTTAAATATGTTTCCGTAGTTTAATTAATTTTCCGGTCAAACATGGAATTAATATGTTTCCGAGTTAAATTTGTACCATTCATTTCGCAATCATTTACTGATTTACTTGTTTTGTCAATGTCACAATTGACATCGAAACTAACGAACTCTGTAGATATATATTAAAAAAAGCAAATGAGTATACAATGTATCAATTTTTCAAAATGGTTACTTGTATATATAGTTTGAACGTTGAAATTGTCACACCAGGTTCTGGCTGTGTGATTTATTTATAAGCCCTATTACATTGTAATATGTGCTAGTATTTTTCATCGTTTTAAAAATATGTATATAATATTTTCTTTCTCATTTTTACGGAATCAAACACATAAATATGCTACGGATAACGATACGAAAGCACGACATGTACATGTACGAAATTAATAAGTTATAGTTCAATCTTATCATGTCATGTGGACATGATAAAAACACGGATCATATAGTGTCCGTAATACACGATAATTTATATATATATATATATATATATATATATATATATATTCATTTTTCATAGTTTTTGTTTGAATTTAAAGTTTCATGTTTTGTCAACACAAATAAAATCGTTCATATTCGTATTTGTATTGTGACCGTACGTATTTGTACATTTTATGTAGTGTTCATATATATTAGGCAGATTTTTAATAGGTCGTTTACATATTTGGTCTTATCATACCGTGTTGTTATCATTTACGAATGGTATGCTCTAATTAGGGATATTCCATTTTCTTAACAAAATCATGGTGATTTTCTTTTTAGTAAAATCATGGTACTTTTTAAACTTGTCATAGTATATAGACACATACACACTTATATGCTTTGTGCTGCAGAGTTGATTTCAAGAATAAAGTATAACAAACCACATACACAGTGCCACATGCTGTTTACAATTTCTCATTAAGAAAAAAAATGTGCTTATTTCCAAAGGGAATCGCTTCCTCCGAGAGCACACATATCTCACTCATATGAGAATATGAGAGAGTAAATTACGGTGAATCAATTATTAAGAAGTTATGAGGATTTTTTCTAGTATCCACAAATAACCACCTTAAAAAATATGAAACTTCCACATCCCAGTTCTATAAGGTGTTGGTTGGTATGCATGAATTAAAACTAACATCTTCCTAAGTAAAATGTAATTTTAATTGAGTGAGAAGAAGCTTAATTTCGTCTTCAATCTTACTCGCTCTAATTTTTTATAAGTGTCTCGGCCGTCAAATTACACATACCACATTAATTAATATTAAAAGGAAATATACATGCAACTATTTATCAATTATTAAAAATATTAAAGATAGATAAAATGGAAATTAAAAACGATATTAATTTACTATCACATTTCGAACTAGACACTTATTTAAAAATAAGAAAAAGGTGTCAATACGATATTCAAAAAAAAAAGTGTCAATAGCCCGATTTGAGATTTCAACCAAACCCTCAATAGAGCAATCAAGACACAACCTCCTAATTCTTTCTAAGCTCAAGAGAACCCCGCCGGAGCAATCCTCGTCGGGGTCCACGTCATCATCATCGTTATCCCTGTGGTCAACGACATCATCGCCGTTAAACGAGTTGAACCGGCATAGGGCTTCGAGCCCTCCGAGGATGTCTTTTGATTCTAGGGTTGGTGCCAGAATTGAAGAGGATGAATGCGAGTCGCCAGTCGGAGCGAGGTCGCCGGGGTGCTCTATAAGCATTATCAGGCTATTGCTCCGAGAATTTTCGTGATGTTTTTACGGCTAATTTATTATGCGTCAATAAAGTAAAATCCGTTTCTTGCATATTTCTACTTTTCTTTTCTTTTTTTTCTTTTTTTCTTCTTTTAAGCAGATGGGAAAAAATGAAGTAGCGGAGATTAATGAAAATCTGTACAAGCTAACTTTGCAGTGATCTCACGTTTGCATGACATATAATTAATTGCTTATACCCCTCCCATTTTCAAATTTAATTATGGTTTTATCCTTTTGATTTTGGGTTGGAATATCTTAAAGCAAAATTTTATTTGCTGAAAGGAATGGATACTTCTCTTAATACATGAGTTCACGTGTGCCATTAATTCTATGTCGCTACTAAGATTTAGTTAATTAGAGTTCGTGGTTTAAGATCTACGCTTCATTTCATAGTTTATTTGCTGCATTCATTCTTCTTCTTGTCCTTCAAATTTATTAGAAATAAACTATATACATAAATAGAATCGTTATTTTGCTTTTCACTCGACACTAGCTAGTAAAGTTTAATGGATGTAACAATTTTCACCAAAGTAAACTATGTTATATAACTGGATTCGTTTTTTCTTTTTTTTCTTTTTTTTTTGGGGTTTTTTTTTTCATGAGCAACATCCTGCATTCATGTATAACGGCATGTACTTAGCAAAGTTCAAGATCTTAAAAGAAATATCAAAAATATATTTGAGTTGATTTTATCTACTCTGTGGGGGGAATAATAGCATGTGCAGCATCTGAACTGAATTCTCTGTTAGTTTTAGTACTGCGCCATATTCTAATTTGGTAATTAGGCCATGCAAAATTAGTCCATATTCCTTTTTCGGCCCGTTCCAAAATAATAGTCTCATTGCCAAAAGTGCACTAAATTTCATTTTTCCAATATGTACATAGTTAACTCTATTTTTAACAAAAAAAAATTATTCTATTTAGATGTCTAATGACGGTGAAAATTGCAGGCCAAGTTTAGTACTGCATGCTCCAACTAGCTTAAATATAGTTGATATAATTGGTAAAGAGGTAAGTACGTTTTTTGGTGCATACAATATTTGTTGGTTTGTTAGCTATACCTTTCTAAATTCAATTAAAAAATTGCAAAATCCAAACTATATAATTCGATTTCAATAATATAATTGCAGACTATACAATTGCAAAAGCCCAGCTCAAACTGATGGGCCCTGTTAGAGGGTGTACGTCAATTAATTTATAACGAAATGTGTGAAATTTTAATTTCATTCATCATGTCTAAATTGATAACTGAATTCTCTACTGTTTATTTAAATTTTTCTTCAATTTCGAATTAATGCCCCTGGTATTTATTTTGTCGGTTGTACCTTGCAATCTTTTATCCCACTTTGGTATTTCATTACGTGCCCCACTCATTTTTTTGTTAGATTGTAATCATTTGTTTCATCAATTTCATACTCTTCGGTTTTAATTTGATTTTAAAATTACTAGGATTCACTAGTCTAATTATGATTTATAATTAATTTCTACATTTAATTTACAATTTATAATTAATAGTTTATTCTTATGGTTTGTTAATCCATAATTACGGTATATAACTTTTAAAATTTTAATTTGTATTGATAAATGTCTCTTTCACGCAGGTAGATTCGATATTTCCCCAGGTTTAATTCGCTATAAGAGCACTTGTTTTGAAGCTTTCCTCATCCATTGAAGAATAGAGGAAACTCAGCTCTTTATTGAAGTTCAAGGGGACTCGTTGATTGCTCGAAGGAGCAGTAACGAACTAACGATGGATAATAATAATAATAATAATAATAATAATAATAATAATAATAATAATAATAATAATAATAATAATAATAATAATAATAATAATAATTGTACAATAATAAATTTTATTAAAATTGTGAAATTGATAATGAAATATAATGCACAAAAGATTACGAGACAATTAATGGTCCGAATCAAATTAATACACTTGACAAACAATCAAAGCTGCCAATCAGAAATGAATACAAAAGCGCCAAACAATCCTTTATGTGGATGACTAACCAAATAAAAACAATTTTTGTTATATAAAAAAATCGACGTTTATTGCTCGGATTGAAACCATGCATCTCAGTTCTCTCCTCAATTGGCCCTCCTGCAGTTTTTCCTAATCTCGCCGCTGGATCCAGTGAGAGGGCTAATGTTACCCATCCTGATCATGGCGGCGACGAAATCATCAGCGAAGGCGTCGGAGTTCTTGCTGTAGGTCTCGACGAGCTTGTCAGTGGAGCCGCCGTTGTAGAGGACCTGGTCCGAGTGGAGCAGGCCCTTCTTGTCAAGGAGGTTCTTGTAGTAGCTGCCATCGAAGAAGGTCGGAGACTTGACGTCGAGTGGGGCCAGGTTGTTGTCTCCGGCGCCGTTTCTGCTGGGGCAAATTCCCTGCCTCGTCCGAGCGAATGAGCCGTCGATGTTGCTCTCGTTGTATATGCGCGCTCTGAACGTCGTGCATGTCGCTTGCCCTATCGTGTGTGCTCCTGCATATATATCAATTAACATAAATAAATAAATTATTGGACAAAACAAAATACGTTAATTATTAGAGCATAGGTAGTGAAGTGTATGAGGGTTGTACTTTTCGACTCTGGTATCGTATTAGAATTGGACATATTATATTGTTTAAAAAATTGAAAGTCGAATTGAACCAAACTATAAAATTTGGTTCAATTAATTCGATTTTTTTGTGTCAGTTTTGTTTCGAATCGAACCAAATAACCAGAGTTTATACATTTATATTTTTTAAGTATTATTAGTTTTATTAACTATTGATTTTGAGTTTAAACTTACTTTATTAAACTATTGTTATTTTTTAAGTATTATTAGTTTTATTAACTATTGATTTTGAGTTTAAACTTACTTTATTAAACTATTGTTATTAATAAATTTTAAGAATGATTGAAATTTATCTTTTTTATAAAAAATATAAAAATTTGAAATAATTTCGATTCGATTATTTTTGAGAATTTTAATTATTCTCTGGGACAAAGAGGATTTCAACATAGTGTTTTAGCTTACCCGATAAGACGACCATGTCCTTTGTGGAGAGCCCTAGGTTCTGGAACCTGTTGATGAGGTTGTTGAGGTTGGAAGTTGGGGGTGGGATGACGCCGCTATTCGCAGCGGCAAGGCTTGCAGTTTTCGAGTCCCTTCTTCCTAGCTTCACATCCCATGTTGGCCCTCCCAGCTGCATATTTCATCATTTTAATTTTGTTAATTATAATTATTAATTTCCAACACACATGAATTATCTAAACAGTGACTATGAATTACTGACAATGGCGGTGGAATCTCGAGCGGCAATGGCTAAGATGTCGGCGCAGGAGACGACGCCGGGACAGACGGACTCCACTTTGGATTTGATGTCGTCAACTACGTTGAACCCCCGGAGCGAGTTGTTGTTCGGACCGGCGGTCTTCTCCCCTCTCGACGACGATGTGTCGTCCAGTAGTACCGATCCATCGCAACCCTGTTATCGACCTTGTCATCGTTAGCTCGTGTATATACTAGCAAGCAAGGGTGAATGCAGAAAAATAGTTTAGGATAAGTTAAAATCGTAAATTAATTTATGTTGACGAAAAGTGTTAAAATAAAAATTTCGTAAAGATAACTTAATTTTTTTGGATTGTGACCTCAAGCACCCCTGGATCTGCTTATACTAGCTGGATAGCATGCGCAAAATATCATAATAACTTCAATGATAAATCTATTGGTAAAAAGTAGATAAATCCTAAATATATATAGAAGTATTTTTATTTTATATTATATTACTAAATTATCCTTAGAAGAAGAAAGTACTTGGACAAAGCAGTCGTGGAAGTGGAGACGGAGAAGGGAGGCACCCATGCGCTTCTCCTTAGAGATGGCGGACTCAACGACGGATTCGACTGCGTCGAACACCTTGGGGCATGTTTTCTTGTAGTAATCAGTGGTTAGCTGAGCGGAAGCGCCGCCAGTCAAGAGCGCTGCCGTCACTAATAAACTGGCGATCACAGCCATTGACGTTGAAGTGGAGGAAGAGGAAGATGAAAAAGCCGGCATTTTCAGCACAAGTGAAAGAGATGAAAATATGGATGAGGAGTTAGTTAATTTGATGAGAGAAAAAGGGTGGGTATATATAGGATGCATTTGGGCAAGACAGCTTACCTGTTTTGCATGCAAGAATATGTCAATTCACACCAATTCGGGGATTATGTCAAAGTAAGGATTAATTAAGATTAGAAACACGTTTACTTGGACGACGAATTGAAGCAATATAATTGGTGCGGCAGGTGCAGAAATTGTCAAAATAATTATTTAATTCATATTATCATTGGCTTTCAACTATATGGTAAATATAATGATAATTAAGGTTAGCCAATTCACATCAATTAAATTCATGAAATATTGCTATTTCGCTGATAATTTTAGTTTATTTTATCGAGAATGTACTTATAGATTAATTAAGTGAATAAATGTCAGTACTCTAGAAGATCGAGAAGAAGTTAATTAAACTAAGTGCAAATTCAAGACCATCTTATAAGTAGATGAGAATACGTACATTTTAATCATATCATATTATTTTTAAATACAGTAAAGATGTCATATGTACATTTCAAGGACGCATTACATTTCAAAATAAGGCATTAATGTTTCTAACACCTTTTGCAATGAAATCTTTCTCTTAATTTGAACTTTTCTATCAAACACTTTCGGTCTTAATTATTAATTAATTTGAAGGAACGCTCTACTTTAACTTCTTTCCGATTTTTTTTTTTGAAATGGGATCTCTGTTCTAGCTAGCTTCTTTTTGAGTTACAAGAATTAG
Source organism: Salvia rosmarinus (assembly GCA_036937905.1). Lineage (NCBI taxonomy): Eukaryota > Viridiplantae > Streptophyta > Magnoliopsida > Lamiales > Lamiaceae > Salvia > Salvia rosmarinus. The sequence goes on from CM072820.1 coordinate 62,098,845, forward strand.
GAACCCGGACCTTTTTCTAATTAATACTCATTAATTAATACCAACAGATATAGGGGTACGGTCTTAATTTTATTTTTCTCATTTCACATTAGAATCTGATGAGCATTTATCATTATCCATAGTAACTTGATATATATATAGAATGAGGTTCATTTTAACGTAAGAATTAAGAATCACAAAAATTTGTTATGATCAAAATGAATTTGTTGGTATATAATTACTGAATTTAAAAATTTAAAATTTTCACCTAGCTCAAATCCCACGGGAGATTAAAATTTTTTTTTAATTCAATAACTTTCCCAACAAATTCATTATATTTTATAATAAATTCATCATTTTTTATTCCCACGTTAACCCTACCCTTCATATAGCTGGATATATTACATAAGTTGTGGGTGTTTTATCTAAACTAAACAACCTACCATTCGTTGACTTCATCAATAGTATATGTAATTGTACTATACAACATTGCCCCGTTTCTTGACATTTGGAGTGCGTGTAGCAGCACCATAACACATTTGAAGTATTTAGCAATCATTAATTATTTTGGTTAACGAATGCTTTTATTAAATTATAATGAAATTAATTTTGTTGACTTACCATATCCATAATTTTATTTTAAATTTGTTTCAACCGTAACAAACAATAGCATTGATAATATGTTTTACCGGATCTGGATTAAGTTCATGCATATGAGTCTTGAATGTGTTTAAACGATAAATTAAACTTGAGCATAGCAAAATCCAATTCGATTCAACTGAGTTACACCAAACCTTTTCCTTGGACTTATATATAGCTGTTGTTTTTCTTTTTACTTAAATTATATAATTTTGGCCGAGGATTTCCGTGTCAAGATTCTTGGAGGTGTAATATTCACATTTTCCCACCACGTCTTGTAAATTTTCATTGATGTACAAAGCTGATTGTCTACTTTACTAATTCTCAATCAAATCATTCTAGAATTCTAGTGCTTTGCGTGAGTTTAACAGAGTATTTCTACTAGTATGTAGGTTATTCCTTATTTTCGGTTCAGTTAATTTTATTAGGACATATAATGGGGACTCAATTTCAAAAATGTTAACTGCATCTCAAGAAAACATATATTTTAATCTGGAGGAATGAAATTTGAAAAGGCTTAAGTAATTTCTAGGAAATGAAGTCTGAATATATAAGTAAGCGTGATAGCTAGCTAGTTAATTTAATTTCATTCAAAGTTTTAATTGGTCCCGTACACACGTGATTGCGATAGTTAATAATTGTTGTACATTGCATGGAGAGAAAATTATTGGAGGAATGCGTCTAAGCTGTGCTGTATAAGTCAAAGAAATTACCGTAGAAAAATAAATAACTTAGTCCTATGTCACAAATAACATTATTTTGCTACCAAATCTCATCAACCCATCCTAGTTTTATCATCTATATTTTTCCTTTCTAGTGCGATATATTGTCAATACCTAATGCATCATCTTAATTATTTGAAATTTCAACAGTCATTGAGAATATGACGTGCACTACATATTAATTACGAGAAAAGAAAATTGTGACGATATTCATGGCTAATTTCACTTATTTATTTATTTATTTATTTATTTATTTACTTTTATTTTTATTTTATTTTACTTAAATTTGGGGGTGATGTTAGAGTCGAGGTACATGTAAGATCGTTTGCATGTCGAGATATGTTGATTATTAAACGGTACTCACATATGTTAGATATGTTTTGCTTACAATATATTTGGATTTACATACTTCTATTTATAAATGGTACGTGAGTCGTTGCGATTTTATCTGTAAACATCGTGACCTTATACTCGAAATTTGACGTGGTATTATTTAATTGTCAATATTATATAAGTTACGACCTAAATTGTTTGACTGAAATTATAAGAAAACAGTACGTCAACCAATCTATAAATTAAGGGCTGATTACTGCTTCATATAAAGGTTAGATATATATAATTAGAGAAATATATACTTGGGGTTATTCTCATGGGCAAAAATTTGCACGAACTCTACCTCATCATGCATTCAGAAAAAAAAATTATAAATAAAATTAACAATTGTTTTGAATAAAATTTAACAGTTATAAAAAAAATAACAATTACTATGAATAAAAGTAATTCTTGTGAAAAACACATGGTAAAAAAGAACTCATAGAAGTGTGCCTCATTCTCATTCCCAACTTTGAGTCAAAACTTTAATTTGTTATTATGTAGTTACGTGGTTTGTTTTACTAGCTTGTGTCTCCTTTTCCTGACATTAATCATCTTGGAGATCTAAAGTAGATGGTTACATATTTTGGTTTTTAAAAAAATAGTATATGATAATTTAATAGGTCAAAATTAGACAGTATTTAGACATAAGTAACTGGTATTTAGATATAAAATTTGATGATAGTTTCAAATAAAATATACTCCCCATCCACGAAATTTGTTTACAAACTTTAATGGTACGGGTTTTAATAAATTGTAATTAATATAGAGATAGTGGAGAAGATGACCCACAATTGTAAGAAGTATTGAATAAAAAATGAGTATATTAATGTTATGTGAAATTTAAAAGGTGGGTCATACTAGATTTTTTTTATAAATAAGTAGAACGGAGAGATTATTAGTGGACGATTCAAAGAAGAAATAAGTAAACGAATTTCGTGGACGGATGAAGTATTATAATTTGCCCATGCATGAAACTACGGTTTTACGCAAATGTATATAAACTTGAACCAGTTGCATTTCACCTTCAGCTTAATGAATTTTTGTGACAGAACAACCACTGCGACCACCGATTGAAATTTCCAATAGATATTTGCGAGCATTTGATATTTAATTCGATGGAATTATATTAGGAGATACTAAAAATCAGAGAAATGTTGTATAGGATGAGTTACCCCTCAACTCAAATTAGAATTGATCATGAGGTCAGTTGACTGCCTCCATGCCTGGACTATATAATTAGACAAGCGTTCTTATAAGTCAAAATTTTAGATAAAATACGAAAAATAAAATGTCAAATTCCAAATAATGTTATCGCGCTGCCGAATCCCAGCGACCTTCAATTATTTCTAACTTTATATGTTGCTATTGTCAATACCAAATTCCTAATCTGGTGAGAACTTAAATCGTAGAGTTAATTAGGGCACGAATTTTGCATTTGAATGATTCTGATTTTGGGTTTAATCATATATATTACAGAGAGAGGCATGAATGCACAAATCTATCGCATTGTACAAACTCGATTAGTAAGATAGATATAGAACGAACATGTGTGCTGTTTTCAAGAAAACTTCAGAAGTGAGGATTTATCATTAAAAGCTGTAATAACACAACTGGTATTTTACTATGCAGTGTATTTTACTTATTTTACTGGTACAAAATCTATGAAATACAACGAATTCCACTCAACATCATTATCCTGCTCAGCGTGTTCTACGCAACAATGAGACAAAATTGGCAACCTTGCATCAAACCTCCACTGGCAAACTAATAAAGCTAAAAATTCACATTTTCAATTCAAAACACGAACTCCTCCTGCTCAGCTGATCCATTCGCCGATCCTTTTTCTTTCATAGCTCGTAAAGATTCTGCTGTTGAGTCGCTGATGTTCAGTAGATACTGCACTCTGGCTACTTTCTCAGGTGCCTGGTCACTTTTCAGGTACACGAGGAAGAGGTCGGCCAGTTCCTCGTGCACCTCCCACGACAATGGAGTAGAGGATACAGCCTTGTCGCAGGCTAGCAAGTCGTTCAGGGAATTAACCTGCAACAAGACAGAAATGCAATTGAGCAACACTTGTTTGAGACTATTACAGGACAGCAGAATGTTACTATAACTTGCAACACTTACCACTCCTTGAGTATTTCTCTGTCGTAGCAGCGCTACTGCTTGAACTAGAGAATTTGACAGTCTAGTCTGAGCAAGTTCTTGCACAACTTGTCTGGCCTTCTCAGCATTAATGTTGAGATCTTTTGGGATTTTCTCGTACACTTCCTCATCATCAAACTCTCCAGTACCAGATGAGAGAATACCATCGATAGTCTTTTTGAAGAGATTCTCTCGTAAACTTCCAGTGATCATGTTGTCTACATCAACTCCGTTTTCTTTTAGTTCTCTGATTTCCTTTATGCTAAGCCTTCCCCGGCCGACAGCAGTTTCAAGGGCTGCTGACAGTTTTGTTGTGGTTATGTTTTTTATGATCTTCTGTGCATACTGAGGTGGCAACCCAACATTCTTCTGCAACTCGTTCAGTTGCTCAATCCTACTTTTGGTCAACTGTCCATCAGCCAAAATAACCTCAGCTTCCTGCCTGAAAGCCTGCTCGGCTAAACCCCGATGAACATCGACAATCTCCTTGTCAGTCAAACCAAGTATCCCACCGAGCTGGTTTAACAAAACATACTCCGAATCATCCTTCTTCGTAGTGATCTGAGCTCCAAATGGGATCCTGGTGACTTCACCAGTTAGACAATACATTAAGTATGTTTTGTAAAGGTCGGTTCTATCCCTTTCAGGAAGGTCGTCTCTAAGATTTATATCCTTCTGGCTAGGTTTCCCAGTATTTTGACTATTGTCCTTGCTTGGTCGTGCTTTTCGGAGTGACTGCAAGGATTCCCATTCCTCATCGTCCTCTATAGGTTGTTCTTCCTTCGTGGTTGGCTCTTCAGGCGGAGGACTATCAGCAGACTCCCCTTTGATATCGGCAACTAGTTCAGCAACTACCAACGTATTGAAAGCTATCATCTTTTTGAGTTCTTTTGCGGATTCAGTGCGGCTACCAGCAGCCCTTGCACGTTGAATGTAGTTGATGAAAATCCTGCGGACCTGAATATAACAATTAAAAGAGAATACATCAGAGACATTCCACTATGCATGCTTAAGACTCAAGAAATCTTTTGAGAAGACGGCATATATGCTACCAAAAATAGTTAGCAGTACCCAGGATCGAGACACTTACTGCTTTACTAGCAATAGACATTGCAACCTCCCTAGTCAAGCGCAAGCCAAAGGCAGCTTTCCTGACAGCCTTCTTAGTCTCTGCATCATATCCATCTATACCAGAAGCAATTGCCTCCTTGACAATCTGTAATAATCATGCAACCATGAACAAAAGCAGAAAACTATGAAATCCAAGAATTGGCAAAATACAATCGCAAACCCTATTTACTTGAACATCTAGTAAGCCAGAGCATCCTGCATGCAAATTACTTAAATGACACAAGTTAATAACTAAAGAGTCACTATGGATGCTTAATGACAGCGATGTTTAGCTATAAATCATCTTCAAGAGAGAGCCCGTGCAAAGAACTCAGAAAAGTTGACCCGACGTAAGTTAATTGTTAAGCCTTTGAAATTTATATGCACCACTAACAGCAGCACATCCCTCCCCAATTGAGTCGGTAATTGCTTGAAGCCATAATAAGTATAATCACAATAGTTAAGTAAATACCAGTACTTCATAATATTAGAGGGCGGAATACTTGTAGCATATGAAACCACTCTGTTCCAAGAAGTTGGTGGTAAAGCCCCTGAAAGTAGATATTTATGCCATATATATACTAAAAATCATCTGCTGCAAAAAGAACAGCCTCAGAATAAAAGCCCTGATTGTTCCTCAGCAGCTGAAGAACAACACATGGACATGACTTCTGACAAAAAGAAGAGAAAAAATAATGCTATTTTTTTTATCTTTTTTTATTGTTTCAGTTTTTACTAATTTACAACTTGGACCACACAGCTGTATGCACAAAGTATTGTTGGATGTCTTAATAATTATTAAACATTGTAAGAAGAATTGAAGGAAAAGAATGAACAGAAATCACCTTCTCAAACACACTACCACAGATATCTGCATGAGCTGCTTCAACTGTTTGCTTTGGAATGCAGAACATAATCTGTATCTGCTCCAAAGTTTTTACATCGTCGTCACTGAGTTCACCTTTATCAGCTACCAGTTGCTTAAGTTTTCTCCGGTAAATTTCTACAGGTATAAAAAATAAATTCTTTCAACAAGTTGTTAATAAAAACTTAGAAAACAAATAAAAAATAGAACAAATACTTTCATGAGCTATGTAAGTCATGAAAATTAATAAACTAAGTATGAGAAACTAAACTATAATGCCTTTTATGGATAAAGCTCAATATAATTAAATAAAACCTTCATGAATCTCTATGGCCTTCTCTGGATCAAAGTGCAGCTCTTCACAAAGATTCTGAAGATAGGCTGCTTTACTATCTGCTTCCATCAGATCGCCGCTAGACACGGCCTGCTGAAGACGTCTACGGTAAACTTGAACAGTAGCTTCTAGAGCTATTGACTCTGCTTCTCGCCTTCCTAAACCAAATATATTCTTCAATTGATTCAGTGCAGCAAGCTATAAAAAGAACAAAAAAGATGAGGTCAATATACAGGTAAAAGAAAAAATTTGAAAATGGTTATGGTATGTGCAATGTTTATACTCACAACATATGAATCATGATAGTATAAAATCGGACAGTATATCCATAACAGCAGGCAGCTGCTTAGGCAACAAAAAATATAGTTGTAAATACAAAACAGTGAACATTAGCAAGTTTCTTATCCAAGTTCAGGTTTTATGGAAGTTACTAATTGCATCACCATATCCTTCACCATACATAGACATTTTTCACAATTTTATGAAATAATATGAGACAATAACTAACATCAGCAAGTGTGTACAGTTCAAATATGAAATATAAGAACTCAACAAGTGGCCCAAGGGTAGGTTTCTTTCATGAGTTAAGTAGCCCAAGTAAACTGAATTTCCCAATGGTTTGTTACTGCGCCTTATCATCTTTCCAGCAAAATGAGGTCAGAAAAATATGAGAAGTGAACTGAGGCAAAGCCCGAAATTCCAGCAATCTAATATACAATCCAACATGAAGCTGTGACAGTGAGCCCATCACTAGCACAAGAATCCGGGCTTTTTCTCCCTCCAGCTATTGTAATTATTAGTTTACTTTGTCTTACATGCATCCTGATTCCTTTGATCTTTCCATCTCATGTACTTTAGTATTTTCCAACTTGGTAGTTGGAAGCTTGATGTTTTGAGCAGACTAGTTGATAAGGCTAGATCTGTTTCCTTATAAGGGGTTTCACTGAGGGTAGGCAAAGAATGGAAAGTACTGCTCTTCAAGTTGCAGATTATACTCTAGTTTTCATTAATTACAGTGTGAATCATATAAGATGGTTCCTTTTTATGATAGGCCAAGGCTTATAATAAACATGGATAAAAGTGTACTTTTGGGTAATAATTTAGGTGAGAGAAATATCAGAGAGGCAGCTGAAGAGGTCAGATGCACAGTGTAGAAATTAGCATTTTTGTCTTGCACAGGAAGACTAATTTTGATTTTTGCAGTAATGAATATTTTACCGTTATCCTATGTGTCCTATGAATATTTTACCGTTATCCTATGTGTCCCTTTTTAGGATCCTAAAGGGGGTTCTGGCAAATATCATTAAGGGACTTCTAGTGGCCTGGGGTAGATGAACATTCTCATTCTCATCTTGTGGCGTTGGAGACTGTCACTAGATTGGAAATGTTAGTGTGAGAAATAGGGCATTAGTCAAATGATGGTGGATACTTATTTAGCTTTGTGAGAGCGTAAATGGGAGTAAGTATGACAGGAAGGAAATAGATACGATACTTATTTAGCTCTTTGATTGGCCTTTAGGAGCCCATGCACCTTTTCATCCTCCATGCGACCCCCTGATAAAGCATCTGTCACATATGCTCTGTAAAGAAGCTTCAGTTCATCCATCTTCCGGTCACCATCATACTCCCCATCTGAACCAAATATACATCAGCTAAAGTTCAACACTTCTGATAGGAAAAAGACTATGTGAGGAACAAAAGATTCTCATTAAAGCATATCAAGTTACGGGAAACAGAAAAGCACAAAACAACGGCATTAGAGAGGGTAAATGAAAAATTGCTTATACAAACCTATTAAAGATATGGCACCAACCCCGCGAGCAAAGCGACTGGCATCTGGATGGTTCTTAAGTGAGATCAACTTATTATTGAAAGCCAGTATTTTATCAAGCTCCTCAATCACAGAATTCCTGTAATACACACATTCAGTTAGCAAAACAAATCTAAAATGTTTGGGTACAGTGACCAATCATTAAAGTTACTTATATTCATACAAAGCAAACATAGTAACTACGAATATAATATATGACCGCTGCCAGCACCACTACAAGGCTTTAGAGTAAAAAAGACTGTTCACCACCCTAAACCCACTAGAATAAATTTCAAAAACCAATAAATATTGCACATTTCTAGCGTTCAAACTTCAAAGTATATAAGATTGTTCATACACTGCTTTAGTTCTGGACTTCAATACACTGACAGCTGCTGAAAGACTTTTCTCTACAAGCTTTCTTGTATGCTCCCTAAACAAGTCTTCAGCAAGCTACAAAACAGAAGAAAGCACTACTAGTGAAACAACAAATAGACATTTAAATAAACCATGACTTGTTAAATATAGAACAATTTGTGTATTACTGTTTGCCACTCAATCTGTCACATGTATGATAAAGAATTAGAGAGGTCATTAAAGATATCGACAATAAATCATAGAAGAAAGTACCTGATCAGATAATCGATATAGAAGTTGTGCTTCCCTAAGGCTAATCAGCTGACTCTCATCTACATCTAGAAAACAATTAAGCCAATTTTCATCATCTCAGAACTTATTCTTCAAGTATGTAACATGTATGTAACAGAGACAACAAAAAGAAGACCATGTAACCAGATAAAGCTATAAGAGACCATGACAAGAAAAAATAAACTACACGGTGAACAGGTAAATAAATGACTATGTATAGAACTACCCATTGTATAGGATTTATGTAGCATGCCTTAATTTTCAGAACAGCTTCAGGAAGTATAAACGGAAGTATTGCACAAAGTAATTGGGTGCTCTGCACTATGCTTCTTATCACAATATTCACATCAGCGTAGTGCAGAAACTTGAGAAAAATCAAGATATCATACAGAAGAAAGCAGAATAGTAATCAATTAAAAGCTTTATGGAAGAAAAATATCAGAATATAGCAAAACTAGTTTTTCTAATCAGAATTTGATGATTTCGGACATTTGTAAACCAGATTCAACAGCGTGCTACCTTGGGAAATTGGTACAAGCTTGAAGGCATACAATCTTTGGGCATTGTCACGAACAGCAACCTCTACCTGATAAACAAGAAGCAATTAAAGGCTATAATAAATGAAAAAACAACCAACAAGTTTTAAACTACCGTGGAAATCTGATATAAAACAGAAATGGCAGTGTAGACAATTGAAAAATGACATAATTTTTCTATTGAGGAAAATTGTTGTCACCTGAGAATCAGTTACTTTGAATACACGTTTCCAAGGTAACAAGAAACCAGATGCTTCTCCAAACACAAGATTTGAGACATAAACCAGCTTCTGAAATGCCTGCACTGGAACCATTCAAATGGTCAAGCTCCATACCCTTCCAAGTTCAAATATATTGTGTCTGTGACTAATGATATATTCAAGAGACCAAAAGCATCATACCCGACGTTGTTCCATATCATCATCACGATCCCCAGTTTCAAGTCTTTGCCTAAATATCCACCTACCAATCTGAGAAATAGTGGATTAACACCTCAACAACTAATCTCCATTAAGAATAAAGGAGTAATTGAACCACGTTGGGTAAGTTCAAGTTTGGCTCATCTATTATCAAGCCAAACCCAAGATTATTCTATCGACCATATTTGTCGAGTTTATTCAAGCCTAAACTTTTGTAAATATATATTCTAATTAGATATTTATCATATAAATAAATAACTATTTGTTTTGTCCTTCAAAACATATAAGATATTTACTAAAGATCCATCATTTTCTTATCATAAGTAACTTTCTTATATAATTATACACTCGATCAATAATAAAAGTACAAAAATATAAGTTAAACATACATCAAACCAATATTTTATGTTTTCGAGCTAGCTCTTGAGTACATTAGCGAGTTTGTTCAAGAGCTAACAAGCCAACTAATGTTAAGTCAATCTTGACTTGTTTATGTTAACAAACCTCCCTGAACAAGCTAAAAAAAATCTAAAAAATCAAACTTCAATTAGCTTACAAGTAATTCGGCTCATTCACAACCCTAATTAAGCATAAAGCGTACTAAATAGCAATAGATGAAACACTACCTCCATGTGCATGGCTGCAGCATCCGGGTCATCAATGCCCAATGAGTTTTTGTATCTAATAATGGTCTCAACTTCGTGACCTTTGAGATCTTCATTTCCAGGAGGAAGGACAGCAGATACAAATCTACAAAGCCAAATTTTGATCAATAAGCTTTTTCATGTGTACAGAGTCACAGACAACCTGGTCTTTATGCATCATAATAAGCAAACACTATTGCTTACCGACAATAAATATCACAAAGCTCCGCATTGAAAGCTTCATTCTGTTTGCTTACACCATATCTGGAGGATTTCAGAAGTAAAATATAAAAACAACAGAAGTAAGAATCAAAATAATATAATAAATCTCAAAGTGTCAAATTACAGCTCAAAGGAATTGAGCAAGGAGACAAAGATGAACAAGAAAGAGAGAACTAATAAAGAACAGAAAGGATTATGACAATGCCAACAGAGTGCCTCCTCCACACCCTTAAAAGGAAAAAGAAAATAACTGAGAATAGATTAATCTGATATCAGTCATTTTTTAGCCCAAAAACTGTAGTCCTATCGCTATCGTACATAGGAATATATCTGTATAAGGACCCATGCATCTTCCACTCTAACATTGAGTCCTAGTTCGTTGAGTTTAAATGTCAGAAGAGAATGTTGACAAACTCCTTACAATCTATTGACAGAAAGTTTTCTAGCCATGTAACTTCTTGGGCTAACTCTCCTCTCATACATAGATATGATCCTTGCAAGTATTTGAGATCTATATCATTTGCATTCCTCTTATCTCCCTCACATGTTAGCAATCTTAATACTCAACTCTAATAATTATTCACCATAATCAAAAGTATAAGATGCGAGCCTATGGAGACAACAACCTCGATTGGTACAACCAATTACATAATTAATTACAAATTACTGCAATACTAAAATAATAAACTGAATAAAGGTAGAATCACGAACTATAAAACCGCAAAAACAGATTGAAATCGGAGAGAGGAGAAGGGAGACCGTAGAGAGAGAGCGAGAAAGCAAGAGAGAATGATGCAGAGCATAGAGAGAGATAGGAGAAAGAGCAGAGAAGAAAGCAATAGAGTGCATGAGAAATTAGGTCTTAATTCAATCAATTAAGGCTATTTTATCGACCCATTAGAAATTAACAAAAAATAATAAAACCCATGCAAAAACATAATAAAAGTACAAAAAAAAAGGTTTTTATTTTGGAATTTGGATGATAAAGCGAGACATCCGCCTCGGGCTGGTTGAGGTGTCAGCCTCTTGGACAACGGGTGAGGCGCCGCCTCGAAGGCGATTTTCGGCCTCCTCGCACCGAGGCGAGCCTCACCAACGCCTTTTTAAACCATGGTTAGCACGCTCAATCGTGTATCACTGCCAGCCTCAAACTCAGTACTACATCCATGATCCATATGATTATGAATAAATTGCCTTCACTATGTAGCAAAAGCAAGCTGTTACGACATTGTATCCATTATCTAGTTACCACTGTGCTTTACAGCTACTAGCCTTAATTACATTGCTCCTCGAGACAATTTTCATGGACAATATATCCGAATAGATTTCACGAGCCACAATCAATTCAAACAGTAAATGCCTATACCGAAATTCATAACACGTTGCAACACAAATTATTGGTATCATCAATTAGCGCATAGAATTAGATAATCAGCCATCAAAAAACTAGCAAATAAAAACGCAAACAGAAATCTAATTACTTTTTCGCAATGGCTTCGACATCTTCCTTCTTGATAGCCCCAGGACCACCACACTCCACCACATAATTATGCAAGCTAGCCGCCGCAGCCTCCGGCACGTACGAATGCAACGCATAGGCCGTGCCAGCGCCGGCAGCACCAACCGCCACGGCCCCACCGATGGCGGCATTCCTGGACCCACCAAACCGCGACCCCAGACCGTATCCAGCAGCAACCGCGGCCGCAAAGATCAGCACGGAGCTGGCAATTCGGACGGGCGGAGACAGTGCATCGATAACGGACTGTACGGCATTAAGCTGCCGCTTCTCTCCTACTACATCAGGTTTAGCCACGGAGGTCGAGGATTGGTCGGAAGAGCACCGGATATCGCACATTTTGTAGCGATGGCGGCGGAGATGGAGTGAGGAGAAACGAAGGTGAGCGGTGGTGGATACAAAGGGGGCGAGAAAGGGGGTGTTGGGGCAGGGCGAGGAAGGAGCGGTTGTGAGAACAATTGATGGATTCATATCAATAGCTGATATGTACCTCTTTACCTCTCTGATTTCCCTTCAAATGGTGGAGAAGAGATTGTTGAGGGAGAAGGGGGGAGAGTAGAGAGAGAAAAGAGGTGCAGAGAGAGAAAGCTAAGAGTTCATAGGGTTTTAGAAGTCATACAGAACACCGGAGAGTGTAAGAAATAGGGGCGCAGAAGAAGATAAAATTGAAATGAAACCTTCGACCCGACCCGTTTTATTCGAAGTATATAAGGACGGCTGATTGCCGATTGGGTCGGGCAGGATTGGGTATGTGAGCTTAATTTAATTTAAAATTTTGAATGCGAATAGTTTTTGTTGTAATATACTCCATAATTTACATATTTAGTGTATGTCTCGTAGCAAATTGAAGTGTAGAGGGTTATTTGGCTAAACTTATTTTAGAGAGTTTAAAGATATAATGTTCAAGAGTTTATAAATTATTAAAATATTTGGATAATTGAACTTATAAGTTAGAAAAAAAACCATGAGTTAAAAAAAAAATCATAGGGAAAAAGAGAAAATTAACTAGAGGTGAAATTGATAGTGTATATGTAGAAAATAACAAACCATAGTAAGATTATTTTGATAAATTTATTGTTGCTTAAATCTATGAAAAAATAAATTGAGATTGAATAGTTTATTTTAAGGAGCTTATAAGTTATTGAAGCTTATTTTTACAACTTATAAGTTATTTATAAACTTATTTTATCAAACACTTTGTATGAGTTTATAAGTTCATAAATAACTTATAAGTTATTTTGAAGAGTTTATAAGTTCAGTCAACCAAACCCGAGTAGTCCAATTTAGAAAGAAAAGAAAGAATAAGAGGATGACCTTCTATTAAGTACAGTGTGCCTTGTGGTTGATTCATTTATGATAGTAAGAGGCACAGGTGAAATTGTTTATACGAATTTAGTTCAGTTGATTAAGAGCTAATAGATTTGAGATAAGTTATATGTGAAACTTTACTTCCATACGAAATTTTTGCAATTCAAAATTGAAATATATTAATTTTCTAATAGTCTCTAAATGAACAAGTGATTAGTGGAATTTCAAAAGCTGTCAGCTCCTACCTACATTTCGAAATGCTTCTTCGGACCTTGAAAGTTTGGATATGGAATGAGCTTAAGAAATTGACTGTTTATGGTTTCCCTCTCTCTTTCACATTTTCAAAAATAGATTGTCAAATACTTTTTCCTTATTTATTTTAACAAATTATTTTTAATAAATCTATTTTAATGTTTAGGTCTCCAAAAAGTTATTATGTATACAAAGTTCCATTATAAAGATTAGAACTAAATAATGTCGACTTAGTTTAAAAGGGGCATCTTCTTTTCACTATGAAATAACAATTTGAGACCATAAATAAATAATGTTTCTTCGAGATTTTTAACAATTAAATTTTCAGGTTCATTGTCTTCTTTTCAAAAATAACAATTTGAGACATACGTTTCTTCGAGATTTTAACAAATTTTCACATTGTAAATCATTTTTTGCAATATAATTACGATCTTTGAAGTGTTACAATAAGATCATATGCTTTTTAATTTGTTGAAAAAAAACAATACCTTATATTTTATGGCCATTGAAGAGTTGATGTGACAGTCTATTATTTTCATTTCTGTCAGTATGTGTTCGGTATGGCAACCCCCCAATGATAGGAAACAAATCTGGCGGTAACAAGTTTGCCAAAACATATTACAATATTTTTCGTTTAATTTTATTTTTCACTTTTTACGAAAATGAGTACTAATAGATTTGAAACTAATTCATTTTTGGTCCGAATTTACAACATTGTAAATATATTATGTTCTTATATTTGCTATTTACTTAATAATCCAGTTAAATATTCAACCAATTAAAACTGACATATGTCCCCGAAAGCTTATTTGGTATCATAAAAAATAACATAATAACATCAAATCGGCTTATGGTGATACATGTCAGTTTTAGTTGATCCGAAAATTTGACTCAGGCTATTAAATAAAAATATACAAATTACATGGAATATTTATAATATTTACAAATTGGAACTAAAAAATTACCATGGTGAATCAAAGTTCGAACTATTATTAAAAATAACTATAAAGAAAAGTAAGAGTAAGCTCAAACAACAAGGCACTCATTCACTGAAATCCGAGCCCAAGAGAGGAAAAGAATAACATGTAAGAGTTGTTCTGTTCGTAGCTCATCTATTTAGTGATTCTATATATTTATTCCGTCTCGATATTATTGGTATATTTTTTTTATATAAATTAATGAGAGTTATATTTTGTGTGTAAAGTAATATGTGATACGAAATTCGAGGTATTTTTTAGTATAAAATTATTTTCTTTTTTGGAACGAGCCAACAATAACGGAATAACCCAAAAAGAAACGAACCAACAATAATATGACGGATGAAGTATAAAATAACGGCCCAACAAAAGTTTTAGTGTAGCATTGTAGCTAACAATTTTCTTTCGGCCTAATAAAAGCTTAAAAGGCAAACATTTACAAGTTCTTTCGATTTTAGTAATTTCTTTCAAAATTTATAATATATGTAGCCACACTTGACACTTTTGCTGACTAAGTGATATTCATAAAATTATAATTTTGATTTTTACTTTATTTATTTGACTATCATATAGTAGTCAGTGCACTTTTATTTTTTTAGAGTTTCAGTTTTACCCCTTATACTTTTAATGTGCACGGTAAGTTTTTCATAATATAAATGTTTATGGGTCGTGCATAATTTCTAGCTTGAAGCCTCGAACAATACATTGTTCATTTTTTTTTCATTGTCTCTCATATATATCTATAAATATTTCATGTAGTGGAAGGTTTCATCTATTATGAGATGATAAAGTTTTTAATTTAAATTGTTTGACATTGACATATAATTAAAACAATATTATACTATTATTAGAAATTATATTAGTTTCTAATTTATTTTATAAATATATTTATTACCTTTTAAAATTGGGATTCTTTAAAAAAATTCATAACTTCGTCACTATAGATAGGGATAGTGGTGAGCGTTCGGGCGGTTCGGTTCAAAACCGAACCGAACCCGAAAAAACCGATTTTTTTTTTAAATACAAACTGAACCGAACCGCTTTATATATCCAAATCGAACCGAAACCGAACCGAAATATTCGGTTCGGTTTGGTTCGGTTTTAATCGAATTTAAATTATAATTAATATAAATACTATAATATATATATAATTATATATATATATATATAATATTAACCAATTTAAATATTAATAATATAAATAACATATATAATATATAAAAAAATTCTGACGGTTCGGTTTGAAAACCGAATTTTTTCCCCCAAACCGAACGAATTAATTTCGATTTCGAAACTTTGAAACTGAACCGAACCGTGTTACTGTACAAACTGAACCAAATCACTAATTTCGATTCGATTTGGTTCAGTTTGTACAATAAAACGGTTCAATTCGATTTTTGCTCACCCCTAGATAGGGATGACAATCGAATTGAATCTTGCAAGGTTTAGATCCAGATCGAATTCTTTGTCAAGTGTGAAAGCAAAGGAGAGATGGGAAGTAGTCAATCTAGAACGGCACAAAGTGATGGAACATGAAACCATACGAGTAAGTGTTGTTTTGTAGACTTTACTCCCCCACTAATCCAACCTTAATGTTCACAACCTATAACAATAAATATTGTCTTAATTCACCACAATACTGCCATTAATGGCAAAGGCTGGTGGGCAATACAACTCCATATCGTACTACTCAAGTAACTTAATAACACGATTTTTAAAGTTAAAATTTAGAGTCTTTGATTATAGAGAAAGGCACACGTCCATTTATTTAATTTTTGATCTTTAAAAATTAGTTTTAAAAAACTATCTTATGTTATAATTTTGATATATTTTTAAACTTAAATTTAAATTTAATAATTTAATATTTTTCGTAAAAAAAGGGTGTGTGACGCATTTGGATGATTTTATATTAAATTAGTCAAAAACACGCATTTGGATGATTTTTGTACGTCTTTCCATTAAAATTAAAGATAAATATAGTTTGTGTTCCTAACTTTGACAAGATTCTAAAAATTATCAAATGGTTTAGTTAATAAATTAAAATGTTTCAAACTTTGACGAGATTTTAAAAAATATCACAAACTTTAGTTAATATATCAAAATATCTCAACTTTGACAAGATTAATTTTGAAAAATGTCTCGATTCAACGTTTCAGGCGATGGAATGCTGAGTTAGTTCGTCAGACTCTCGCATTGATTATAGACTAAATGACTCAACATTCTGTCTCGTGGATTATAGCTCAAATGACACACAATTCCTTCATCGGAAACTCTAAATCGAGACATTTTCAAAATATCGTCAAAGTTTGAGATATTTTAATATATTAACTAAAACTAGGGATATTTTTCAAAATCTCATCAAAGTTATAGATATTTTAATGTACTAATTAAAGTTTTGGATATTTTTTAGAACTTCTTTAAAATTAGAGACATAAACTATAGTTATCCCTTAAAATTATGTATGGTATGAGTACAAATTACCTTGTCCATACGTGTAACACACATTAATTAAATAAAACATAATAAAATATTGCACATGGTAATGAGAAAAAGTAGGCCTCTTTTTATCATGTTGATTTTACGATCAAAATTTGTAACTGACCACGTATATTCTTGATATTTATATATATTAGGTCGACGTCAATGTTCTTAAAATCGCATCGAAATGTGTAGGAATGGGACATCAACTGGATTATGTTAGAGTTATCTTTAACTCTATTAAACTTTCTTAATTGTTATTTGTTTTGTTTTATTCTTTCTTCACGTTTTTTGTTGTAGGTTGGAAATGAGTTATGCAAGCTCCTATTTTAGTGGAATAAGTTCATGGAGATGAAGTGATATGAAGCTGAAGAGAAGCTCCTAAATTCGTGGGAATGAATGAAGTGGAGATGAACAGAAAGAGATAAAATAGCTGCTGGAATGAATATTGTTGCAGCAGTTAGAGTTGTTCCTATTTTTCAAGAACTAACTCAACCACTTCCACATGATTGTAGCAGCTCACTCCAAGTCATGGGCCACGTCCTAGATGAGCTTGGAGTCCAAGAAATGCTAGAGCTATAAATACTTGAAGGGCTGACACGAAAAGTTATGAAAAATAGCTATTTGTAAGCGAGTGTTGTTTTCTGTGTTATGATAACATTGCCTATAACACTTGCTGTTTTTGTAAAGCTCTTGAGTCTGTTCTTGAGCGTTGTTTTTGTGAGAGATAGTTTTTTAGTGTGAGAGTTTCTTTTATTATCATCTTGGTCTTGTCAATGTGATATATTGTTTTTGTAGAATACTCTCATTTAGTGATTTTTGCCATACGACATCTATAGGTTGTTTTAACAACCTGTAGAAGAATTTCTCTTTGTGTCTTCCATTTTTAATTCCGCTGCAGTTTTACTCTTGTGTCTGTGTGCGTTACGGTGACATCATAGAGATCCAGACGAGCCAGCACTTTCAATTGGTATCAGAGCACTCTCTCGATACATTGAGTGTGATCCTGACAGTTAGCGCAACAGTTGTCTCAGTATGGATCCCAACAACATTGGTCAGTATCGACCTCCAGTTTTGGATGGGTCGAACTACTCATATTGGAAGTTGCTCGATGATCAAGTCCATAGACAGAAGAGCGTGGCAGTCCGTGAAAAATGGGTGGTCCATTCCAAAAGTCGTCGATGATCACGGTGATGTTACCCCGATACCATCAAACCAATGGAAAAGAGAGCAAGTGGAAGCAGTCATTCTCGACGATAGAGCCCTAAATACCATCTATGCTTCGGTGGATATGAATATTTTCAAGCTGGTGAAGAACAACGCATGTGCTAAAGATGCGTGGGACATCCTTCAACGCCATTGTGAAGGAGACATGAGCATCAAAGAATCCCGACTTCACATACTCACCACCAGATTCGAGAACATGAAGATGGAGGAAAGCGAGGACATCGATAGTTGCACAAAGAGGATCATGGATATTGCAAATGAATGCCAAGATCTTGGTGACGCCATCAGCAACAAAGTGCTAGTATCCAAAGCTCTCGAACGTTGCCTACAAGGTTTGATATGAAGGTCACTGCCATCGAAACATCGATGACAATAGCTGCAATCGAATTCATGGATCTCATGAATACACTCAAAACACATGAGATGAATTTTGAAGAAAAATGCACGTTCAACAAAAAGAAGGTGATGGCGTTCATTGCTGGAGCATCATCAAGCAACAGGGTGATGGAAATCAAGGAAGTTGATGATGATGATGAGCTCCAAGAAATCGATGTTGGTGATGATGTTGCTCTAGTCACAAGAAAGTTCAACACCATGGTGAGAAAGATGAAAGGGGCTAAGGAAAAACAAACAGATCCACCAAGAATTGAATATCAATCACCAAGGAGGAATGAGTACACACCTCCAAGACCCATCAGGAATGTGTTTTCATCGAATGAAGCATCCAGGTATGACTCCTCGAATATTGATAATGTTCAATGTCGTGAGTGCAAAAGATTTGGTCACTATGTAAATCAGTGTGCAAATACGCTCCGGAAAAGAGGAAAATCCTACTAGGTTTCCTGGAGTAATGATGAGGCTGAATTTTTGAAAGCATGGACAAATCTGACGGAAAAAAAGAAGATGTTTCCTCCGATGTTGGCACAGCATTGTATGCAACAGTCGAGAAAACCCTGTCCGACGATGAGCTTGATTGTGTGGAGATGTTTGATCCAATCTCAAACAGGTATGGACTTGATTACTATTCAAATATGTTTTGTCTTTTTGGTCTCATCGATGATGTAGAAGAAGAAATTGCTTGCAATGAGGACACTGCTATTATCATTCAAGAGCTCTCAAAGCTCTACAATGAACTCCTTGGAAAGTACAAAGAATAAGGAAAAGGATCTTGAGATGACAAGGGATGAAAATACAAGACTTAAAGCATCTCTTGCAAAGCTTGGAGGCATTGTCACTCAAAAGGAGATAGAGCTCAACAAAGTGTCAACCCAACTTGAAAAGGAGCAAGCTACGATCAAAATGTGGATGACAACTGGACATAGGTATGATAGTTATATGCCTACAGGTTTAGCTACTGCTGGTCTGGGCTTTATTGGTGAAGGAACTGCTACGCAAGTAGTGAAGACGACACACCAGAAAACACCCAAGATGGTTGTACCAACAAGTGGAAAACCATTCGTGAAAGAATGTGTGAAGCCCAAAAAGAAGAGAAGACAAAGGAGGTGTGTGTGTCATTACTGTCAAACTCCTGGTTATATTAGACCAGTTTTGCTTTCAAAGAAGAAATGATGAAAGAATCTCTTCAACAAGTGAGAAACGACAGGTAGTCAAGCATAAGTACATTTGGGCAAGAAAAGATGAACTGAAATGTAATGTTGTGTATACTGCATTGAAGACTAATGTTTCAGGTTCATGGTACTTTGATAGTGGATGTTCCCGTCACATGACAGGCAACAAGGCATTCTTGTCAGAATATCAGTCGTATGATGGTGGAAATGTAAGTTTTGGTGGAGGTTCCAAAAGTAAAATCGTTGGTAAATGTTGTTTGAGTGTGTCAGGTTTGCCCACTCTCAAGAATGTTTTTCATGTTCAAGGTTTAATGGCAAATTTGATTAGCATAAGTCAATTATGTGATGAAAATTTGCAAGTTAAGTTTGATAAAAATTCTTGTGAAGTGTTTGATGATCATAATCTGTGCATAATGAAGGGCCAAAGGTCAACTGATAATTGTTACATGGCAAATGAACCTAAATGCAATAAGGCACAGATTGATGATGGCGTGTTATGGCATCAAAGACTAGGACATACTAACTTCAGAAATTTTGACAGATTAACTAAGTTGGAAGCTGTCAGGGGATTACCCAAGATCACACAAGAAAGCAAGGTTGTGTGTGAGGACTGTCAAAAGGGAAAACAAATCCATGCTACCCACAGTGTCGTGAAACATCCTGAACAACATTTCGGTACGGTCAGGTGTTTTGAGTTAATTCACATGGATTTGGTTGGTCCAGTCGAAGTTGAGAGCATTGGAAGAAAGATGTATGTTTATGTTATGGTAGATGATTACTCAATGTATACTTGGACCTTCTTTCTTTGTGAAAAATCTGATGCGTTTGATGTGTTCAAAACCATGTTTGCAAGAACTTCTAACATGTTTGGTGTCAAAGTGTCAAGAATCAGGTCGGACCATGGACGTGAATTTGAGAACTCATCTTTTACAAATTTTTGTGAAAAGAATGGTATTTTCCAAGAGTTCTCGGCACCAAAAACACCACAACAAAACGGAGTGGTTGAACGCAAGAATAGGACGTTAGTGGAGATGGCAAGGGTTATGATGAGCTCGAAAAATCTGTCTAAACGCTTCTGGGCATAAGCTGTGAACACAACATGTCACATCAACAAACGAGTTAACATCAGACCAGGTTCTTTTAAAACTCCATATGAAATCCTAAAAGGTAAGAAACCCAATCTCAAATACTTTCGTGTTTTCGGCTGTGTATGCTACATACTAAATGATAGAGAATACCTCACAAAATTTGATGAGAAAAGTGATAAATATATTTTTGTAGGGTATTCTCTCAATAGTCAAGCGTATCGTGTGTTTAACTTAAGATTACAAACGATACAGGAATCTGTGAACGTGGTATTTGATGACTATGGAAGTCCTTTAGGTACACAAGAAGAAGGCACTGAAGAAGTTATGGTAGAAACTGGAGAAATGAAAGAGCAACAGTCGTCCACAACTGTGTAAGAAAATGTTGAACCAACATCACCCACAACACCACTTCGAGTTCCCGAAAATCAAGATGTATCCAACAGGATCTGGAGTCAAAAGTTCAACGAGGTAGTGAGAGACGAGAACCACCTGGAAAAATTCGAAAGAATCATCCAACAACTCAAGTCATATGTGATGTTCATGATGGTGTTCGAACAAGAGGTAAGGCTCCTCTCGATTATAGAAAAATGATTTGTCTATCGTCCATATGCACATCTATATCAGGATCTATATGTTTTGTCTCCAAGACTGAACCTAAACATATCAAAGAAGCATTAGGAGATGAATTCTGGGTTATAGCTCTTCATGATGAGCTAAATCAATTTGTTCGAAATGATGTGTGGTACTTGGTCCCTAGGCCTGTTGACAGGTGATAAGCCTTATTTTTACCTGATTTATAAGGCTATATTCGTTTTGTTTATAATTGATAAGTGATCTTTTGAGCTGTCTTTTGATATATTTATGTTTACCTTAGAAGATATTATACCGTGTGTGTTTCATGTTATTTTAGCACAGGTTTTGATGTCAAAAAGGTGGATCACGATAAAAAGGAATTAACTAGCCCGGTCGTGAGCTCGCTCGAAGAATATTTGTTTAGATACAACGATAAATATGATGAAATGAATTTGAAAAGTATGGATGTGAAAAGTTTATAATTTTAAAGAGCATCTCGATAGGAGTCCATAGACGCAAACGGATCGCAATTCGGAATCCGAACGAGAGATAACGGAGCGAAACAGCGAAGTCGCGCAATGCGCAGCGCGAGAAAACATGACTCGCGAGTTTTGCTCGTGACCGAAGGTCGCGAGGCAAACTCGCGAGGAGCAATGGATTTGTTGCATTTTTTGAAGCTTCACGAGACTCCTTTGCGGCTCAAGGTCGCTAGCACGCTCTGCGAGGCCCTAGGGTTGCGTATATACATAACGGAGGGAGGCACACATTAGAGGCATGAGAGCTTCAGTTTTTTTTTTCATACGCAAGAATTTTAACATTCAGAACAGAACACCGTTTATACTTTTATTCTTTTGCACTTTTTATTTTCCAGAATAGTTTTATTAGTTTAGTTCTTAAATTCCTTTTTGATTTCAGTTTGAGTATTTATTATTCCTGCGTGATTTCAGTTTTTCTTCCCGATTCAAGTCGCTATAATTGTTCATCGTGGATTCATACGGTTTTATTTATCTATTTATGTTTATGCTTTCTTTATTTATTTATTATTTTAATATTTTAATTATGCGTAGCTAAATTCCGTATTGATCATAGGGTTTGTATACCTGATTAGATTCGTATAATTTATCTATTGATACTGTTTTGTCATCTCATTCATGATTTATGATTCTTGGTTTTAATTCTCATGTGTTGGTATCTGATCAATATTAATGCATGCTAGTTATGTGATTGAGGACTTGGCGGAATTAATTGCATAATCGATATCTTGAATTCATAATACAGTTTTTGCCTTGAGACCTGGCGGAGATAGGTGAACTGTAGGAGGTTAAATCTTTGTGTGCTTTTGGTAATTAACATACTTCTCTTGAGACCCGACGGAGATAGAGTTTAGGCTAACCTACTACTATAGGTTGTCCTGGCAGAAACTATAGTTACATTAGTGATCCTTCATATGAATGTGGATTAAATTGGTAAACAGATTAATAGGTAAATTGTGTGAATCTGGTTAGGTTAAGTACATCCCTAGGGTCAGTCTTTTATATCTGGGTTTATCTTTGAGTCTAGTTTTATTTTTATCTATCTCTTGATAAATTGTTGCCTGAATAATAATCAAGATTCTGTGTTGATTATTTGTTGTGTTCTCGAGTCGCAGTCCATGTGGATACGATATATATACTTGCTGTTTTACTATCATTTATTTGGTGGAATTTTAGCAATCAACAGGAATGTGATAGGAACAAAGTGGATATTCAAGAATAAATCCGACGAAATTAGAACCATTGTTCGAAACAAAGCAAGGTTGGTGGCACAAGGCTACACTCAAGTGGAAGGAGTGGACTTCGACGATACATTTGCTCCAGTAGCACGACTTGAATTCATACGATTTATCCTCGCTATTGCATGTCATCTTAACATCAAGCTTTATCAAATGGATGTGAAGGGAGCATTCTTAAATGGTGTTCTCAAAGAAGAAGTCCATGTCGAGCAGCCAAAAGATTTCGAAGATCCACACAAACCCAATCATGTGTACAGGTTGAAAAAGGCTATGTATGGCCTCAAACAAGCTCCGAGAGCATGGTATAGTCATTTGACAAACTTTATGCTTGAATATGGCTTTGTTAGAGGTAATGTTGACAGAACACTGTTTATCAAAAGAGAAGGTCGTCATATTCTCATTACTTAGATTTATGTTGACGATATGATTGTAGGCTCTACCTCACAAAAGATGCTTGATGATTTTGCAGGTGCTATGTCGATAAAGTTCGAAATGAGCATGGTAGGAGAATTGACCTATTTCTTAGGTCTCCAAGTCAAGCAAGGAAGAGAAGGTATTTTCATATCCCAAAGAAAGTATGCAAAGGACGTGGTGAAAAGATTTCAGCTAGAAGGAGCCAAACATATGAGGACACCAATGGGCTCCTCACATAAGCTAACAAAGATGATGCTGGAGAGGATGTTGACCCAACACTCTACAGATCAATGATAGGAAGCTTCATCAGATCTTATGACCACATGACCAGACCTCATGTTCAGTGTTTGTGTATGTACTAGGTATCAAGTTAAACAAAAAATGTCTCATCTCAAGGCAGTTAAGCGTGTTATCAAGTATGTTGTTGGTACATCTGAACTTGGTATTTTCTTTTCTAAAGATACGAACACTAGTTTGGTTGGGTATAGTGATTCGGATTGGGCTGGAGATGTTGATGATAGGAAAAGCACAAGTGGAGGGTGTTTTTATCTTGGAAATAACCTCATTTCATGGCATAGTCGTAAGCAAAATTGTGTATCTCTTTCAACTCTTGAATCAATACGTGGTCGTCGGTTGTTTGTTGCACACAACTTTTATGGCTTAAACAAATGTTGTACGATTATGGAATGGAGGGTAGTGATTTAACTGTATATTGTGATAACATAAGTGCAATAAATATCTCAAAAAATCATGTCCAACACTCTCGAACCAAACATATTGTTATAAGACATCATTTTATTAGAGATTTGGTAGAACAAGAGGTGATTAGAATAGATTATGTGAAAACCGATACTCAAATTGCTGATATTTTCACAAAACCTTTGGATTTTGAGAGATTCACGTGTTTAAGGGGGTCACTTGGCCTCTGCCTTCATGAGTAAAAATAAGGCGTGTTTGTTGCATCAAGTTTTCCATGTTTTATTCTAAAAATGATGCAACTGTTTTTGCCTATGTTATACTAACTGTTTCCATGACATGTTCTCCAGTACAAACTCAGCATTATGTGTATAATTATTTTTTTAAGGGTACAACAACACCAAAGTAGTTTGGAGGACATGGCGTTCACTGCGACGATGCTACCTTACAAAATGGTAAAACCGTGATTGCTTTCGAGAAACCTAGACGAGGGGCACGGCGTTCGCTGCGACGATGCACTCTACGTCATAAAGGAAATCGAATTTTACGTGGTTCTGTACTTGTTGCGTGTCTTAATGATAAGCTGAGTCAATGTGTTTGGAGATATCAAGGTAACATGTTGGTCAACACTAGGCTGTTCAGAAAATTACGGAAGTTTGTTTGTTTACCCCTATTTTTTAGGGATTTTTATCTCTCTTTGACTATATCAGCTCGTTGAACTGTTGGATTTCATATTTATCCACATCTTCCCTTAAAGTTCTACCATATTTTCAAAAAAAAAATTAAATCTGAAGATATCCAAAAAGAGTTTGAAGTGTGTTGGACAGTTATTTTTGTGGTATATATATTGCCTTAGTTATTCTTTTTTCCAACATCTGTTTATCTACTCATCTCTCTCGTTTTTAACTTAGGTTTTTATTGATTTCAAAATGTCTTCACCCTCTTCCTTATCCATTGAACAACTTAGACAGATTCTCTCAAATCCAGAGGAATTAGCCAAGCTCCAAGCTGTTCTATCTACATCCATGGAATCTTTACATGTGGTCGCGTCGCAACTCCTGAACTTGTTGCCATCGTCGCTGAACCCACTGTCGCCGCAACAGTATCTATAGCAACTCCTGTTGTTGAATCCCCAAAGGAAGTGTCAGACTCGGAGGATGATGTTCCTGTAAAAGATGTACTCCGACAACTTAAAAAGGCAAAATTGATCGAATGGAAGAAGAAGATTGTGGAGGAAACTCAAAGCTCAAGCACCGCCACAAAGCAGAGGCGTAAACACCAAAAAGTATCGGAAGAGGAGTCAATGTTTGCCGACTCCGAAATGGAGGCTGAGAAAGTTTTCTCAAAATTTTTACACAGCCACATGTGCTGATAACTGGGAACATTTCAAGAAAGTCACGTGTTACAGTGAAAGGCGCATTGAGGAGGCATCTTTTTCGGAGTATAATCTGGTAAACTTCTTGATTTCCAGAAACTTATTTGCTTCTATTACTGATGTTGAGCCATATGTTAAGAAAACAGTACAGATGGTATACGTAAATTTGAGCCCCTCTTTTGGTGATTCATTGTCGAACAAATACGATAATGTGTACTATAAGGATGGAAAAGAGAGGAAGTGGCGCCAGCCGATGAAGGCATCAAACTTAACTTTCATGTATTCTGTCCTTCACAAGATCATGGCAAGCAATTGGATTGTGACCTCCAACACCACTATGGATGCTGAGGATCTTTGCCGAGTCATCACGACAAGGATGATACAGAAACACATGCTACAACAAGCACAATGTGATGTGCTTGTTGCATTGATCTATGGTCGTTTGAAAACACTGATTCATTTTTTATTTTCTGCTGGACAACTCGTTTTTATTCCTTCGTTGCTGGATATTTTTGAACACTTTGATATGCATTGTCTGATGGATTTAATCTTGTCGTGATATATTTTGATGTGTTATGTTATCGAATGTGTTCTGGTCACTTTTTTGGCAATATATGTTCCGCTTTGTTGGTATTGTATTTTTGTCTACAGGTATAAACTAAGGGGAGTGTTGAAACTCAGGGGGGGTTCTTGGTTTTGTGAAGAAAGACAAAAAGGAGGAGTTTGTTAGAGTTATCTTTAACTCTATTAAACTTTCTTAATTGTTATTTGTTTTGTTTTGTTATTTCTTCACGTTTTTTGTTGTAGGTTGAAAATGAGTTATGCAAGCTCCTATTTTAGTGGGATAAGTTCAGCGAGATGAAGTGATGTGAAGCTGAAGAGAAGCACCTAAATTCGTGGGAATGAGTGAAGTTGAGCTGAACAGAAAGATAGAAAATAGCTGCTGGAATGGATGTTGTTGCAGCAGTTGGAGTTGTTCCTATTTTTCAAGAACTAACTCAACCACTTCCACATGATTGTAGCAGCCCACTCCAAGTCATGGGCCACGTCCTAGATGAGCTTGAAGTCCAAGAAATGCTAGAGCTATAAATACTTGAAGGGCTGACACGAAAAGTTGTGGAGAAATTGCTATCTGTAAGCGAATGTTGTTTTCTGTGTTGCGATAACATTGCCTGTAACACTTGTTGTTTTTGTAAAGCTCTTGAGTCTGTTCTTGAGCGTTGTTTTTGTGAGAGATAGCTTTTTAGTGTGAGAGTTTCTTTTATTATCATCTTGGTCTTGTCAATGTGATATATTGTTTTTGTAGAATACTCTCATTTAGTGATTTTCGCCATACGACATCTATAGGTTGTTTTAACAACCTGTAGAAGAATTTCTCTTTGTGTCTTCCATTTTTAATTTCGCTGCAGTTTTACTCTTATGTCTGTGTGCGTTATGTAACACGGTGCACATCATAGAGATCCAGACTAACCAACACTTTCAATTGGTATAGATTGTGGATTTGATCGATTAAGCGTTTCGAAAAAACTGATTTACTCATAATTTATTCATTTATTTTATAAATGTGTACATATATATACAAGCCCTTACAATTAGATATAGATAAAGAGAAATGGAGAATCAAACAGAAACATTCTCCATATAGTACCTATAAACCAATATGCACAGTTGATCTTTGTATTATAATTCACGCAGTTATCTAGAAGTATTACTGTAATAAATGAAAAAACATTATTATCATAAAAGACATTAAAAGTCAATCATGATTATCCATTAACTCAAAAGCGGTGCACAGATTGATTTTCAATCATTATATGGCACGCGCGTTTTATATATATATATATATATATATATATATATATATATATGGTTTAATTTTGTAATACTCGATGATTATATATAGTATCTAATCTAGATAACATATTTTGAACGTGGACGCACCAAAATTTGACACGTGACAGCCCATTTTTCGCTCAGAGCAAAATGAGAAGATACTCAATGAGCGCTGGATAGAGGAGTCATGACGTTGGGGTATCCGTGGATCTTTGGGATTGGGAGAGTCACAACAAAACACGATAATACATACAAAATAACATAACATTGCATCGTATCCAATCGGTATTTGGGTGTGCGCCGATCTTTGAAAGAGATGTTTGAATTTGGGAAGAGCCGCAACAAAACAAAAATAATGTATTTAAAATAACATAACACTGCATTACACCCAACCGATGCTGAGTGCATGCTAGCGAGCATTGAGAGTGCGTTCAAAGATTCATTATAATCGAAACTCATATGCATGTTTGTGTTGAAGTGAATGTATTTATGTGTTCATTTAAATGCATAATTCAGTGTAACTATATGTATGATTTATTTTCAAAATCACATAACAAATCAAATTACTAATCTACACTTATCTGTAGTGAAATCAATAAAATAAGCTTAAAAATCCTAAAAATCTCTACCATTGGATCTATGATATTAGTGTATAAGATTGAGTATTAGATACTATCTCGCGGTTCGATCTTATTTGATCCCTATATATATATATATATATATATATATATATATATATATATATATATATATATATATATCAAGTTAAAATGATTTTTATTTAAGATTTACTCCTCTATGTATACATATTGGTTTTCTAATAAACATGCATATGCATGATAAATATCGGTATTATACGTACATTAATATTTTTAATACCGAGTACAAATTACGTACATATATAATACTAAATATAACATAAACTAAAAATTCAACAAAATATCATTTGTATGTCTAGATGCAATATTCCCCTGTAACTACACCCTTTCTTAAAAGAGAAGGAAGAAGAAAAGCAACCCACAAACTTTTAATTATTCCTCAGAAACCCATGCTTTCAACTGTCACTATATAACTCCGAGTTACCTCGCCTCCGCCAAACCAGCGAGAGCATGGCCTTCCAATGGCTAACCCTAGTCGCCGCCATCTGGCTCCAATCCATCAACGGCACCAACTCCAACTTCCCCGCCTACTCCTCCGAGCTCAAGCGCATCCTCTCCACCTCGCAACTCAAGCTCAGCAACCTCGCCTCGGCCAATGACGCCGGCAAGCTCTTCGGCTGGATCTCCGGCGTCGCCGCCGCGTACCTCCCCCTCTGGCTCGTCCTCCTTGTCGGCTCCCTCCTCGGCCTCGTCGGCTACGGCGTCCAGTTCCTCTTCCTCAACGGCCAAGCCCCTGCCCTCTCCTACTGGCACATCTTCCTCCTCACCGCCCTCGCCGGCAACGGCATCTGCTGGATCAACACCGTCTGCTACGTCATCACTATCCGAAACTTCCCCCTCGACCGCCAGATCGCCGTCGGTTTAACCACCAGCTACATCGGATTGAGCGCCAAGATCTACACCGACATCGTCGACGTCACCGCGCCGAATTCCCCCTCCGATCGCGCTAAAATTTTCCTCCTCCTCAACTCCGTGCTGCCGCTGATGGTCTGCCTCTGCGTCGCGCCGCTGGCGCGCGGCGCGATCGTCGGAAAATCGAAGAAATTGACCAGAGGCTTCTTCACAATGTTCGTGATCTCGATCTTCACCGGAATTTTCGCGGTGGTGACCGGCCTGAGGGCGGCGGTCGCCCGTATCCTACCAAGTTACCTAATTCTCGCAGGAATGATCGTGATTTTGCTCCTACCTCTGATCGTTCCGGCCGGCGAGAAGATCACGGAGACGCTGCTGTTCTGGTGTTCGTGAACAATTTGGCGCAGATTGCGGAATCGCGAGGCTGTTCTGGAACTTCTTCACTGGTGTCGCTCTCTGCTGCCTTCAGCTTCTTCGGCCGTCTTCTTCCGTCTTTCTTCGACTACTTTTTTCCCAGGTAACTGACTAGCTTCTTATACTTTTGTTTTTATTATTTATTACATTATATACGTGACGTGTACCGACCAAATTGCATGCAATGATAACTACAACGACAAGGGTGGTCTCCTATTGAGACCCACAATCTAATTAATTAAAAATAATTAGTTGATTAATCTTAATTATAAATTAATAAATTATAATTTTGAATTAATAAATTCTAATTATGAATGAATAAATCTTAATTTTAAATTAATAAACATTAATTATGAATTAAATAAATTCTAATTTTAAATTAATAATTTTAATTATAGATTAATAAAATTTAATTATTCTTACTCATCATAATTAATATATAATTATTTTAATAAAAACAAAATTGAACAAATTTCACTCAAATTTTTGTATCTACGTACAATGGAGTAAATTAAGAATCAACCACTTCCTCATCTTGTGTCCACGTGTGAGAGATTATAGACACAAACACAAGGAGTTACGTATGCTTTTTCTTTATTTTGCATAAGGATGATTGCAAATAAATTGTACTATACTTTTAGTTGATTATATTTATGTAAACCAGATCACTACTCTCAAATCAGGGTTAGGATCATAATTTTAGGGTTTCTAGTGGGGAAATATTATGTCATAATTTGGTTTTGATTTAAATTTCATTTTTTGCCACTTAAATGGATCACAGTCGCAAAACCAGAATCGGTTAAAGTTATAGCAGTGTACAGGCAAAAATCTTTTTGTAGTGCATATGCAATATCAGAATTTGAACAAATTAAATTTGATAATTTAGGGACTAATATCCCTCTGCATAAGATGATGCATCGAAAAAGTAGTAGTGTGCCAAGTAAAATTCTAGGTTTTAAATGCACATTGGTTTCAGCATAAGGAGTTGGTGGATAAATTAATTTTGGATAAATTAATTGATCCAATTTATTTGGTTTTGTATGTATGTTGTATATGGTTCCACCTCTCCTACCTTGGGGGAAAAGTCAAATATATTAGGCCAGTTCACAAGAAACTATTATTCTGTCTCAAGCTAAATATTTATGATCTAATTAATATTTTGCACCTAAATACTCTTGTTTTGTTTTAAATAATATTACACGTATGGTATAAAATGTGGAATTAATAATTGTAGGAGCAAGCGGTGGCTGAGTGGAGCCGGAGCCATGGGAGTGATGATGGGTCCAATGTCGGGAGCTTTTTTCCTGCTACTGAATGGTGAAGACGTGTGTTTGTACGTGGGAACCGGCATTATAGGCATAAGCACAGGGGCGATTACTTCAATTTCTGTGTCGACAACGGCACAACTGTTTGGAACCAAGAATTTTGGAGTGAATCATAACATTGTAGTGTCGAATATACCAATAGGTTCCTTCTTATTTGGGAATTTTGCTACATTTCTCTACAATAAAGCCAGAAATCATTATTCATCAGTTTGTATGGGACAAAATTGCTACCACACAACTTTCATTTTATGGGGTTCTTTGTGTTTGTTGGGGACTTTTTTAGCTTTTATTCTTCATTTACAGACCAAGAAATTGTGCTCACGTACGACTACTACTACACAGAGCCTAGCTTAGTGATCAAATTTTGTAATAGAATGATATATATAAAAGAGATGTGTACATTGGTTTATAAGTTGGCTAGGATTTATATATAGGTAGTTTAATTGATTAGTTTTTTTTTTTTACATATTTTCTTGATCATGTAATGATAGGTATAACATGTATTGATGTTCGAACCGTGAGAGTTCAACACGATTTTGAAGTATTTATTATTATTACATTAAAAACAGAAGATATTACGTGCATATGTGTCGTTTGTGCTTAATTTGTTTTGGTAGTGTGCAGATGGATTTGATTAATGCAATTTCTAAATTTGGAACTCGATTTAATATAAATTGATCACTAATTTTTATTTTTATGATAAATATTGTCAAAATAATATATTAATAGTGTAACATAGAAAATTAGAACAAAGGTTCCAAGCAAATAATCGTAATATATTCATTTTCTTAGATATAATTTTTAGTTAGTGAGCAATAATGATTTAAAGTTGGTTACTTGAAAGTATAATTGTGTGACACATTGATTAATTAGCATTAAATAATCAAGTACATAAGTTGTTACATTAATACTTAGAATAACTATGTCTAATTGTTTTAATTTGTAGATATTATTGATCGTTTATTTAATTATGTTAACAAAATAAATTATCTTATTTTTATAAGATATATGCTTCAATACCTTGATACTGTGTTACGTTAATTTTAAATAGCATTTAATTATATGAAATACGAATACGTAGATGGATTTGGATACGGACACTTTTTTTCTATTACGAAAGTTCTTAGCATGTTTTGAGAGTTGATTGTAAAATACATACATTATTTTATAATTGCTAATAAAAGTACTATATCGTGTTTTAAAAATATAAAATAGAAGAAAAATAGTATAAGTTGATCGTGTTTAAATTGGATTTTTTAACCTTGTGCTATTAAAATAGTATAAGCTTAGTATAAAATAATATAAAATATATAGGTGTATATTACACTCCACGTCCACTATGGTAATTCCTGTGTCTCAAACATAACCATATGTAGTCCGCAATTGTTTTCTTTATTACATGTAGCTAAAAATAACGCTAGTTCTAGAAAGGGTAAATATATCAAACTACACACATTTGTAAAAGTGTGTACAGCTCATACCCATTTTCCAAAATGAATACACAATATACCCATTTATATTTTTTTAATATATATTTATAGTGCAGTTTCGATCAGTTTGGTCAGTGAAATGACATAACACTGACTCCGAAACATAACAAACATGTGAATCAATATTTATAGTGCTGTTTTGGTCAGTGAAATGACATAACACTGACTCCGAAACATAACAAACATGTGAATCAATAAAAATGATTGTGAAATTATTTTCAGTTTATTGGATATTATTATTATGTTAAATTACTTTATATATCACTGAATCATGAATCATCGAGGAGAGAGGATGAACAATAGAATTTAATTAAAAATTCAAATTTTGAATACTAATTGGTCGACCGGAGAGGATTTTAATACAATTTTAATTAATTCATATCTCGATCGACCGGAAACATCAAATTAATCGTGGGAGAGAGGAATTATCGGTATATATTTGTATAAGAATTAATACTAATTATTAATTCATGTCTCCGAATCCTTTGTAGACATCAAATTGGTCGACTGAGAGAGGAATTATCGACTTGTTATGAAATGAAATTAATACTAATTATTAATTCATGTCTCCTTCGATAGGAAACATCAAAGGGTCGATGGAATCAACGATTTTCGTAGGAAAGAATGATATATCAAATTAATTTAATACTAATTAATTTAAATTGAATGTATGATATTTAAATTAATATTTAAAGGTAATCTATGGAAATTTTGCAAAATATTGAAATCTTTGTATGAATTTTGAAATATTTAATATTGAAATTATCCTTCATATTTACCGTATTAATTAATAGTGTACAAAATAGTACTATGAAAAGTAAAACCTTACGCCTAAAATTGCGAAAAATTGAAGAAGACAAATAAATGCGTAAAAGTAAACCAATAATTGAACCAATTCTCTCCTATTTATACAATCGATTGTAACAAATACAAATCCAACAAATTGCTCTTGCTCTTGCTCCTCCAATTTTCGTTCGTTCATTTCGATTTATATTCAAAATTTTAAATTTATTTCTTCAATCCGAAGCCGAGAGCTATGTCTCAACAAGTAAGTTATTCAATTTTATTTATTTTCGACGTGTTTTGAATTTATTGTTGTTTATGATATTAATTTGTGTTTAGATTTATTATTGTTAATTTTGTTTAGATTTATTATTGTTTATTGGTATGGATAAATTATTGCGTTTAGATAATTAAATTAATTGGATAATTAATTTAGTGTTTTAATTTATTGCATAATTCGTATATATAATTTAGATAATTAAATTAATTGGATAATTTGTTTAGTGTTTTGAATTTATTGCATAATTAGTATATATAATTCGATATAATTCGTTTAGATAATTATTGTATAATTACCTATATATAATATATAATTGGATATAATTAGTTAGATGAAATTAGATGTTTTATATGATTTTATGGGTTTTTATATGAAAAATAAATGAATTAAAGGAATCCTCTCTCCGTCGATGAATTAAAGGAATTATATGAGAGGTCGATGAATTAAAGGAATTATATGAAAAATAGATAAATAAATGATTTTATGGGTTTTTAAAAAGCATAAATGAATTAAAAATTAAATTAAGTTAAAATCCTCTCCTATTGACCATTCCTTGATTCCTACGACCTAATCAAGGAATTGATCGGCCGGAGAGAAGGATTTTTAACTTAATTTAATTTTTAATTCATTCAAACATAATTAAATTAATTATTGATTCCGGTCGACCGGAAACATAAAATTGGTCGACCGGAAACATAAATTATCAAATTAACAATGATTCCGGTCGACCGGAATCTTCGAATTGTCGACCGGAGAGAGCCTATTTTCGAATGGAATCTTCGAATTATCAAATGAATTTAATACTAATTATTAATTGATGTCTCCGGTTGATCGAAAACAAAGAAATATCGATCGGAGACATAAAACTTCGAATTAATTTTAGATGAATGTATCGATCGAAACAAGGAATTTAATACTAATTATTAATTAATTTTGTTTTATAAATTAATTTTAAATGAAATCAATTAGGATAATTTTAGATTTATTAGGATAATCTTCGAATTATTGTTGTTGTTTTAATTTTAAATGAAATCAATTAGGATAATCCCTGAAATTAATTTTAAATGAAATCAATTAGGATAATCTTCGAATTATTGTTGTTTATGATATTAGATTTCTTATTGTTAGTTTTATTTAGATTTATTATTGTTAAATTTGTTTAGATTAATTATTGTTAATTTTGTTTATATTAATTATTGTTAATTTTGTTTACATTTGTTTAGATAATTCGATTGTTTCTGCTATTTATAATTATTGCATAATTCGTTTAGATAATTGGATATAATTATTGGATAATTCGTTTAGATAAGTCCCGACATAATTCGTTTAGATAAGTCCCCTTTTAATTAATTTATTGTAAGAGACTTTAATTATTTAATTAGATTTTGATTAGATTGCTATTTTTTTCTTATTTGTATATTTGATTAGAATGTATATTTGTTTTGTACATTAGAAAAATCATATTAAGACCGATATTTACATTAATGTAATCTTGTATTTGTTATAGATGTCGGGATGGAAGAACATTATTGTTAGATATGGAGGCGGTGGGATCCTTCTTTATGTTACATTGGCGGTATCGACCAAATGCCTTTGTTCGAATGGACAATGTAATTATCTCGGAGTTCATAGAGATGATTGATCAAATTATGTCGACAAATTCGTTGATTACAACCTACCAACCGCATTATCTATCGAGATCTCGAGTGGTAGAATTATCAAATTACTTTTGAGTAATGATGATCAACTTTTCGATTGGCTCATGATGCCCAACCGTGAGGTCTATGTGACTCACGATGCCGATACATCCCAATCGGAGCAAGAACTATATAGACCTTCGTTTGAGATACCATCCTCGCCAACATATGACTACACTTCCCAACACATATCGTTCGATCGTCGTTGACACAACAATTTACATCATCCGATTGGTTTGATCTTGATACATCTCAATATATGCCGCAACACATGGATCCATCCAGAATTGCTTTCCAACATATGCCGCAACCACAACCGGTGATACACTTGTTGAGGACGGCGATGGCGGACGACTACGTTGAAGAAGAAGATGAAAGCAGTCGGATGAAGAGGAAGAAGATCGCGAGTGCGCTTTGGTGAGCTATGGCTCATTTGTAGAGTTTGGCGCATGGATCCGTCGAGATGGTGGATTCGGGAAGCTTCTATCTACGATTATGCGAGTAACACGCAAGCGCACGTAGGAGGCTAGAGCCGAAGAAGTTGAGGAGATGAGCAACCGGCTAGTCCTCGTTATTCCTCATGATGCTTGATTAATCTCTTTGCTCGTCCTCCGACTCGGTTCCGACCCCACGAAAGTCGAGCGAAGGTTCCATCTTGACGAAGGATGAATCGAAGATATCCGGTAGGGCTATGGCATTTGGAACGTCGAGTAGAATTTCTTATTCCTCGATCCAATAATTCGAGGATTACATTCAAATGTCGATATCATAATCAGTGTCCTTTTCTACTACGTGCATCGCAGCAAGGTGGATTTTGGTTTGTCCGCAAGTTTGATGCTATACATACTTGCGCACAGAACCTAGTGAATATCGGAGTAAGGAAGGTTAATGCCCGTGTAATTGCAGCATACATATCACGAAAAATACGCGAAGACGGTGAAGTGCTAAAGCCGAGGTCCATTATGGCTGATTTGCAGCGAGAGTACGGTGTACACGTTACATACAGTGTAGCAATGCGAGCCCGTAATAGGGCGATCGAGATAATATACGGTGGACATGAAGAATCATTTCAGCTACTACCGAGTTATTTGCATATGTTACGGATGAGCAATCCGGTTCGATGATTGACTTGGATATTGGATCGGATGGTGGGTTCATCACCTCTTTGTCGCGCTCGGTTCATGCAGTTAGGCGTACACATTGTGCCTCCGACCCGTGATTGTAGTCGACGGCACGCACTTGAAGGGCCGCAATAAAGGCGTATTATTCGTTGCGTGACAAAGGGCGACAACGAGCAAGTTTTTCCATTAGCTTATGGAATTGGTCCGATCGAGAATGATGTCTCATGGACTTGGTTTCGCCTCGACTACAAGTCGCTTATGGATCAAATCCAGAGATGTTGATTGTTTGAGATGCCCATGTCGAGATAATGAGCGCGTCAAGTGTGTCTACCACGATGCAACACACGGATTATGCTACTACCATCTGTGAAAAAATCACCCGTTTGGGCAACCATCCGCAGTTATTCGAGCCGCTTATGCGTGCAAGATGCACACTTTGAAAAGCGATGGCTATGTTAAAGTCTCGTGAAGGCCGATGGTAGTGGCGCATATACCAAGTTGGTGGAGGTTGGAGTGCAGTGGGCTAGATCACGATGCCCGTTAGGCGCTACGGTTTTATGACATCGAACATTGCCGAATCATTCAATTCTCGAATATTGTGGGCTGACGATTGCCAATTTGCTCAATGATTGAGGCAATCCGTCACATTACGAAAAATGGTTCGATGAGAGACATGAAGCGAAAAGAGGCACGCGGTGAATTGACCCAAGCAACGCGTAAGATGATGGTATCGATGGAACTATCACGCAGATACGATGTAGTGCCCTCATCGACTCCACTTTCAAAGTCAAGCACGGAAGCAAAACATTCGAGTCAATCTCAATACGCAATCGTGTGCGTGTTTGGAGTGGGACATGGATATGATACCGTGTTCTCATCTTTATTCTGACTATATGGTGCAATTTAAGTTTAATTATGTTAATTTTTTGATCAAATTGATTTCACTTACATATAATTGATTATATAAATTTTTTAGTCATAAAGGTCACCATATATCTAACTATGTGGGGGAGTACTATCATTCTGCAAAGCTAGCCGAAGCATACCGTATCGGATCAATCTGTTCACCACGCCTAGTTGGACTGCTCCTCCAGATGTTGCTTTGGAATTACAGTTATGCCTCCTAATAGAGTCCGTCAGGCTGGGCGCCCGAAAGTGGGTCGATATCGTCATCCAACAGAAGTGGGATCGAGTAGTAGAAGTCGTGCACTACGGACATGTAGCTTGTGTGGTAATGAATCTCATACGCGTCGGAAGTGTCCTTACTTATCCAGAGACGAGTGACATTGTAATGAAAGAAAACATTCATGTAAAGATATTATTAACATTATTATTATTTTAACTTAATCAAATTGAATTGAATTGAATTGAATTGAATTCAATTGAATTGAATTGAAATTGGAATTGGAATTGGAATTGAAATTGAAATTGAAGTTGAAGATCATATTAAAATTAATTCATTGTCGATAAGATAATGTAACTAAGAATCTATTACATGAGATAAAATAAATAAAATCATTACATAGTACATGCTAATTTCTACCTCTTCCTCTTCCTCTTCCTCTCGGCTTTTATATGGATCACATATCTAATATATATTTCCACCTACTTTATGTCTATATGCTACAATATTAGGCGTACCTCATTCGATGCTCGGTGAACCGAAATAAGACGCGTTCCACGTCATGCACGCAAATGGACCATCACCAAATCGTCTTCTGGTCAAATACCTCGAAGAGGCAGCTCGTGTAATAATCGCATCATTATTCCATGGTGGTATCGGTGGGAGTTAGCCTCGAACCATCTAGTGAAGATCGAAACCGCCGCAATAATCTAGTCAGCACACGAAGTCCATCATCCTCGCATCCACTTGATCCCGGTCCATCCGCCAAATACGCGAGTCAAACGACGCAATGACCAGAGTGCATATCCACGCGCACTATCGCGAACGCCGCTCGATGGCGCATGGGATGATGATCTATAAAATTAATATTTAGATAAAATAAACAAGGAAAATTTCAATTTTGCAATTTATTGTATTAAATAAGGTTACTGCGTAGACGTAACCATGATGTATAACCCGTCATGCCGAGGACAATCGCTATCCAATGCGGTGGTGGATTCCATGCCATAACAATGCTCTCGGGGTCATGATCACTGCTCTCACGCGGGTCTTGAATGTAGGGACGAAAGCGTTGCGTGTACCTCGGACCATGAATTTTGCGAAACATCTATTCAACATTGAAAATTAAGTAATTAGAGATACTACACATATATACTATATATTGATTGTATTAAAGACTTACGAAAAACCAAGATCAAGGATGATTGTGTTTGATAATCCACCCCATCCAATACGTCGATCCGGCATCGAGTCTCATCCTCAATTACACCATGAATAGATCGACGATCTGCAAAATTATTTTAGGGATACATATCAATATAAGTAGATGTACTTAAAAAACGAAGCATATTGTATAAAAGCGTCGTGCCGAACATCAAAGGCCTCTGCGGCATTTCGATATGAGCGAAAAATGCAACTGGACTTGTCGATCGATTCCGAACAACCACCATTGTCTTATTTGTGTTCAAGAAATGCTGGTAATTTATCGATATATCACCGGATAATGGACGTGGCATCGGGCTATTCACGTATGGTGACCTCATTCTGTTAGAAGGTCTCCGTCTTGTTCACCTCTTCGGATCCCGAACTACAAACATTTAATTTAGAAAATGAAAACATAACAAATATAATGAAATATTATAAACCGCCAAATATGAGACTTAATAGTTACTGTTGCTCCAACTGCTGCTGACGGCTCGAAAGTCCGCCTCACGGCGTCTGAGGCGTCGGATCACTAAATAGGTCCGGTCCATCATGGAATGATGAGATGTAGTTCCAGGATCGGTACCATGGATCTGAGTGAGAGTAGCGGGAGGGTATCACGGGCCGATGCGGTCTTTGTCTCGATCGGCTCAATATGTCCAATGTCTCGAGGACATCCGGGTCGGGCGGTGATGTGGTCTCACGATCTTCACCTCTCGTCGTCGTCGGATGGCGTGGGACATGAGTGCATGTGTGAGTCGTATCATCCCTATGTGTGCAACCACATCGAGTCTTCTAAGAGGTTTTCAAACCACTTTTTATCTTTGGAATAAATTTGTCTTGATAGACCTCTCGATCGTTGCCTTGTCTCTGTCCTCACTCTCCGGACAGATTTACGGATAGATTCACGGATCCAACGACGATCGGCGGAACTAAGGCATACAGGTGCTCACCACCACCGCCGATGAAGCCGCCTCCCTGTATGTCTTCCGTATCCGTCTCTCAGCGGATGGACGGCTATCCACATATAGCCGCACTCATCAACAACCGGAACCTCAACGAACCCAACCGACGATGTCCTCCGGCCGGGTCTCGGGTGAAGGCTCGAGGCTCGCTCGATGGAGACCACGAAGATCGGGATCCTCAACAAGCGTGGAGCCTCCCCGGAACTCGGCGTCTCGTCGAGGCTCATCCACCGGATGAGACACACCACGTCGAGAAGGGAACTGTCGTCCCTCCTCAAAGTTTGACGGTATAACAAAATTCACACCGAGTGGAGAGGGTGTGAGGCGGACACCCAAGATGGCGGTGCTAAACTCGAATGAGTCGGGCTCGATCGATGTGAGATGATAATCGACCTACAATAAATTGAAAGATGTTATTTAATATTCTAATAAATACAATACCTCATACATGATTTAAAATTATAATAAAATTCATACCTCTTGCTCAAAAGAGTAAAAGCTGCCATGAGGGCCTACTCCTGAACTTCCACCTCAACACTCTCGGATCTGTTGTGGGATTGATGTACGTCCCTATACTTCCCAAGCTGGTATGATCTCGGTGACCAAGCATATAGTGCCCGGATCGTCCGTAAAAGTGGTATCGAGCATTAGGTTGACACTGCGTCGTATAATATCTCAATATCTCGTAATCAGATGCCCCACGAAATCGGCAAAACGCCTCGGATCGTCAACCAATGCCCAAACCCAATCGGCTATTATCTTCCGTCTCGTGCCCAAATACGAATCCATAGAGGATAATAACGTGG
Source organism: Salvia rosmarinus (assembly GCA_036937905.1). Taxonomy (NCBI): domain Eukaryota; kingdom Viridiplantae; phylum Streptophyta; class Magnoliopsida; order Lamiales; family Lamiaceae; genus Salvia; species Salvia rosmarinus. Next base: position 62,139,087 of record CM072820.1, read on the forward strand.
GTCACACGTAAATAGTGACGAAGATCTACATCATCACTAAAATAACTACTACAAAATCTATCTACTAGATTACGTAATGTAATCCGTGTGCCCGCAAAAAGGCTATAGACCTCAACGTCGCTCAAGTCGTAGTCTTGTGTGGGATCAAATGATGATGACCCAAATTGCGGTGCCTATGACTAGAGCATAATCTCTAATGGAAAACATATATATCTTCCATTGATGAAAAATACATCTCCGGATCGTAGGTTCTATCGACGGAGACTAAATGGTGCAAAGATAAACTAGACTTAGGCAGGAGTCCAATCAATCGATGACCAAAGCAACCCCCTAAACATATCTACCAACTCTTCGCCCTTATCTAGCAAGACATTCTTAATATACTTAAAATAACCAGTCCTATAATAAGTCTTTACATCCGCCATCACATTTATCGTGGTAGGCCTCAAGAAAACAGGATCGACCTACAAATATATCAATGTCACATATTACACAACGTACAACAAACCAACAAACTACTACAATAATTATTTCATTTGTCTATAATTCGCATCAATAAACATCCTATCATACAAATATAAAAAATAATTAGAACTCAATCACTACAAATCACCTATCAAAAACTGGTCATAATTAAGTAATACAATTTAACCATTTTAAACCATAAACACTATTTTTTCTAGTTCAATATGACTAACTTTTTTTTCTATGACTAACTTTTTTCTATGACTAACAATACAATATGATGCTATGACTAACTTTTTTCTAGTTCAATATCACTAACTTTTTTTCTAGTCGTAAAAGAATCGGGAGAGCTAGCAGGTTAGAGTAATAGCAACTCAAGATCAATGCTATGACTAACTATATTTCTTTATATTAGTAACAGATCAACAAATAACAAATAACAAAACATGAACAATAAAACATGAACAATAAAATAAATACATTAGTAACAATTCAACAATGAAATAAATCAGAATATCCATTTATAGTTCAATTCTAGCTTTAAGAAAAAATAATAGAGCCAATTAACATACTATTTATCCAATATTATAACTATGCTAAAAATGCTAAAATAATATATACGAGAACAACTCATATCATAATATGCTAAAAATATCATAATATGCTAAAAATGCATAGCTAAATAAGGAAAACTAATTAAACAACCGACTCATATTCAATCATATTATTCAATCACATATTTAGCAATATTTATCCAAAATATCATAATCGATTGTTTCAAGAGGAATATATACGAGAACATACCGGTAATTCCATATTATCACTCGTGTAAATATGGTTTCGCTAAAATATGGTTTCCCTGCAATTTATTACAAAATTCAATTAATAACTAATTATTAGAAAATTAAATAAATGGTTTCGAATAAAGCTTCTCTCCGGTCGACCGGAGAGAAGGCTTCGTCGACCGGAAAGTAGGTGAATTTAATCGGAAACAACGAATTGTTTCAGATCTCGTCGATCGGAAAGTAGGTGAATCGAACAACGAATTGTTTCAATATCTTGAAACAATTGTTGTTTCCTGCTAATTCACCTACTTTCCGATCGACAATCTCTCTCGATCGACCGGAGAGAAACTTTATTCGATTGTTTCCGGCAACATAACAGAAATTAGAGAATTACCGTGGGTTGTTCTTCACGCTTCACTTCACGGAACGGGAATGAGTTCTTGAGTTCTTCACTTCACGGAAGGAAATTTGAGTTCTTCACTTCACGGGAGGAAATCTGAAGGAAGTTTTAATTTGGGAAGACAAAGTTCTAAAAATTTTGAATAATTTGGGAAGACAAAGTTCTAAAAATTTTGAATATAGAGCTCAGCTTTTGTGCATGATTTTGGAAGATTTTCGTTTTAATGAAGAAACCAATAACATATTAAATGCCAACCACATTTTCAAGTCAAAAGCATCTGCACAGATTCTCTGAAAAAAGACCATGAACTGTTTTGTTTGAATGTGCACAGAATCTCTGATGAAAAAGACCATCCCTCATATCAACTTCGTTTTTCCAGAAAAACTACAATAAATAAATGAAATGGGTATGTGTGATAGCAAAATTTTCAAATGAATATTGATGGTACATTTTTCTTTATAGTTGGGCATTTAAGTTTCACACCCTTCTATAAAAGGGGAAACTAATTTCATTAGACCAGAAGTGAACTACTATAACTGACATATATTTTGTCGTTTTATTGTAACATTAATTAGACTACTAGAGTATAGGATCGGCTGACCGTTCATTAATGGATGAGATGTAAAACTCACAAACTTCAAAACATCTGTTCCCGCCCTCCAATTTAAGAAACCCTAGAATCCCGCCTTTCCAAAATCAGCAAATGGTGTCTCTCCAACTCTGCTTCTCTCTCGCCCCCTCGCACCCCAAGCTCCGGCGGCAGGTGCCGCGCTGCTCACTCGACCTGAAGCTGTCGCTTCTTGCGTTATCTTCAGCCATCAAAGCCGCCACCGTAAACGGGCATCCCGCCGAGGATGCCTTGCTAAATGAGGCGACGACTCCAGCTCAATTTTCGCGCGAAGATTCAGTTGCACTGCCAGCAGGACTGCGGCGGGAGTCGATGCCGAGGCACGTGGCGGTTATCATGGATGGGAACAGGAGGTGGGCTCGGATGAGGGGTTTGCCGGTCGGGTCGGGCTATGAGGCTGGAGTTCGGGCCTTGAGAAGGATGGCGTGGAACTCTCTTGCAAGTGTGGGGGATAAGGGTTCTTACAGTCTTCGCGTTTTCTTCGGATAATTGGTTTCGCCCAAAGGTAAAGAATGCGTCACATTAACTTTATTTGAGAAGGATGTGTTTTAAGCCTTTTTATGTATTTTTTTTAATTGAATGGTTTTTCAGTTTATTTGTTGATTTCGGTTATAGGTGGAGGTTGATGTCTTGATGGCATTGCTTGACAGAGTATTAAGAGAGGAACTTCAATATTTAGTGGGGTATTTATTGATTTTAGCTGTGCTCATAATTTATGTAAGTATGCTCATCTTTACTAGCTGCAACATGCTTGGATTTTTAGTCTTCTGTTTGGGTTATTTTCTAGGTGGTTTATATTATATTTCGTTCAATGATGTTCCACATCATGGATGGATTACATTAATCAGTATTATGATATATCTTATGATGTTTATTATGCATGGTGGCTGCTGTTGATTGGTTAAATTCATTTCCTTAACAGTGCAGATGTTAGGATCTCAATCATGGGGGACTCCTCTAAACTCTTCAATTCGTTACAGGCATTGCTAGCCAATGCAATGAAAACTACCGAAAATAACTCAAGACTTTACCTCATCATTGCAGTTAACTACAGTGGCCAGAGTGACGTTGTGCAAGCCTGCCAAAAACTCGCGGTCAAAGTAAGGGAGGACTCATTGAACCCGAGGATATCAATGAACTTCTAGTTGAAAGGGAACTTGGAACAAATTGTACTGACTTTCCTCATCCTGACTTGCTAATACGGACTAGCGGGGAGTTGAGAGTCAGTAATTTCTTACTGTGGCAGTTGGCTCACACTGAACTGTATTTTGTTAATTCACTTTGGCCCGATTTTGGTGAAGATGAGTTCCTCGAGGCCTTGAGATCCTTCCAAGAAAGGCAGAGACGCTATGGTTGTTGAGATTCTGGGATCATTCCATGATCCTTATATAGACTGATACGAAGTGCCAATACTATATTGCTAAGTCACATGGAAAAAAGTTGACAGGAAATAACAGTCACTCCACTCTCTCTTGAATAACAAAGTGCCCTAAGAGTCTAAGACATGATTTTCATGTCAAGAACGGTTCTTGTGATGTAGGGCTGATAATCACGGTCAATCTGATTAGCCACCATAATGGGAAGTCTTTCTCTGTTTCGTTTCACTAGTCGACAAGACTAAGGGTAAGCCCCAACATACAGGCTGCTTATGACACCTTTGAAGAGCTTTTGGTGCAGAAGCTGTGAGGAGCTTTTGGTATTAATTATGTGAATTATGATGCTAAATCTACTTTTAGGGGCACCTACCTTTGATTCAGGCCCCTCTTATTTCAGGATTACGTCAATGTTGAAGGAGCATCAGTGCTTTCCCATTGATGAATTGTATAGGCACCAGGTTACACATCACCTAGCTAGTGATTCCCTCTGTATATGAATCTATATTCGGAGTTCTTGAACTTCAATTATTTGGCTCGTTTTCAACCAGCATTTGTGACAGTGAAAATGGACTGCTTCAGCAATTTGGTATTGGAAAATCATGGTTGATGATGGTCCAGCTTGTTAAACAAGTGTTTTGATCTCAACTTCAGCTATCAGAGGTTATTATGTCTCTGTCGCAGCCACCCACTAACCTTTAGTGTGATGCATTAGTTTTTGAATCAACGATACTCTATAGTAATTGAATTTGCTGGAAGGGTCCATTGAATTTATATATAAATTGTTTCAACTTTTTTTTTTTCACTTGACGTGGAATATTGTAGGCGTGTACTGAAACTCAGGAAAATTCTGTCGATATCTATCCTTTTATATAGCTAAGGTGGTGTAATTTTACCATATTTTCAATATAAAGTCGATTAACAAGAGACAGGTAGAATGTTTTGAATTCTTGTTTCTTTACTATATACAGCTATTTGCTATGAAATGACGGTTTTTTCTTACCTTTTTCTTTTTCGGTATAAGTAAATCTAAAATGGAAAATCTTAAAATATAATTATGGTGATAAATCTTAATTACAGACCACACCCTGCTTATGAGATAGTCTCTGAATTGTAATGAAAACTCTTGGATTTTGCTATTGTGCTAAGTAGGGGTTGAGTTGTGAGTTATTCAATTTTCAAATTTGAAAAGTTCGATAAAACTATTAGATTTATTTTATTTTATTTTTATCAATCTTATTGTACTTTTATCTAAATTTTACTGAGTGTTTTTTTTTTAATTATACGTGGAGTATTTATTAATAAGGTAGTTTTATACTCCATTCGTTCCCTAATTTTCTTTCTAGTTTTTCTTTTTGGGATATTCCCAAATTTTCTTCCTATCTATTTATGGAAACTATCTTTATAACGTTACCATCAATAATATTTTTTATTTATACCTTTTACAATCCATGGCCCATCACTATTTCTCTTTTTTACCCTCAATAACCTATTTATTTACACCTTTTACCACCTGTGGTCCACCACTAACTAATTTAATATTATATTAATGTGAGACCTTTATTTTACTCATAATATACTAAATAACTTTCATTAAAACCCACATCCAAGATTTCAGGAAAAAAATTTGGGGACGGAGTGATTATATAAGACACTTCTTTCTGTCGGATTATATATAAGATCACTTATATTTAAATTCGAGTGATGAAGCAACAATGATGTCGACAATGACTAGTCTATAAAAGTTGACATGCCAAGAGCTTCATAACTGTATTGTCATATGTGGCAGCACGTTCGTAAGTCGTTTTTTAGATTTATCAATTTCTAGCGTGATTTTGGTAAAAAAATATTTAAATATTTGAATCAGCGGATACAGAGGAATGAGCATGATGTTATATTCGAGTGCTTTGATTGATTTTTTTCAGTATATTTATCGATATTCTGAAAAATGTTCGACAAATGACGAATATATTGGAGTATTTCATTATAATTTTGTCTTATTAGTTGTATTTCTCCTTATTAATTCCTGCAAAGATAATAGCTAGTGCAGGATAAAATCCTCATATCTTTAAGAGAATCATTCTCATCGGTTTTATTTCCATCTCTTATCTTTTTTAGATCTGTCGTTTTTATATAGACACGAAAATGAAATGTCTGCTAATGTCTCTATGGTGAGTCTGTTACACCTAATTTTCTAATTATAGTTAATCCGTCCTGTGTGATTTGCAGACTATTATACAGAAACATAAGATTTATCCAATGTACACTATGAGGTTTCCTATAAATTCAAAAAAAAAAAAAAGTGATGTCTGCGGTTATTTATTTTTCCGCTAAGAATTACAAGACATTTACAATAAAGAAAATGAGAATCGAAATATTTCTAAGCACCTCATGTTTATCAATAGAACATCTAAAATCTCACCACTTAATTTTCATTAATTCTCTAGATACTTTTATCCCAATATCAAAACTATTCTCTCCAGAAAACAATATCGCAAAAATGGCTATAAATATTAAATTATCATTCGTCATTATACACAATGATTGAGTCAGAATTTTGAATTAAATTTTTTACCTGACTACAAGTACAAAAATTCAATTTGATTGAAATCTTATGAAAAATAATTAGTAAGGATCACATAACTCAGGTAGTTAACCTTTTAAATTTGATATATTAGTTATAAGTTGGTCGTGTGTTTCTAAAAAAATTCAAATAGTATCAAAATGTAAAGAATAAAAGATAATTAAGAACAAAGATTAATTGTAAACTATCTAAGAACATGTATCTTTTAAGATTAGACTACTTCATGTTTAGAGATATCAATTTAGCCCGAATTGACGGGTCGGCTTGAATAGACCGAGAAAAAAGGATAATTATGGCATAAAAATTATAGTCCTGTTGGTCTGAATCGAAAATAACCCTAGTCCGGTCTGAAAGCCGAACGAGTTGGTCCAATTAACTGAAATTTTCCTTTTCACTTGGATGTCAAACTCATACTTTATTTTTTAAATTTGATAATGAGGTTTTGATACTCATAAAATGTGTTATGATTTTTTCCAATGTCTAATAAAAAAAACTTCCAAAAATGAAAATTGAAGAAAGATTATAATTTTTGCTAAATATATGTCAAAACATTACCTCACAAAAAAATTTATTAGTGATTGTGTAAATTAGCATACATAGATGTACCAACTCACCTTTCATATGAGAATACTATTATCATATGAGAGGTGAATTAATATGCCTACATATTTTATAGAATTTCTCATTTATGTGACGATGTCTTGATGACGTTCTCATATATCATCACTCCTTATGAACATTATTATCGTATATAAACAACAGATACTGGAACATACATTAAAACGTTTGTATAGTTATAAATAAAATCTTGTCAATTTTTTCGATCCCGTTGAGTGGATGCATTCTAAAAGTTAAATTCAACGCAGTTTTTATTCCTAAAATCGAATTTTTCGATTAACCGAACCGAATTTCTACCAAAAAGTGGAACCGAAACCGAACCATTTTAAATTTTCGGTTAACCGAAAACCGATTGGTTCCAACGGTTCGGTTTTCGGTTAACCGAAAAACCGAATTAAAATTAATTAATAATAAAAATAAATAAAATAATAATTAAAATAAATATAATAATTAAAAAACTGAAACTTATTATAAATAAATAAAATATTTAACAAATAATTAAAATAATTAATAAAGTAATAATTAAAAATTGATTTTCAGAATTTTTAATTAATTAATTCATAATTAAAAATAAAAAACGATTTTTCGATTCCGAACCTTTCGGTTATCGGTTAACCAATAACCTAAATTTTTTTCAACTCTGGAACCGAAACCGAACCGATTACCAAATTTGTCGATTTTTGGTTAATCGAATTTATCGATTTCGGTTCGGTTCCGATTCTAACCTAAAATCAAAAACCGTTTAGACACCCATACCTAAAATCATTATTACCTATATTGGATAAACTGGCAGTCATTTCTCACTATAAAAGTTACTACAACACTTCATCCATCCCACTAAATTAGCCAATCTTCAGTTGTGCGACTCTTCAATTTTCACACAGATTAAAGAAGTATATTTCATTTTCTTTCAAAAACATAATTTATATGAAATTATTTTATTTTTCCCTCATTAATTGAAGATGAAAAATATAAGTTGTGACTCCAACATTGAATAAGGCTATTTTAGTAAAAGAATATTTTAATACATTCAAAAAAATAAACGACTAATTTTGTAAGACGAAGGGTGTAAAATATTACAATCGGCAGTCATAAAAACGTACTGAGATCTTACTCAGTCTCTTGCCCCCAAGTAAATATAAATACTTATTGGTGCATTAGCACCAACCTGGATGACGGGCTTATTCATTACAATGTGACATACATTTTAAAAATATGAGGAAACTAGCACATGACATAATAATAATTCAACTGGACCAATAAAAAAAAGCATGAATCCTAGTTTGTTAATAATCCATCCCAAAAAAATTGAGGAATTATACTAAGTCCAAACACATTAACCTCAAAAGATGGTACCCTTGCTAAAACGAAAAGAGAACATTTCTGAACTTAGGTCCTCTGGTCTAAGAGAATGCACCCAACCTTCTCCTGAATGATGTATATTCTAAAACTCAGACTCGACTTTTCCCTGACCGTGAAAAATTAGCATCTGCTAACCTCAGGCAATAGTCTTTTGAGTGTTCTTATGTGTCACCGCATGAAAGGAACTAAATATCTCATCTCTGTCCCATTTCCGTGAGACAGGTAGAAGATCTTTTTCCAGTTTTCCTCCGAAAAAGCATCATGTTTCGCTAGTCTTTGCCTGTCAAACAGTGTTATTTGCAAAGTTAAGGCCACAAAACAGCACGTCATTCTTAGTGTCAGGTAAATCAAGACAAAGGAAAAACAAAATCATTTTCAATCCCCCAATTGCTTTCCAAAATGTTGGAATTTTTGTTATTACATAATCCCAAAATGAAACTAAACATGCCATACATATTGTAGAGTCAAGGGTATACTTTCCCAACAAGTCTAGTCACTTGCAAGGGTTGTGACGAGCACAAGTGATAGCTATTAACCTCAAGCCCTGCCCTCAAAATAAAAATTACAAATACAAGTTATCTACCCACATTTATTTTCAAGATCAAGAAAATTATCAAGAAAATGACACATAAATTTGAAAATTGGTGCATTAGAATTACTTGAAGTAACAAAGGTCGGCAGTTACAAGGAATATACTCAAATTTTACAACATTATGAATGACAAATTTATTAGATAATTGGGATCTTTGATAACCCAACACCGCATGCATCACGATTCTATATCTAAATGCAAGAGATGAAATATGTTGGTCCAAAATGAAGTAACGCAATGTTTTAAGATATGTATCTAAATTTGCCTGGATGAAGAAATATATCTATATATGTATTATGTATATTTATGCTTGTAATGCTTTGTGTCTGTGACTAATGGTATATTCAAGAGACCAAAAAACATCATACCTGACGTTGTTCCATATCATCATCACGATCCCCAGTTTCAAGTCTTTGCCTAAAAATCCATTTACCAATCTGAGAAATAGTGGATTAACACCTCAACAACTAATCTCCATTAAGAATAAAGGAGTAATTGAACCAAGTTGGGTAAGTACAAGTTTGGCTCATCTATTATCAAGCCAAACCCAAGATTATTCTATCGACCATATTTGTCGAGTTTATTCAAGCCTAAACTTTTGCAAATATATATTCAAATTAGATATTTATCATATAAATAAATAACTATTTGTTTTGTCATTCAAAACATATAAGATATTTACTAAAGATCATCATTTTCTTATCATAAGTAACTTTCTTATATAATTATACACTCAATAATAAAAGTACAAAATATAAGTTAAACATACATCAAACCAATATTTTATGTTTTCGAGCTAGCTCTCGAGTACATTAGCGAGTTTGTTCATGAGCTAACAAGCCAACTAATGTTAAGTCAATCTTGACTTGTTTATGTTAACAAACCTCTCTGAACAAGCTCAAAAAAAATCTAAATAATCAAACTTCAAATAGATTACAAGTGGTCCGGCTCATTCACAACCCTAATTAAGCATAAAGCGTACTAAATAGCAATAGATGAAACACTACCTCCATGTGCATGGCTGCGGCATCCGGGTCATCAATGCCCAATGAGTTTTTGTATCTAATAATGGTCTCAACTTCGTGACCTTTGAGATCTTCATTTCCAGGAGGAAGGACAGCAGATACAAATCTACAAAGCCAAATTTTGATCAATAAGCTTTTTCATGTGTACAGAGTCACAGACAACCTGGTCTTTATGCATCATAATGAGCAAACACTATTGCTTACTGACAATAAATATCACAAAGCTCCGCATTGAATGCTTCATTCTGTTTGCTAACACCATAGCTGGTGGATTTCAGAAGTAAAATATAAAAACAACAGAAGTAAGAATCAAAATAATATAATAAATCTCAAAGTGTCAAATTACAGCTCAAAAGAATTGAGCAAGGAGACAAAGATGAACAAGAATGAGAGAACTAATAAAGAACATAAAGAATTATGACAATGCCAACATAGTGCCTCTCCACACCCTTAAAAGGAAAAAGAAAATAACTGAGAACAGATTAATCTGATATAAGTCATTTTTTTGCCCAAAAACTCAAGTCTTATCATTATGGTACATAGGAATATATCTGTATAAGGACCCCTGCATCTTCCACTCTAACATTGAGTCCTAGTTCGTTGAGTTTAAATGTCAGAATGGTAAAAGAAACCACCTTCATATCTATTCTTTGTCCTAATGTCATGCAAGAGAATGTTGACAAACTCCTTACAACCTATTGACAGAAAGTTTTCTAGCCATGTAACTTCTTGGGCTAACTCTCCTCTCGTACATTGATATGCTCCTTGCAAGTATTTGAGATCTATATCATTTGCATTCCTCTTATCTCCCTCACATGTTAGCACGCTCAATAGTGTATCACTTCCAACCTCAAACTCAGTACTACATCCATGATCCATATGATTATGAATAAATTGCCTTAACTATGTAGCAAAAGCAAGCTGTTACGACATTGTATCCATTATCTAGTTACCACTGGTGCTTTACAGCCACTAGCCATAATTACATTGCTCCTCGAGACAATTTTCATGGCCAATATATCCGGATAGATTTCACGAGCCACACAATCAATTCAAATAGTAAATGCCTATACCGAAATTCATAACCAGTTGCAACAAAAATTATAGGTATCATCAATTAGCGCATAGAATTAGATAATCAGCAATAAAAAAACTATCAAATAAAAACGCAAACAGAAATCTAATTACTTTTTCGCAATGGCTTCGACATCTTCCTTCTAGATAGCCCCAGGACCACCGCACTCCACCACATAATTATGCAAGCTAGCCGCCGCAGCCTCTGGCACGCACGAATGCAACGCATAGGCCGCGCCAGCGCCGGCAGCACCAACCGCCACGGCCCCACCGATGGCGGCATTCCTGGACCCACCAAACCGCGACCCCAGACCGTATCCAGCAGCAACCGCGGCCGCAAAGATCAGCACGGAGCTGGCAATTCGGACGGGCGGAGACAGTGCATCGATAACGGACGGGAAGGCGTTGAGCTGCCGTTTCTCTCCTACTACATCAGGTTTAGCCACGGAGGTCGAGGATTGGTCGGAAGAGCACCGGATATCGCAGATTTTGTAGCGATGGCGGCGGAGATGGAGTGAGGAGAAACGAAGGTGAACGGTGGTGGATACAAAGGGGGCGAGAAAGGGGGTGTTGGGGCAGGGCGAGGAAGGAGCGGTTGTGAGAACAGTTGATGGATTCATATCAATAACTGGATATGTGCCTCTTTACCTCTCTGATTTCCCTTCAAGTGGTGGAGAAGAGACTGTTGAGGGAGAAGGGGGGAGAGTAGAGAGAGAAAGCTAAGAAGAGTAGTTCATAGGGTTTTAGAAGTCATACAGAACAGTTACGGGCGCAGAAGAATATAAAATTGAAATGAAACCTTCGACCCGACCCGTTTTATTCGAAGTATATAAGGACAGCTGATTGGGTCGGGCAGGAGTGGGTATGTGAGCTTAATTTAATTTGAAATTTTGAATGCGAATAGTTTTTGTTGTAATATACTCCATAATTTACATATTTAGTGTATGTCTAGAGCAAATTGAAATGTAGAGTGTGTTTGGTTAAAGTTAACTAAATGTCTCGTAGCAAATTGAAATGTATAGTGTGTTTGGTTAAATTTATTTTAGAGAGTTTATAAGATGTAATGTTCAAGAGTTTATAAATTATCAAAATATTTGGATGATTGAACTTATAAGTTAGAAAAAATCGTAAGTTAAAAAGAAAAAATCATAGTGAGAAAGAGAAAATTAACGAGAGGTTAAATTGATAGTGTATATATAGAAATAACAAATAAGATTATTTTGATAAATTTATTACCTTTTTAAGTTGGGATTCTTTAAAAAAATTCCTAACTTCGTCACTGATGGATAGGCATAGCAATGGAATTGAATCTTGTAAGGTTCATATTCGGATCGGAATTCTTTTGTCAAGTGTGAAAGCAAAGGAGAGATGGGAAGTAGTCAATCTAGAACGGCACAAAGTGATGGAACATGAAACCATACGAGTAAGTGTTGTTTTGTGGACGTTACTCCTCCCACTAATCCAACCTTAATGTTCACAACCTATAACAATAAATCTTGTCTTAAATGGCAAAGGCTGGTGGCCGATACAACTCCACAATTCTTTCCTACCACCACAATCTTTTTAGATGCATTTCTTTCAATGCTTATTGCACTTAAGGTCCTCCATGTTACCACCCTATTATTTTTATATTTATGTCATATTACCTAGTCTCCATATTGTAATACTCAAGTAACTTAATAACACGATTTTTAAAGTTTAAAATTTAGTTTTGATTATAGAGAAAGGCACACGTCCAAGTTTTAGTAAATGTGATATATTAAATTAGCTGTAAAAACACGCATTTGGATGATTTTTATACGGTCTTTACATTAAAATTAAAGATAAATATAGTTTATGTTCCCAACTTTGACAAGATTTTAAAAATTATCACAAGCTTTAGTTAATACATTAAAATGTTTCAAACTTTGACGAGATTTTAAAAAATGTCACAAACTTTAGTTAATATATTGAAATGTCTCAACTTTGACAAGATTAATTTTGAAAACTTCTCGATTCAATGTTTCCGACGATGGAACGCCGAGTCAGTTGTCAGTCTCTCGCGTTGATTATAGACTAAATGACTCAACATTTTGTCTCGTGTGGATTATAGTTCAAATGACTCATCATTCGTCATCGAAAACTCTAACTCGAGATATTTTCAAAATATTGTCAAAGTTTTGGATATTTTAATATATTAACTAAAACTAGGGATATTTTCAAAATTTCCCAAAGTAGAGATATTTTAATGTATTAACTAAAATTTTGGATTTTTAAAATATCGATATTATTAGAGACACAAACTGTAGTTATCCCTTCAAATCATGTACCGTATGAGTACAAATTATCTTGTCCCATACGTGTAACACACATTAATGAAATAAAAATAATAAAATATTGCACATGGTACATGAAAAATAGGCCCCGTTTTATCATGTTGATTTTACGATCAAAATTTGTAACTGACCCACATATATTTTGATATTTATATATATTAGGTCGACGTCAATGTTCTTAAAATCGCATCGAAACATGTTTGAATGGGACATCAACTGGATTATTATATAGATTGCTGATTTGATCGATTAAGCTTTTCGAAGAAACTGATTCACTCATAATTTATTCATTTATTTATAAATGTCTACATATATATACAAGCCCATACAATTATATATAAAGAGAGATGGAGAATCAAACAGAAACTTTTCTCCATGTAGTAACTGTAAACCAATATGCACAGTTAGAGATGGCAATGGATCTCGGATCCGGTCCAAATACGTGGATCCAGATCCATTTTTCAGGATCTGGATCCTAAAAAATTTGGACCCGATGGATCTGGACCGGATCTGGATCCTACCTCCATATTTCGAATCTGGATCCTACCTCCATATTTCGGATCTGGATCTGGGATTAATTTTTTGAGACCCGGATCCGGTCAAGATCCGGCCCGTGGATCCATTAGTTTTTATTATATTATATTATATATATATATTAATTTATTTTTATTATAATTAAATATCTAACCCCAACTTAAAACTCTTTAATTTCTTTTTTCAAATTCTCTTAAAACAAATATGCTTCCAATTTCATTTCAAATTCTCCCAATTATGTATCAGTCGACATTCACAGCGGGTCACGCCACTTACACCACCGGCGATCGAGTTGTTTGTTGTTTCCTACCTTATAGTAAATTTGTAACTAACGTCTTCCAATATAGTGATAATTGTAGAAATTCTAAATAATTGTTATAGTATTATTGTGTATTTAGATTATTATGGTATTAATGTAAATTATAGTTGATTTAGAATTTATTTTAGAAGCGAAAATATATGGATCCGGGTCTAGAACCTGGACCCTGCGGATCTTACGTAACTGGATCTGGATCTAATTTTTTTGGACCCAATGAATCTAGACCGGATCCGGACCCAAGTAAAAAAAATCGGATCTAGATCTGGACCTAGCCAGATCCGGTCCAAATCCAGCCCATTGCCATTACTATGCACAGTTGATCTTTGTATTATAATTTATGCAGATATCATATACAGAAGTATTATTGCAATAAATGAAGAAGCATTATTATCATAAGGCGTTAAATTTACGTAAAAATGATCACTACTGTAACAATTAAGGAGTACAAAAAATGATAGTGGCAACACAGTATGAGACATGAATATTTGAGATATATATAGAATCTCAAGTGAAAATTTATAATTGAGTTGGTTTCATCTGATATACAACAAGCATTTTGATTTTGGGACTGGTCTTCCGTGTCCGCTTCCACATGGTGAAACCCCACCTCATATCACGATAAATCCAATCCGTACATGTTTAGTGATTATATGATTTTATACGATATATTCATACGGATTTATCGAATAAAAAGCATGCATATATAATGCACGGTCAAAAGTTTTTGTCTGTTTTTACTTTAATTACTACATAATGTCGACATTATGCGCATACTGAATGTATATATTATTGACGTCATTTACCCATGCATATGCATGATAAATATCGGTATTATACATTAATATTTTTAATACCGAGTACAAATTACGTACATATATATATTTATTATATAAATTAAAAATTCAACAAAATTTCATTTATATGTCAGGTGCATTCATTCCCCTAGGAAGAAGAAGAAAAGCAGCCCACAAACTTTTAATTATTCCTCACAAATCCATGCATTCAACTGTCACTATATAACTCTGAGTCACCTCGCCTCCACCAAGCCAGCGAGAGCATGGCCTTCCAATGGCTAACCCTAGTCGCCGCCATCTGGCTTCAATCCATCAACGGCACCAACTCCAACTTCCCCGCCTACTCCTCCGAGCTCAAGCGCATCCTCTCCACCTCGCAACTCAAGCTCAACAACCTCGCCTCGGCCAATGACGCCGGCAAGCTCTTCGGCTGGATTTCCGGCGTCGCCGCTGCGTACCTCCCCCTCTGGCTCGTCCTCCTCGTCGGCTCCCTCCTCGGCCTCGTCGGCTACGGCATCCAGTTCCTCTTCCTCACCGGCCAAGCCCCCGCCCTCTCCTACTGGCACATCTTCCTCCTCACCGCCCTCGCCGGCAACGGCATCTGCTGGATCAACACCGTCTGCTACGTCATCACTATCCGAAACTTCCCCCTCGACCGCCAGATCGCCGTCGGTTTAACCACCAGCTACATCGGATTGAGCGCCAAGATCTACACCGACATCGTCGACGTCACCGGGCCGAATTCCCCCTCCGATCGCGCTAAAATGTTCCTCCTCCTCAACTCCGTGCTGCCGCTGTTGGTCTGCCTCTCCGTCGCGCCGCTGGCGCGAGGCGCGATCGTCGGAAAATCGAAGAAATTGACCAGAGGCTTCTTCACAATGTTCGTGATCTCGATCTTCACCGGAATTTTCGCGGTGGTGACCAGCCTGAGGGCGGTGGTCGCCCGTATCCTACCAAGTTACCTAATACTCGCAGGAATGATCGTGATTTTGCTCCTGCCTCTGATCGTTCCGGCCGGCGAGAAGATCACGGAGACGCTGAGGCGAAGGTGCTTGATCGCGGTCCACGACGACGGTGGACTCACCATGGTTGAGAAGGATCTAGAAAGCGAGAGGAACATTCTGGAAGCTGCGGGAGTTGTGGACGACGGTGGACCATTTTTGATGCTGCGAAGAGTTGAATTTTGGTTGTATTTTTTTGTTTATCTGTTTGGAGCGACGCTAGGTTTGGTGTTCGTGAACAATTTGGCGCAGATTGCGGAATCGCGAGGCTGTTCTGGAACTTCTTCACTGGTGTCGCTCTCTGCTGCCTTCAGCTTCTTCGGCCGTCTTCTTCCGTCTTTCTTCGACTACTTTTTTCCCAGGTAACTGACTACCTATCTTTCCCTTTAAACGCATTTCGATATACTTTTGTTTTTATTTTTTATTACATTATATACGTGACGTGTACTAACCAAATTGCATGCAATGATAACTACAATGGAGTAAATGAATCAACCACTGCCTCATCTTGTGTCCACGTGTGAAAGATTATAGACACAAACACAAGGAGTGTACGTATGCTTTTTCTTTAATTTGCATAAGGATGGTTGCAAATAAATTATCTAACATTGGCCAAATTCTGGTACCGCACATCATAAAAAGTTTTACATGTAAATTACTATATATATTTTAGTTGATTATAAATATGTAAACCAGATCACTATCTGATCAAATCAGGGTTAGGATCATAATTTTAGGGTTTCTGGTGGGGAAATATTATGTCATAATATAATTTGATTCTGATTTAAATTTCATTTTTTGCCACGTAAATAGATCACAGTCGCAAAACCAGAATCGGTTAAAGTTATAGCAGTGTACAGGCAAAAATCTTTTTGTGGTGCATATGCAATATCAGAATTTGAATAAATTAAATTTGATAATTTAGGGACTAATATCCCTCTGCATAAGATGTCGCATCGAGAAAGCAGTAGTGTGCCATGTAAAATTCTAGGTTTTAAATGCACCATAAGGAGTTGGTAGATAAATTAATTGAGCCAATTTATTTGGTTTTGTATGTATGCTGTATATGGTTCCACCACCTCTCCTACCTTGGGGGAAAAGTCAAATATATTAGGCCAGTTAATTCACAAGAAACTATTAGTCTTTCTGTTTCAAGCTAAATATTTATGATCTAATTAAATATTTTGCACCTACATATTCTTGTTTAGTTTTAAATAATATTACACGTATGGTATAAAATGTGGAATTAACAATTGTAGGAGCAAGCGGTGGCTGAGTGGAGCTGGAGCCATGGGAGTGATGATGAGTCCAATGTCGGGAGCTTTTTTCCTGCTACTGAATGGTGAAGACGTGTGTTTGTACGTAGGAACAGGCATTATAGGCATAAGTACAGGGGCGATTACTTCAATTTCTGTGTCGACAACGGCAGAACTGTTTGGAACCAAGAATTTCGGAGTGAATCATAACATTGTAGTGTCGAATATACCAATAGGTTCTTTCTTGTTTGGGGATTTTGCTGCATTTCTCTACAATAAAGCCAGAAATCAGTATTCATCAGTTTGTATGGGACAAAATTGCTACCACACAACTTTCATTTTATGGGGTTCTTTGTGTTTGTTGGGGACTTTTTTAGCTTTTATTCTTCATTTACAGACCAAGAAATTGTGCTCACGTACGACTACTACTACACAGAGCGTAGCTTAGTGATCAAATTTTGTAATACAATGATATATATAAAAGAGATGTGTACATTGGTTAATTTATAAGTTGGCTAGGATTTATATATAGGTAGTTTAATTGATTAGTTTTTTCTTTACATATTTTCTTGATCATGTAAATGATAGGTATAACATGTATTGATGTTCGAACCGTGAGAGTTGAACACGATTTTGAAGTATTTATTATTATTACATTAAAGACAGAAGATATTACGTGCATATGTGTCGTTTGTGCTTAATTTGTTTTGGTAGTGTGCAGATGGATTTGATTAAATGCAATTCAAAATTTGGAAATCGATTAAATATATAATATATATAAAAAAAGTAACGAATTGATTACTAATTTGTATTTTTATGATAAATATTGCTAAAACAATAAATTAATAGTGTAACATAGAAAATTAGAACAAAGGTTCCATGTTATATTCATTTTCTTAATATAATTGTTGGCAAGTGAGAAATAATGGTTTAAAGTTGATTACTTGAAAGTGTAATTGTGTGACACATTCATTAATTAGCATTAATTAATCAAGTACTATATAAGTTATTGCATTAATAATTATAATAACTATGTCGAATTGTTTTAATTTGTGGCTATTATTGATTGTTTGTTCAATTATATTAACAAAATAAATTATCTTATTTTATAAGATATATGCTTCAATACCTTGATACGTACTGTGTTACATTAATTATTAATAGCATTAATTATATGAAATACGAATATGTAGGCGAGCAAGGGAAATGAATTTAGATACGGACAATTTTTTTATTACGAAGTTCTTAGCACGTTTTAAGAGTTGATTGTAAAATATGTATAATTTTTATGATTGCTAATAAAAGTATTATATAGTGTTTTAAAAATATAAAATAGAAGGAAAATAGTATAAGTTGACCGTGTTTAGATTTTGATTTTTTAACTGTAATACAAATTTTCATATTTAATTTTATAAACATGAAATTTGTATACAAAATCAATTTAATTTTGATTTAATACATTTGTGATGAGTTCGATTTTCTACTCAACCTCTGATTCTACTCTTCGACTTGAATTCTTGAACGATCTAGAATGTTTTTCGAGTTGTTGGAGGAGATGTGGTTCCTTTATCTCCTGAAACTTGAAGTTTGAATTTGATGATGTTGATCTGAAGGACATTGGCCTTGTTTTCATAACAATTGTCGGATTTGGTTTGATGTGTTGAAGAACATTTGGAGATCTTCAACTTTGAACGTCAATACGGAGGGTTTTCACCTTGTTTCCGAATTGAACGTCGTCTTTGATTTGATTTGGGGGATGATCTTGACGAAGAATGCGGCGATATGCACGAAGAACGCCTTGAATGTTGAGGAAGACTTCGAATGCTGGAGATGACTTCAGAGAATTCTTCGAGTGTCTTGAGCTCTTCGAATCTTCATTTCTCTTCACTTCACTTCACCCCTCTTCACTTATGTTTATGAAGACCTTCACTCCCAATTTATAGATATAGGCTAGTGGGTTTATGGGCCTCCAAACCATGGGCTTAAGCTTGAGCTTGGGCTTAGGTGATATTTTATGGCTTATGTGGCAGTTAAGGCTTATTTAGTGCATTTGAATGGTTATTCATCTCCGAGGTGTCGTTGCCACATGTCGTTCTCCTATTTACCGATAAAATTAAATATTAATCATATATCTATTTATTTGGAATAAATTCCATTAATAAAATAGAAATATAATTAAATATTTAATTTGTAATTTACATGTGGCGCAATATTATTTGCTAACAACTTTAATTGTCTACATTAACCTTGTGCTGTTAAACAGTAGTAAGATTGTAATAACTTTCTTTTATTTCATTATTTATGACTCTTCGAAATTATGTTTAATTGACCCCCTCCCCTCTCCCAGTATTATTTTTGGCTCCACCATTGCTTATACGTGCAAGTGACTATAGACAATGTATCGTATGTATTCCCCCGGATATAATTATAGGGAGTGTATCTACGTGATATGTCATAATAAGATGTGACCAAAATTAATTGCAAGAAGATTGTTTAATCTTTAAACGAGATATGATGACAGTCAAGGCTGAATAATAAAAGGACATTGGGTGTGTGCGTCTGTTGGCCTTAATGGTAGAGTGATTAATTTGAGTTTACAGTGATATGATCTTTAAATTTCTGTATTTAATTAACTAAAAAAGGATGTGGGACACAAGTCACACAATATGAAACGAGCTAATGCCTTGTTAAAAACATAGAGGATTAAATATACGTATATCTACTGATCTACAAGTAGATATAAGTATTGTTATTCATTAACTACGTATCTATTGATCTACAAGTAGATATAGGTATCGTTGGAGTTCATTAAGTACTTATAGTTGTAGCCAAAGCCCAAAAATCAATTTAACTGCACCTGTTCTATATATGCTGAAGTCCTATTGAGTATTCTAGAATCTTTTGCCATTTCCTTAATTTTACTTGAAAGATTGTTAAATTACAATTCTTACCGCGCTTGATTTTTTTTAATCATCTGCATGCCGCTTATTGAAACATATATATACTTTGAACTCATAAAAGAATAACATAAAAAAAACCTCAAATTTCTATTAATTTACTGTTGTTATGAAAAGAGAAAGAATCTGTAAATTCTATATATAGTTTTAAAAGGTTGGGGAATTGGGGATTAAATTCCTCAACTTGTTTGTAAAAAGAGTGAATCATATTATTGAACTAGTTTGATTAAAACAATAAAATGTTCTTTTATTTCATTGAAGCCAAAATCAATAACAAAAAAAAATTCGAGAAAATAAGCTTAATGTATTTTACATAGGTGTAAATTACACTCCAAGTATGGTCATTCCTTTGTCTCAACCATAACCATGGAAGCTCTATCATATCAAACTCCATGTGTGAGCTTTAACTGAAGAGAGAATCAATGTAAACTATTATGTCATTAGTGCATCTCTCTTTGAACACTAATTCAACTAAGTAGTCAAAAATAATTATTTATTGTCTGATCACCTGGGAAACACGCCATAAAAGGATAATGACTTTTTATTTTTTGTATGTTCATAAGATCAATATATATTTTATATTTAGAATTGGGAACGGGAGAGCAGTGAAAATTAAACTCGAGATTTTTCTTATGCGGATAGAAGCGTAAATAAAGGAACTAACTCTTTTTATTATGAGAATACTGGAAATATATGCAAAGATCACTTGAATATTTAAATTCGAGTGATGAAGCAACAATGGCGTCGACAATGACTAATCTATAAAAGTTGGCATGCCAAGAGCTTCATAACTGTATTATGTCATCTGTGGCAGCACGTGCGTAAGTCGTTTTTTTAGATTTATCAATTTCTAGCGTATTTTGGTAAAAAAATATTTAAATATTTGAATCAGCGGATACAGAGGAATGGGCATGATGTTATTATATTCGAGTGCCTTGATTGATTTTTTTTCAGTATATTTGTCGGTAGTCTGAAAAATGTTCTACAAATGATGAATATATTAGAGTATTTCATTATAATTTTGTCTTCTTAGTTGTGTTTCTCCTTATTAATTCCTGCAAAGATAAGAGCTAGTGCAGGATAAAATCCTCATATCTTTAAGAGAATCATTCTCATCGGTTTTATTTCCATCTCTTATCTTCTTTAGATATGTCGTTGTTATATAGACACGAAAATGAAATGTCTGATAACGTCTCTATGATCTGAGTCTGTTACATCTGATTTTCTAATTGTGATTTATTCGCCATGTGTGGTTTGCAGGCTATTGTACAGAAATATGAGATTTATCCAATATACATTGAAGATAGCAGCTATGCCCCATAAATTCAAAAAGAAAAAAAAGTGATGCCTGCGGTTATTTATTTTTCCGCTAAGAATTACAAGACATTTACAATAAAGAAAATGAGCATCGAAATATTTCTAAGCATCTCATGTTTTTCAATAGAACATCTAAAAATATAACCACTTAATTTATCATTAATTCCCTATCAAAACTAATCTCTCCAGAAAACAATATCGCAAAAATGGCTATAACTATTAAATTATCATTCGTCATTATACACAATGATATTGAGTCAGAATTTTGAATTAATTTTTTTTTACCTAACTAAAAGTACAACTATTTCAATTTGATTGAAATCTTATGAAAAATAATTAGTAAGGATCACATAACTCAGGTGGCTAACCTTTGAAATTTGATATATTAGTTATAAGTTGGTCGTGTGTTTCTAGAAAAATCAAATAGTATCAAAATGTAAAGAATGAAAAATAATTAACAATAAAGATTAATTGTAAACTATCTAATAACATGTATCTTTTAAGATTAGACTTACTTCATGTTTAGAGATATCAATTTAGCCCGAACTGACGGGTCGGCCAGAATAGAGCGAGAAAAAAGGATAATTATGGCCGAAAAAATTCCAGTCCCGTTGGTCTGAATCGAAAATAACCCTAGTCCGGTCTGAAAGCCGAACAAGTTGGTCCAATAAACTGAAATTTTCCTTTTCACTTGGATGTCAAATTTCATTACTTAATTTTTCAAATTTGCTAATGAGGTTTTGATACTTATAAAATGTGTTAGGATTTTTTTTCCCATGTCTAATAAAAAAACTTTCTAAAATGAAAATTGAAGAAAGATTATAATTTTTGCTAAATATATGTCAAAACATTACCCCTCACAAAGAAATTTATTAGTGATTGTGTAAATTAGCATACATAGATGTACTAATAATAATATTATCATATGAGAGGTGAATTAGTATGCCTATATATTTTATAGAATTTCTCATTTATGTGACTATGTCATGATGATGTTCTCATGATACCATCACTCCTTATGAACATTATTATCGCATATAAACAACAGATACTGTAACATACATTAAAACGTTTGTATAGTTGTGACTAAAATCTTGTCAATTTTTTCGATCCCGTTGAGAGGATGCATTCTAAAAGTTAAAAATCGAACGCAGTTTTTATTCCTAAAATCATTATTTCCTATATTGGATAAACTGGCAGTCATTTCTAACTATAAAAGTTACGACACTTTATCCATCCCACTAAATTAGCCAATCTTCAGTTGTTGCGACTCTTCAATTTTCACACAGATTAAAGAGGTATATTTCATTTTCTTTCAAAAACATAATTTATATGAAATTATTTTATTTTTCCCTTATAAATGAAGATGAAAAATATAAGTTGTGACTCCAACATTGAATAAGGCTATTTTAGTAAAAGAATATTTTAATACATTACAAAAAGAAATAAATGACTAATTTTGTAAGACGAAAGGGTGTAAAATATTACAATCGGCAGTCATAAAAACGTAATGAGATCTTACTCTTGCCCCCAAGTAAATATAAATACTTATTGGTGCATTAGTACCAACCTGGATGACGGGCTTATTCATTACAATATGACATGAAAAGTAAAATATGAGGAAACTAGCACATGACATAATAATAATTCAACTGGACCAATAAAAAAAACATGAATCCGAGTTTGTTAATAATCCATCCCAAAAAAATTGAGGGAATTATACCAAAGTCCAAACACATTAACCTTAACAGATGATGGTACCCTAGCTAAAACAAAAAGAGAACATTTCTGAACTTAGGTCCTCTGGTCTAAGAGAATGCACCCAACCTTCTCCTGAATGATGTATATTCTAAAACTCGAGACTCGATTTTTCCCTGACCGTGAAAAAGTAGCATCTGCTAACCTCAGGCAATAGTCTTTTGAGTGTTCATATGTGTCACCGCATGAAAGGAACTAAATATCTCATCTCTGTCCCATTTCCGTGAGACAGGTAGAAGATCTTTTTCCAGTTTTCCTCCGAAAAAGCATCATGTTTTGCTAGTCTTTGCCTGTCAAACAGTGTTATTTGCAAAGTTTAGGCCACAAAACAGCAAGTCATTCTTAGTGTCAGGTAAATCAAGAAAAAGGAAAAACAAAACCATTTTCAATCCCCCAATTGCTTATAAAATGTTGGAATCTTTGTTAATACATAATCCCAAAATGAAACTAAACATGCCATACATATTGTAGAGTCAAGGGTATACTTTCCCAACAATTCTAGTCACTTGCAAGGGTTGTGACAAGAACAAGTGATAGCTATTAACCTCAAGCCCTTCCCTCAAAATAAAAATTACAAATACAAGTTATCCAACCACATTTATTTTCAAGATCAAGAAAATGAGACACAGAAATTTGAAAATTGGTGCATTAGAATTACTTAAAGTAACAAAAGGTTGGCAGTTACAAGGAATAATGAATATACTCAAATTTTACAACATTATGAATGACAAATTTATTAGACAATTGGGATCTTTGATAACCCAACACCATATGCATCACGATTCTATATCTAAATGCAAGAGATGAAATATGTTGGTCCAAAATGAAGTAACACAGTGTGTTAAGATATGTATCTAAAATTTGCCTGGATGAAGAAATATATCTATGTATGTATTATGTATATTTATGCTTGTAATGCTTTGCATCCGATTCTAGTAATTCTATGTATACACTTATATTTAGCCTGTTACTAATTTTTAACTACATGTACTTGAATGTTATAGAACTGTCTAAATTCAAATGTTACAGAACCGTCTAATTCATATTTAAGAGATCCATTATTAACCATCAGCTAGTAGGATGTGAGACTTTTGTTCATTTAAACTTTAGGAGTTACTGAAGATTACAAATTCTAAGGTGTAGGGGTATAAAAATTTGTCATTGAATTATTTTCAGCATTGTTCTAATTTTCTGTAAACCACTTAATTCTGTGCAGCATGTCTTCCTTACAACTGTCTGATTGATGGAAGAAAAGTGTTTCAGTAATTCTTTTCGATTTGCAGCATTCAAGCATTTTGATTTGTCTAACTAGTTAATGATAATTGTTTATTTGTCGTATAGAAGGTTGGAAGCATAAAAGTGAGGGAAATGTTTTTTTTAAGTTAATGTAAGTTCCCGCATCCCAGGACTACCTAGCTAACTAAAACTATCATGCATGATCTTGCGTGAGAGTGTAAAGATATATGCATCCACAGGCAGTTACTTAAGCGGCTAAGCCTGTAATCTTTGTAGAGTTATGTTCAGTTACAAGTTAAGAAAAGCAGACCTGAGATAGTAGTGGCAGACAGTGGCGGCCTCATCCAAATTGTAGCGAGGGAGAAAGATTCGAGCATCAGTAGGAACATCTGGCAATTCTTGACGCAATTTCCCAACAGCAGTTGAATGAGAAAAGGCGCCCACCATCATATCATCATGCATCATTGACCTAAATGCATGGACCTACAAAAGAACGTTCGACATAAAACAAAGTGCAAAGTTACAAGTAAATAAGGTTTTCCGAGTCCAAAGAAGAGAAAGCGAAAGGTGTGCATGTGTTGGAGTATTTAAACACTCTTTTGGAATATAACGAGCAAATATCTTGTCGCAATCCAAATTAATCAGGAAGGTCTCGGCCAGTCCAGCATGAGAAATAGGAACCAAGAAGGATTCAGTATTTCTGAAAAAGCTTCAAATTTGTTCAACCCAAGTAACAAGATTCTATGACACTTTAGTAAGTTGCCTCTACAAAATTAGCTGAGGAGCCTCAGAGAATTATAGAGCAAAAGATCTGACAAAATTAAGAAACAGGTGTAGTTCTAAACGAGATTCTATGACACCTATATACTTTTTTAAACTAAGAGAAGATAAGATTAACATAGACAACGCACCAAGTGTAGTTCTAAAAGTCAGATTACATGATTTCTCACAGTAGAAGGGGACAATATAAGAAGATTCAGAAAGTGATGAAGAACAAACATAATAACGAAATGAGGACAAATGAGGTAACAGATGCCACAATAGATCAGTGACCTATTTTTCCATTCTTCATAGCTTTATTTTTAAAGGGCAAATGTTATCACTGTTATGGGGTTTTGTAATTCCAGCCATTGTTCTTTATGGCTTGAAGTTAATAGGACAATTTTCAAGGATAAAGAAGATTCTCTAGAGGAGGTGTGGATACAGTTAAGCTTATCACAATTAGTTCACACTTACTGACTTTTAAGGTCTTTTAAATCATTAGAAATTGGAGTTGTTTTTGTAGTCTGTTTTTGCCTTTCGGGTTGTGAACTCTATTTTATTTTAAATCAATAAAAGTAGTTTCGTAAAAATCTAAAACAATGATATCCTAGACAATTGTAGTACTAACCCCTACAAATGTGTATGGTAGGAAAAAATCAGGTAAAACTATGAGGTGATGCAATATATAATCCAAAAGTTAAAAATAAAGAAGCATCTCAGCAAGTCCTACTGGACAAGGGGTCTCTTTACCTATGTCACTTACAATATTAGAAGTTGACATAAATATATGGAATGAATTTGATTTGAAACAACAAAAATTTGTTCAATGTTATTATCTTGCCAGGATTTGTTAAAGTGTCACCAAAGACCAAAAGTGAACTTCTTTCCTCCCTTGCAGAAATATGAAAGTAAAAAGGGGCTAATCATAATTATATAACAAAAAGAACCCAAGAATCATAGCCGTCAGCCCAAAATTCAACATATATAGTACAGTTTTCAAATGGTGATTCAGTTCAAACATACTTGCCCCTAGACCATACAATACATCTCTATTTGAGAAAAGGACACAAAGTTCCCAAAGTCGTCTCTTCCTGGTCCACTAAATTGAAATATATAAACAGCTAGCATTCAAATATCCAGACAAAATGACCACACTTAATGAAGAATTGGAATTTTCAAGTTATATTGTAATAGATCACGACTTACAGTAGCAACTTCTCTAGCATGAATGGGTCGAAAAGAACGATCCGTCACTGGCTCCTCAAAGTCAGTAAATGTGAACCAATTGTTATACTGTTCAAATACAACAGCAGCCGGTTAGCAGAAGATGCAAATAAATTCCAAAAAGGCAAACAGTTACTCTGGGAACACAAATATAAGAAGTCGAAAGAATCCTCACTTGATCAATTGCAATAAGAACAGGGACACTAGTCACTTTAGATAATTCCTCCCTCAATCTAACTACCACTCCAACAGCAGCATGTGAATCTTTAATTCCAGACTCAACTAGCTGGAAAAGAGTTGTCCCTTCAGGAATATGCAGTTTATCCCTACCTTTTGGCCAGCCAACTCCAGCACCTTCTCCCAATGGAATAGGATCAAGTATTTTGCATGTTATACCTTCCAATAAAGACTTATTGAACTTCAAGAAATCCTGAAATAAACAACCAAGAAGCCATATTCGATAACAATAAGTAAGAAACACGTTCAAACACAATCATTAAAAGACTTCACTGAAGCTGGAATTTTACAAATTACGAAAGTTTGTGATTAAGAAACTAAGAGAATAACTATAAACTGGCTAGATTCATCACAATAAAATCATTTTAAGGTACAGATACTACTGGTCAAAGTAACAGACCCCATTTTGCTCTCATGGCACTTAACAGACAACATTGCTGTAAAAGCAACCTGATGTAAGCAAGTATAAATCCATATGCATTATCAAAAATAAGATTATAGAATGAACTACAATAAAATGGTGTCTTCTGTACTAATTTTCACAAGAAAATAAACAAAGTGTAGTTAAATTTGCATATTTCTTACTTGTAGAATGTTTACAGCCTGCACAGGGGTATCCCATAGATTAGTCTCAGGATTTTTATAGAATAATCCACCAAGTGTCCACTCTCGACCTCGAGGGACATAAAGCACAAGCCAACCTTCATTGCGGGCCCAGTTAACAAGCATTGCAAGTACAGTGCTCTTCCCACAACTCAAAAGGCCATCTAGTACAATTTGCTTTCTTACTTTAACACCTGGTATTTAGGATCATCAGAAGTTACTCATTCTCAGATGAAACTAGAGCATCCACACAGTTTTGAGTAGTTTTTCTATTCGGAAAAGATAAAAGCACTACATAAGAATAAATTCATACATAAAAAAACAAAGCTCAAAATTGTCAAGAACCTACTTGTACACGAGAAATGACTTTGTGTTGGATATATTACCATATAATTAAAGGCCAGACAATCCTATGTCTGCGCCAATATATGTAACAATTAAAAAATCATCAACAACTGCCTTGTAGATTTGTACCAATACAGTAACATAGGAAAATTAGTTCACATTCGAATTAAAACAGCCTCTTAAT
Organism: Salvia rosmarinus; assembly: GCA_036937905.1. Taxonomy (NCBI): domain Eukaryota; kingdom Viridiplantae; phylum Streptophyta; class Magnoliopsida; order Lamiales; family Lamiaceae; genus Salvia; species Salvia rosmarinus. The sequence continues at coordinate 62,166,835 of CM072820.1, forward strand.
GTTTTGATTATGTGTCTAACTGTATAAAAAATTTGCTTGAATCCAGTGAATTCTTGACCATTGTTATAACATAGGTTAACTGGAACCTTTGCAAAACTGTAATGAATTGCATGTGTAGAACAAACTCCTATAAAATGGTACAAAAATATCTACATCTTAAGTCAAAAAATGCTTATGACAATAAACACATATAGGGGGGAAAGTGACCTCTAGACTTAGCTACCAATGAAGGATCAGCAGCCTGCCTGAAATTATCACGAAGATCAATAAAACACTGCCGCACCAACAAGGCACTCCTGCATGACTCCTCAAATTCCTTCATCATTCCCAAAGGAAGCCCCTCCGGCAAAACCTCGTTTAACTCCTTCATGCTACAAAATATATCAAATACAATTGCATCCCACCAATCAAATTCTGCTACTTCATACCCAGACAGGCAGTTCGTAGACAAGAAAAAACTTATTGAATTGATCGTGGAGAAAATGCCAAGGCCACACTTTGCAAGTCGATAAGATATTCAATCAACAATCATTTACTGGCATATCACCTCAAATAGATTTTCAGTAAATCAACCGAAACAGTTTAATCTAGAAATTTGTAATCAAATAGTAGCTACATTATTGCCGAATATACAAACCGCTGATTCACTTTTTAGGTCTGCTCAAACGCAGCACCAAATGTATTTATCGAGTATGAGACTGCGATTAAAACATCCAGGATATTTATTTCAAGACGGCAAATAACAAACCCGAAGCAGTCAAATTCTCAAACCTACCTTGTAACTAATACACAGTTGATTAAACAACAATGCACTACCTGAATCTAAAGTAATGGTTGACATCATTCTCGGCGAGCAAAGAGAGAGACGGAGCGGAAGTGAAGAGAGGGCGGCCATTGGGGCCGACGTCAAGGGCGGGGTTCTTCTCATCCTCCGCTAGCAGGCGGCGGCGGAGTTCCGCGTCTTGTTTAGAAATAGATTCGGGGCTCGCCGCCAGCACTTCTTCGAGTTTCCTATCCTTGAGATCGGATTTCGACTGTGTTTTCTTATCGAATTTCGGCTGGGGTTTCTTTCCTTTGCTGGTACCACCTTTAGGGGTTTTCGAGGCCATGCTCCGCCAATTGGTGAGCTGCCACTGAGATTGCCGGAATGGTGCTGCGGCGACAGCGGTTGCTCGTAGGAGCGATCGGAGCAGCATTTTTATTTTTCAATTATTTCTTAAAATTATGTTATTGTTGGGGTTTTAGCTTTTTGATTTTTGGTTTCAAGGTTTGGGGTTTTGAGGGGTGAAGCAAACGCTCAGTCATTGATGAAGCTGGTGGAAACTGGATATTTTTGGGATCAATTAGGGGTATAACGGTCTTTTGGTAGCCAATTTCTTTTCTTTTTCTTTTGACAGCCAATTTTTCTGTGGCTTCTTTCTCAAAAAGAAAATTAAAATAATAATTAAGAATATAAGTGTGTGTTTTCCGTTGTCGAGATAAAAAAAGGACATATTACTGAAAAAAGATTAACCCTACTAAAATATTAAAGACCTATTCCTCACTGGATACTTCGTGCAATTTATAAAATAACGTCTAACAGATAATATTTTTAAGTGCAATAGACTAATGTATAAGCTTTCGAGGAATTCTTACAATCTGTAGCATCTTTTAGATGATAGATCAAAACCAAAAATGACCTTCATCAAGACAGCACTAGAAAACATATAACAATATCAATATATATTATGAAGAATTGTTGATTTTATGAGTTCTAAAATATCAATCAACTAAATTTGAAAAAAAAAAAGTCAAGGATTTGCGAACCATACGTGAAATTCCAACCGTTTGATAGATTGGAAATTTTCTTTCTAGTTGGAATTAGGGGTGAGCAAAACACCGACAACCGAATATCCGATCCGAACCAAACCAAAATTTAAATTCGGTTTGAATTTTTTTGGATTTTCGGTTCGGATTGCTATTTTTCAAATTTCGATTTTAGGATCGAAATTTTTAAATCCAAAAAAATCCGAAAATCTTAATTATATATAATTTATATATAATAATATTATTTTATTTTATGATTAAATGTAATATAAATATATATAAGAATTATCAAAAATTGGTTTCGGATTTTTGGATTTTTTCAAATTTTGGATTTTTCGGTTCGATTTGGATTTTTTTATAAAATTTTCGGATTTTCGATTCGGATCGGATTTTTTCTCTCTCAAAATTCGAATTTTCAGATCGGTTCGGATTAGACAAAAATCCGAACCAAAATATGAATGCTCACTCCTAGTTGGAATTTTGAAATTTCAACAAACATTAAACCAATACCGAAGTGTCAATATTCTCTTGTAGTGTCCATAAAGCATATACTTACGCAAAATAACAAAAGCACAAAAATATGCTGACTTTTTCCCCAACAAAGTTCTCAACAGAAATCCAAGATTTCATCAAAGAAATCATATATTTCGAGACCTCAAAGAAGGTATCACACTGAAGCAACATCGATCTTGGTTAGATGGTGTTTGGCTAAACTTAGTTTATAAAAGTTATAAGCTTCAATAATTTATAAGATGTTTCAATAGCTTATAATATGTAATATCTCAAGAGATTATAAGTTCTCAATATGTTAGATAATTTAGCTTTAAGATAGAGAGAAAATCGTGACTTAGAGAGAAAAAATTAAATTGAATAAGAGTGAAACAGATATGGTATATATGTCGGAAAAACGAAACATAATAAAGTTATTTTGGTAAATATATTATTACTTATAAGTTTATGAAAAATAAATTGAAGTTGAGGAACTTATTTTTCGAAGAAATTATAAGTTATTGAAACTTATTTTCACAACTTATAAACTATTTGGAAGCTTATTTTATCGAATACTTCTCAAAAGTTTATAAACTCAGCCTAACATTGTCTTAACCTGTAAGCAAACCAATCAAGCATATGTATTTCAAGTATTGAGTAGTTTCTAAACTTAATCAGATATGCGTGACATGCAAACTGGCATCAGATATTCCAATGATTACATCAGAATTATCTAACTCACCTCATAATTTAAATCATTGTAGATTGACTGCTTCAGATCTCTCCCAAGAGGTCACCATAAAAATACAAAAAACAGTGCATTATATGTTGATCACGAACATTCCAACATGCAGCCGAAATATGAACAATTGCACAAAAATAAAATTTTCACCATGTTACAAATCTACGATAACCTTATGGCTAAATGACTATGATGAAAACTAAAGTTTACAACAAGGTGTTTAATCTTTACAAACTGCACTACTGCCAAAGATTATAAGAACACCTTTAGGTGGTGTTTACTTTGCATGATTAGCATTTTGAATGATTGACTATTTGATGGATTAAATGTATGATAAGATAATTTTTATCTATCAATCCTTTGTTTACTACAAAGGATTAGTAAATGATTAAGATTGAGATAAATAATTCTCCCTTTATTTTGAGGATTATTTCAATCCTACCTATATTGGTTGGATTAATATTAATGAAGAATAATTCAAAGGATTAAAATAATCTCGGGCTTTGGGATATCCTCAAATATTAATCCTTAAAAGTAAACACTTGATTAGGTTGGATTAATTTTATCTATCCAACCTAATCATGTAAAGTAAACAGCTCCTTAAAGAATAATTCTAAGAAAAGAACTAATCTAACGAACCAAAAATATTAGATTTTCACAGACTGCAATACTACCTAAGAATATAATACTACTTAAATTGATTAATCTCATTACAAGATTAATCAAATAACCCATTGTTCTGTAGTCTTGGTAACACATATATTGTTACCAACACTAATTATTGGTAACAATTCCAACCAACACTCCCAAAATCAGGTTTGAATCCAACAAATTCCCCCTTATTTACCTTCCTAAAACAAAACTAAAACAAAAATATATATAAAATAAGAATTAAAGAATACAAAAAATGAGAGATCCAGTGAACTGTCCCCGAAGACTATGTACAGAAAAGAATACGAAACAGAGCCTAAACATTATATACAAAAGCATAGGAGTAAAATTTGAGCAATCCTCTTAAAAGAACATAGAGATACAAAACTCACCCTGAAACGTTAAAAAGAAAAGTGTTGGAAACACTCCCTTCACAATAGTCATAGAAGAACTCTATTCATATAATAACTTTTTTATATCAATATAATATATAAATTTAAAGGTCGGTCACGAATGACTCGAACCTGAAGCCAAAATTAACCACTCTAAAACACACAATCTTTCTTAAATCATATACAGAGAATATTGAATAATCACTCAAAAGACATGTAGTGAGACATTATTGAAAACTCCCCCTCAAATATCGGAGGTTGGTCCAGGGCCCAAACCTTCTATTTGATTACATTAGAGTAAATATTCAACTTGTTAATTTGTGTTAGTTTAACCAACACAACATAGGTAAAATTTGATAAATAGAGGAAAATATAAACTATTTATTATGTGGATCGTGCAACCTAATAAAAAAGATAAAAAGACGATACGAAAAGTACTGAAGACTCGAGAGGCTGCATATACACAAGTCTAATAGTTTATGGGCGAAGAAATATATTTTTGCAATATAATTGTGAAAAGCTTAGTATGAAAGGTATTTGTTATTACAGTGTGAAAGGAGAGTGATGTAACCGCGTAAAGATGTGACGTCGGAGCCGCTAATTGTTAGTGTGGGCATCTTAGTCAAACCACGAGCTTTGACCATTAAATCTCATCATTTCTTTTTTCGTTTCTAATCCATCATTTGTTATCAATCTATCTTTTTTAAGTATCTACGCATCTAGAAAATAGTGAATATTACATTTATCTTCTTATTAATTGCTATGATAAATGCTTACATTTAATTAATTATTAAATTATAAAAAATATTAAAGATGGATAAAATAAGAAAAATATCATTAATTTACTCTCAAATTTTGAACTATAACACATTAAAAAAAATGACACTTATAAAAAAAATAAAGGAAGTTAATTTTCTTTAAATACACGATACATATCACAATGAATATCAAACTCATATATTACAAAGGAATTCAAATATCCAAGCAATCAAATTAGTACAAACTATAATATAAATTGGAACACATCCCACATTAAAGTGAGAATCAAACCAAGAATATCTTCATTTATAAGAATCTTTAGCGCCTCAACTATAACACTTGTAATAGACTTCTTCGTCATCTATTTTCAACTTCTAAAATTCTTCCATTTATTTTATTTTGCGTTCTATTTTAATTGCCACGTTTATTATAAGTGCAGTTAAGGCAGCTTAGCCGAATTCAAATTCCGTCTTAGCAGAATTGAAATTTGATAATGTCTCCGTGGGCGAGATCTCGATCCTACTAATAGGACAGCCTAACAAATTTGTTTGTAGTTGTATATTATGTCGTGTAATTATAGCTAATTGCATAATAGTATCGTTTTTACTTTTTATTTATTTATTTTACATACGATTTTTAAATCTTGCCACTATCAATTTTTTATTTTCAGTTAAATAAAAGTTGACGTGATTGTCATAAAATCACTAGTAGATAACGTGATTTTCATAAAACTACGCATACACTAGTCATATACACGAAGAAATTGTAAAAGTTGTAACAACATCGATTAAGACGGCAAACCAACTAGTCCATATATACTTATTCGACAACCACAACAACTCTAATTTTGATCGATATGGTAAAATACACAAATTGCAAAAATTATATTTTTTATGCCAATACTTAAACATCTTATTGTAAACTAAATAATTAGTAAAAAATATGTTATTATCATAAAATAAATCCTAATTTTTGCAATTGACGTTTTTTGTCATGTCAAATTGCTAATTTGCTCGTGGAAGGAAAAAAAACACGAGCACACAAATATTTAAAACCCCCATCTTCAGAGTTGAGATGAGATGAGAAGAAAATATACCATGAAATTGTTTGTTACCAATACAAGAGCAAAACTTGCCATAACAACTGAAATTCTCACAATATGACAGAACTTTCGATTTAATTAGCAAGATATTTCTTCCCTATCACCTTTTCATTTTCTTTCTTTCAATCTTTGCAAGTATCTAGGATTAAATGCAGAAAAAAAGAACTTTGATTAAATTTTGATTTTCGATATGTTTTATAATTATTAAAATAAAACTACCATTTTCCGATTTATAACAAAATAGTCTAATGTCAATATATTTCAACAACATCATTTCAACTTCAATACTCATATAATTTCGTGAGTTATTGGCGAGTATGCATTAGATATATTGTCAATTTGCAAAATAAATAAGTCACATCATTTTTTCAATTTTTAGAAAACTTTGAATGTGTTTATTTTACTACAAATTGAAAAAAAATACTTCCTCCATTCCCTAGTTTCTTTTTAGTCCGTCTTCCTTTTTGGTACGTCCATTGATTTCTTTTTTATTCAATTTATGGAAACTATTCAACAAAATACTCTCTACTTATTACTCTCAATAATATTATTTATTTATACATTTTAACTCTTATGACCCACCACTATCTCTACTTCTTATCCTCAACAATCTATTTATTTATACATTTTAGCACTCATAACTACTATTAATTAATTTAACACTACACCAATGTGGACACTTACTCGACTAATAATACCTTCGACAACTTTTATTAGAACATGTACCAAAGTTATCCATAAAGAAAATTGGGGATGCTACAATAATTTATAAACTATATTGAAAATAAAATATTATTTAAAATTAAACATAAAAACTCCAAAATTGGGTATCAAAAGTCCCTAAATCTTACGTTTAAAAAGTATTAAGTATTCAAATTACGTAATGTATCTATTATTCATCCAAATAGTCAATCATATCCTGATATACATGATTAGAATATGCTTCTTCCCCTACCCAAATAATAAAAATACAGAATCAATAAATAAATAAAGCCAAGTTCGACAGAGAGAGATATAGCGAGAGAAAGAAAAAACGTACACATTTTCACTTTCTTCTTCCTACAAAATCAAATCCTCCGCCACCAATCATCCCTCCATTTTTTCACACAACACACACTTCTTCAGCCAGCTCTGCAAACTCCTTATTCATGTCTTCTGCCTCTTTCACCAGCCTCCTCACCTCCGACCACCACTCCACCACCACCACCTCCGCCAGAGGGCTTGGTGATCGGATAGCAGAGAGAACTGGCTATGGAGTCCCCAAATTCAAATCCATGCCGCCTCCTTCGCTGCCGATAACTCCCCCCTCCGCTGCCTCGCCTTCTTCTTGGTTCACTATTCCGCCCGGCCTCAGCCCCGCCGAGTTTCTGGATTCTCCGATTTTTCTCTCTGCTTCTAACGTTAGTTCTTCGCTTCATTCGGAAGAACAAAAATTCGAATTATTTCCTTATTTCTGTTGTGTTTCTTAGCTTTTTTTATCAGCCTTTTAGGTTTACCTGAATGTTTGGGGATTTTGCTTTGAAAATGCAGATTTTACCGTCTCCGACCACCGGGACTTTTCCGATTCAAGGTTTCGGTTGGAATAATAGTTCCAATAGAAATCAGCAGGAAGATATCAAGCTCGGGCACAAGAACTTCTCAGAATTCTCTTTCCAAACCCAAAAGCCTTCGACATCTTATGATTTGGTATGTCTAATTTCTTATCTATTTGTTTTTTGGTGCTCGATTGATCTGCTCTGTTCCTGCAATTAATCATGATTCTCATAATCTTTCCAAAAATGTTGAAATTAGGGAAAAGAGAGATGGAATTACCAACAATTCGCCAATCAAAACGTTCAATCATCACCAGACAAACCCAGCACGAAATCGGAGGTCAATCAAATGCAGAGCTACTCGCCGGAAATGGCTGCAATCCAGAGAAACGATCAAAGCTGCAACACATTGCAAATTGAACACAATCACTACAATCAAAATCAATCGTCATCGCAGAACCGAAAGTCGACGGATGATGGCTACAACTGGAGAAAATACGGGCAGAAACAGGTGAAAGGGAGCGAAAATCCGAGAAGCTATTACAAATGTACGTTTGCCAATTGCTCCATGAAGAAGAAGGTGGAAAAGGATTTAGATGGACAGATCACTGAGATCGTCTACAAAGGAGATCACAACCATCCCAAGCCTCAATCCACTCGAAGATCGTCGTCGTCTTCATCGGCTTCTTCAGCCGTGCACCACCACTCGTATCCTGCACACTTGAACGACATCTCGGAGCAGTCGTATGACCAGGACAGGATCGACCCCTCCACTGCAACTCCCGACAGTTCGACTATTTCGATTGGGGAAGATGAGCTGGAGCAGAGCTCGCAGAGGAATATGTCTGCTGTAGATGAGATCGACGATGAAGAGCCTCATCCCAAGAGATGGTATATATCCCAATTAGGTTAACCAATTCTTGTTAGGGTTTATTAACTTTCAATTATAATTATAATCCTTAAATAGAGTTTGTTGATCACAGGTATGATTTAATTAGGGCAGATGCACATTGCAGATCGCAGCTTTCTTGAAATTTTGGGGGCTAATTTTGATGGTGTGTTTGGCAGGAAATGCGAGAGTGAGAATGAAGGCGTTTCTGCAGTTGGGAGCAGGGCTGTAAGGGAACCGAGGGTGGTAGTTCAGACGACTAGCGACATAGATATTCTTGACGACGGCTACAGATGGAGAAAGTATGGCCAGAAAGTGGTGAAGGGTAATCCAAATCCTAGGTAACAATTTGTGAAATTGGTAGTTAATTTATGATGAAATTGTATATATTAGCATGTTCATGATATTGATTGTTGGTGATTGCAGGAGCTACTACAAGTGCACGACTCCGGGCTGCCCGGTGAGGAAGCATGTGGAGCGGGCATCTAATGAACCACGGTCAGTGATCACAACGTACGAGGGGAAGCACAACCACGATATCCCCGCTGCTCGTGGCAGTGGCAATGGCAGGCCAAGCAACAATGCCATGGCGATTAGGCCGACGCCATTGCCAAATAACTCCACTTATCCGATCCCAGTTGGCAGTTTGAGGCCGCCCGTGAGCGAGCCACAAGCAGGCTATGGCATGGGCAGCTATGGATATTCGAGTTTTGGGACCTACGATGGAGTGTTTTCGAGAGCCAAAGATGAGCCTAAAGATGACTTGTTTCTCGAGTCATTGCTGTGCTGAATATGGGTTATTTATTATTAGGTGAACAAGTTAGGATTCAATTTGTTGATTGTTCGTTTTTTTGGTTCTTGATATTTGTTTATAATGCACAGATATTTCTTGTACATCCCGAGAGATATAGCATCGTATTGTTGAAGTTTTTTGGAAATATAATATATACATATACGTTTTGCTTTTTAAGGTGTCTCACTTTGAAAGAGATGATTGGAATTTAATGTGCATAAGGCGTCGTCTTCAAATACTAACATGCTCCACATTTTACGGTTGGAAGAAGCACGAGTTTGTCAAGATTTTGAAGCTGCTTTGCCATTCAAAATGGGAAGCACATGTTAGACAATATCTAAGTAGTACTCCGTAATTCACACAAGAATTTCCTTTTTATTCTGCTCCAAGAGAATCCACCCCCCAACAAAAAATAAAAATTAAATTAAATTAAAATTAAGAAATATGTCTAACAACTACGGATAATTAAGAAAAATCAAATCGAAATGTTTAGTTGTTTCTTATCAAATATATCAACATACACTATGTAAATGAAATGGTGTAATCTGCACATACATCGTCTGTTATAGTGACGTTAAAATAAAAGATTGAACTTTATATACGTATCTAACAAAGAAAATTGAGCAATATTGCTAATTTTGTAAATTTTTGTGAGAGAAAATCAAGGAATGAAAAGAAAAAATAATATTGTATCTTGTCAACATTAGAAAAAATTCATTAAATGTAATTAATTTTCACTGTCTACTTACATATAATCCATCGCACTTACACAAAAGACATGTAATTTGTGCATATTCTTATTATTGCGATACGATAACAATACCAAACAATAAGGATCAAACGTGAATATAATATGATTTTTATAAATACGGACGCAACACAAGCAATTTTGTTGTGTAAGTATAAAAAACTCAAAGTTTCAATCTCAAAACTCAAATATAAATAGTATTTTTGAGTCATCCATACCGCCAACAAATTATTTATGAGAATAGTATATATTATCCTATGGGACAAATCTGACCTAAACTGCTGGAAGTTGCGTAGGTGTAAAACACACACATATTATGTGGATTATTTTGTAACATATCATATTAAAGGACTATGAAATACTAACTAATGTGATCGGATGAAATTGACCTTATTTATCATCGATGCGTCATTGCTAATTAAATATCGACTCACACGTACACAATTTTATTTTATAATGGTAATTAAATTGAATCCTAATATACGAGAGGGAATTTATAAATTCTAAAATGACACTTGTATGATTTCCATTGGATAGTAGATGATATGGCAATCACGGGGTATTGGAAGGTTTGGGGTGGTTTATATCGTCATCGCTGACGTGTTTGAATGGGTCAAAATTTAAGAGGGGTTGCTTGGCGACGACGGTGGCGTGGGTGGGTCGGTCAAGGTCAACTCTCAGAGAGAGAGAGCTTAATAGAAGCTTCCTCTACTCTCTACCATGTTGGGCCCCGCCTTCATTTATTATTTCTGTCCAATCCGACTTATCCAACGTACGCTGCAAGACGTCGAAAATTATACTCGCTCAGTCCACTAAATTCGTGAATTTAATTCCGTTTTGATCCGTCCACGAAAAATATTCTTTTTCTTTTTTTTTTGAAAATATTAACTTTATATTTTTACTATAAATATATCTACTTATTTATAAAAAAATCACCTATGGTCCACCTCTTTACACTCAATATCCATTAATATATTCATTTATTATCCTCATAAAACATATTTTTAATACTCACTTACTTTACACTCATTATAATTTATTAAAACTCGTTCCACCAAAATCAATGAACGATTTTGATGGACGGAGAGAGTATATTTAACAGAAGAAATGGTTCAGTTATTACCTTTTAATTTGTTACAACATTAAGAGGGTGTTTGACTAAGCTTATAAGCTCTTGAAAATAACTTATAAGTTATTTAAGAGTTTATAAGCTTATGTAAAATGTTTGGCAAAATAGGTTCTTAAACAATTTATAAGCTGTGAAAATAAGTTCCAACAACTTATAAACTCTCTTAAAAATAAATAGCTCAACCCCAACTTATTTTTTCGCAAGCTTATAAGTAACAGTAAATTTACCAAAATAATCATACTATGGTTCGTTATTTTATACTTATTCACTATCGATTTCACATCTCGTCAATTTTCTCTCTCTAACTCACGATTCTTTCTCTAACTTATAAGCTCAATTATCCAAATACTTTGACAACTTATAAGTTCTTCGAATATTATATCTTATAAGCTCTTCAAACATCATATAAACTCTTGGAGCTTATAAGCTCTTTGAAATAAGCTTAGCCACGCATCCTCTAATACTAATATTACACGGTGTTGCGCGGCATAATGCGATAATTATGAATTTATTACGTGGTATCAAAATATTATTAAAGCATTGAGTATAAATTAATGTTATTGGTATATCCGTATATCTACATCATATATTTCTATGAAATTTAATATAATATATACATTTATTATTTGATTTTTATTCTAGTTTTATGGAAGCTTGAAAGATAAAAAATTGTCATTTTTCTTCTTCTAAATATCCACACGATAATACAAAACGTAATATTAGAAGTCAAATACTACAAAATAAAATAAAACTGTACATAATACAATTAATTATAGGAATCAAAAATATTTTTAAAATATAAACAATACTATATACACGAATTATGACAATGACATAAGTATTTTATACTTACATTTTATTTCAGATAACAAATTGTAGAAATTTTGTATTTCAAAAAGCTAAACATTTCTTCCCGATAAAATTAGGCACCACTAAAAGAACACATATAATTTTATTTTATTTTGGTAATTTAATACAGAAATTTTAAAGGCTGCGTCACGGTGGACTCGAACCCGAGACCTTTGGCCTCGGGCATTAACCACTCTACCACTAGGTCAACACACACACACAAAAGAACACATATAACTTACGGATTAGGGATGTCAACGTGTGGTCTTTACCCGGATCGATCCGGAACCGTTCAAAGCCCATTAAATTTTAAAGCAACGTTTCCGGTTCCGATTCTGGTTCTAGAACCGCTTGACTCGGACCGCCTGCACTCGCCCATTTTGTCCGGTTCAGTCCGACCCGGTCCGGTTTTTTGTTTTTTTTAAAAAATTTGAGCATTAAACCCGATGGATTCCAAAACCTACAATTTCATATACGAAGAGGCAATTAAACCCTTTGGATTCCAAAACCTCAAATTTCAAGATTATTACGATCCATAAACCGAAATTAATTAATCTTTTGATACATAAATTCATAGTGAGTCCACGTGGAGTGAAGCTATTCACTGCCGATGGGCACTGCAGATCTGAGGCGAAAGCCTCGATTTTCCTCTGCCATGGCTACGCCATGGAGTGCAAGATCTCCATGAGAGGTAAAACCAAAATTTCGAATGTATTTCTTCATTTAGTCTTCGTTCATCAATTAATTGATTGGTTTAATTTGATTGAACAGGCTGCACGGCTCGATTAGTGAAGGCGGGGTATGAAGTCCACGACATCGATTGCGAAGGCCATGGAAAGTCCTCCGGCCTGCTCGGACTCATCAACAACTTCTACGATCTTGTTGACGATCTCTCCGACCACTTCACAAAATTTCCGGTGAGATTATTCAATTTTCATTACAAAACAAAATAAAATAAAAATTGAAAATTTTGGGGATTTGGGTGTAGCGGCCCAACGGGTAACCAGTTAGTAATGGGTAATACCCGATCCGGAACCATAACTTGATGGTCCGAATCCGGTATTTACTGGGCCGGTTCCAGAACCAGAACCAATACTAATTTATTAGTTCTGATCCGGGTAAAACCCGCCCTTTGACATCCCTATTACGGACTACAAGATACATAAATATCCATAAGATTTTGAATCAATTTATAAATATTGTATAAAATTAGTTGGATTAGGTTAGGAAACAACTGTCAACATCATTAACATTACTGTGACAAATCAGACACTGATTGGCGGTTAATCTATATCTATATAATTCTATATACCGATACGTATTGAAGAGTCCACAGCAATTCTCAATCCTACGTGGCATCACCATATTTTTTTTTCTCTTTTTTCTAAATTATTCATTTTATGACCTTTCCAAAGTCAAATTTAATTTTTAATATATATCAATTAATTAATGCAGACGTTACAAAACATACATTATGGAAAAAATTAATTACAATAATATAATCACATGTGAATATATATATATATATATATATATTACTTATTTATTGTACTCATATATATAGATTCTGAATTGGTCCAGACACTAATCGATATGTCTATGTGAGATTTCCTTAATTTTAATATATTAGAATAATATATATTTTTATTGATTATATGTTTTAAATCTATATAATTCTATATATCGATACGCATTGAAGAGCCCACAACAATTCTCAATCTTACGAGACATCACCATATTTTTTTATTCTCTTTTTACTAAATTATTCATTTTATGACCTTTTCAAAGTCAAATTTAATTTTAATATATATCAATTAATTAATGCGACATTACAAAACATACATTATGAAAAAATTAATTACAATAATATAATCACATGTGAATATATATATATATATATATATATATATATATATATATATATATATATATATGGGAGGGTTAACGTGAGAACCATTTTTTGTGAGAACGTGAGAACTAAAAGCGATGAATTACGGTGAAAGTTGATGAATCATTGGAAAATTATCAATCCAAAAATAGAATTTTCGCCTCATGGGATTCGAACCGGTGAAAAATTCAAATTTTGAATTCATTAACTTTCTCAACGGATTCATCAACTTTCATAACTAATTCATTTGGTTCTTAGTTTTAGGATAAGAATGGTTTTATTTGAACCAAACTCTATATATATATATATATATATATATATATATATATATATATATATATATTACACAAATCATCAATTAATTACAAAGCATAACTTACGAAAATAATTAATTACAATAATATAATCATATATA